>CM052449.1:19069606-19088181 GCA_028533085.1 Varecia variegata | reverse complement strand
CTGGGGAAGCGGGTGCGGGAAAGATGAGAAGAGGGGGTAGAGGGTGCAGAGAGAAGGGGGGTCCCCCAGCAGTGGGCCAGGACGTGGACAGGAGTTGAAAGGAAGGGAACGAAGCTGGGGTCTGAGTGGGACTCAGCAAGGGGACCTCCGGCGGAGGAGGGAACACCGACGGAGGCCCCGGGAATCGGGGAGATGCAGGACCAGGAAGCTCCGCGTCTTCTGGAGGGACGCGAGGCGGGGGCCTTCCCGCACCCTACCTTCCAGGCAGCAGATCCTCCAGAGGCCCGAGTGCGTGAGGCCGCCGGGGTCCTTCTTCTCGGAGGAGCCGCTGCCCCCGCGGTGGGGGGGCCCGTCGTCGCCGGCCGTGAGGTTGGTGGTGTTGCAGATGAAGGCGCGAGTGTAGAGCCAGTAGTCGGTGCTGATGGCGATCGTCATGAGGCCGAAGGCGGCGAAGGCGCCCACCGTCGTCAGCAGCACCTGCACGCCCTTCTCGCACCAAAGGCCCCTCTCTTCGTTCCAGCGCTTCAGCGACTCCAGTTTGACCACCGGCAGCCGGGGGGCCGTGGGCCACCACCGGGGCAGCGGGGGCGGGGCCGTGCCGGCGGCTGGGGGGGGGTCACAGCGCAGGCAGAAGCGGGGGCCCGGGGCCCGCGGGGCTGGGGAGGGGTCGGCGGGCGCGAGGCTGCGGAGGGACGGGGGTCAGAGTGCGGCCATGGTCGGCGGCTGGCGAGGGCAGGGAGCGAGAGCGCGGATTAGAGCAGAAGGCGCAGGGACCTCCCCAGTCCCCGCCCCCGCCCCCACTAACAGAAACTATGCCTCGGTGGAAGGAACTCCTTCCACGCCGATCCCCGCCGCTTCCCTTCCTGGGTAAAATCTCCCTCTAGTACTGTCTTCCGCGCAACGGAGTCATCGCTCTAATGCCACTCGGAGAACCCCCAAACGCACAACCATCTCGCACCACCGGACTCCCCTCAGCTCCTCGGGCTCCCGGCCGGCGGGCTCCACTGTCCCTGTCACCTGGGAAGCCACCCCTCACCACAGCGCCCACCGCCCGCCTGCTCCTCCCGAGAGCCCCCGTCGCGGTCCCCATTCCCTACAGACCTGCGCCGGTCTCCACCCTCTCCCCAGACAGGTGCCTCCACTCTACCCCTGCAGGTCCCGCTTCCGCACCTGCTACGACCTCTACTCAAGAAAAGCCCTTCCCCGTCTCCCCAACTTTTTCCTGAGTATCTCCACAACTTAAGAACCCCCCGCCATACCACCACGTCTATGGAAATAACCTCCGCGAGGCCCTCCTGTCTGTTTTTGTCATTCAATGACTCTAAGTTGTCTCCTACAATTTCCTCCTTTTAAGAAAAATAAATCTCTCAATCTCTCCTCAGCTTAAAAAAAAAGAGAGAGAAAGAGAGAGAACAAACTGACCCTCCCTACTCGCACAACTCAGACTAACCATACCACCCCTGGTTCCCCCGCGTGGAAGCCCCCCTTCCTCACGCGCCCCAGGCCCCTGTATCTCAGGCCATAGGTTTGCAACCCCCAACACACCTCGAAATCACCAGAGGACATTTACCAGTTCTGATGCTTGAGTCCCACCCGAGAAATTCCGACGTAAGTGGTCTGGGATGTAGCCTGAGCTTCTAAGTTTTTAAAGGCTGGAGATGGGGGTGTTCTAATGTGCAACCCACGTCAGACCCATTGGTTTGGAAGATGCCCTCCCATCTCCATCACACTCCCTCTCACAGCCTCCACTGTCTCCCCATGGAACACTGACTCCCCATCCCCTACTATGTCTTTGACTCAAGGAAAACCCCCCACTTTCTCCCTTGCTTAAAAAAGTCTTCCGGATCTGCCCCCCCCCTTACAACTTAGACTCATCATAACCATCGTTTTCTCCTCCATTAAGAAAAATTTCCTCCCTGAGCTCCACAGCATTTTCTACACACAAGATCGCTTCCTCTAGACCCCAAATATCTCTCCACTCAGAAATATCCTGATCTCTGGCCTGTGCTCCCATTGCAGGGAATGCACTGTACCCCCAGTCTGCCCAGTATTCATTCCCCCCTTCCTCTGCCCTGGCACCATCTCCTCCCGCCTGCCTCCAAATCACCTCCCTCAGCACATATAATCTTCAGCACACAGGAGCCCCCCAACTCTAGATCTCCCCAACTCACTTGGAGCCCCACTCTCTCTTCAACTTAAAATAAACCACCCTCCCCAACTTCTCTTCCATCATAAAGGATCCCCTTGACTCCTGCCCACTTCCTCCACCCACTACAGCTCCCAGCTTCTCTACCCAGGAAAATCCCCTCTGCAGGTTCCCACCGACCTCCCTTCTTGGGAACACACCCTCTGCCCCCCCCCCACTTTCTACCTGTGGAGGAACATACACTGTAACCCTATAACCCCCATCTTCTCTCAAATTTTAAAAGATCTCCTCAACAGATTGCACTTCTCAGAAAAATGGGATCCACAGGACTACAACTCTCTTCTCAATTAGGAATACTTTGCCACTCTGCACCCTCCCATGGTCCATTCATTTCTTGCTTCCACACTATCCCCACCACTGTGCCCCCAGCCCTGCCATTTCCACCTCACCCCAACTCTACTCCTGGGCATGTATTCCTTCCTTGCTTCCACCACTCTTTCCCAGACTTCTTCCCCCAAATCCCCTAGAGTTAAGAGCCCAGAAACCTTAGAGGAGGGGAAGGGAAAAAAAAAACAACCTAGGTCCCAGTACAGGGTGACCTTGGCCTCCTAGTTTCTTCCCTGTCTCCACCACCTCCCCCCCCTCCCATCAGCTGGCCCCAGACTGGGTCTGCTCCCAGGAGGGGCTGTTGGAGAAGGTTGTCTATGGGGGGTGTCTCCATGGCAACTGGGCCTAGTGCCCCACACACTGTGTTCCCTCCCCCACCTCAACTCCTGCCTGCCCACACACAGCCCTTCCTGGGGCTACTGTTCACCAGCGCAGCGCGCTGGACACTGGCATCCCCCAGCCTCCCTCTCCTCAGCATTGGCCCCTTCCTCTCATTTCTCTCCAGACGCTGAGTTTCCTCTCTTCTTGCTCTCTCAGCCTCTTCTCCCCGTATCTGTGCCCCCTCACCACCAGCACTGCCACCTCCACTGTCTTAACAGATTCCTGCTTCCACCGAGGTGAGCCCATGACCCTGGGCCCCTTACAAGACTAGAGGGGAAGGGATGAGGAGGGAAACAAGGGAAATTCTTCACCAAAAAAAAAATTGAAGATCTTTTCATTTTGTCAATTTGGGGGGACAATCTGTTTGGTTTTAGGGACTCTTCATCCATTCCATCTCAGAGGCTGCAAAGGAGGAGAGAGCAGAGGACCCCCATTCTAAAGCTTCTGATATGGGGGGGTCACCACCCTTTCTCCTTCTGAAGGGGACCAGCTCTTTTCTCCGGAATTGGGGGGGGCGGGTCACAGAACCTTAATTCCTCATCCACCCACCTCCGATTAATAAAAAGATCTGTCTCACCTCTGTTGACGATAGGTCAACTCTCCGATGCACTGGGGAGGGGACGTCGAGCCCCCCCTGCCGGCACCCCCCCCCAGAAAAACCCTTTGGGCTCCCAATTCTTGCTGCGTCCCCCTCCCCCAACAGTGAGGGACCCAGGCGTCCGACCTGGTTGGGGGGCGGAGATGAGGAGGCGAATGGGGAATGGGGTGTTGGGGGGGTTGGAGCTGAGGGGCAGCTCTGAGCTTGGGCCCCAAGGGAGTTAGGGTCGGGATATGGGGGAAAAAAAAAAGGTGAGGAGACAATTTGGTTCTCGTGTCGCTGGGTAAAGTGCGGAGCTGGAGGACGAGAAGGAGGGAGCAGGGAGGGGGGAGGGGAGCTGCTGAGGGATGGGGGAGCCACCGAGAGGAGAGGGATGGGGGGAAGGGAGGCGATGGGGGGGGGCAGGGTCTGGGTGGCAGAAGGAAGCTGGGGAAAGAGAGAGAGCGATCCAGAGAGGGAGGGAGAGAGACAGAGAGAGAGACAAGGAGAAACGGAGAGAGAGAGAGAGAGACCCAGAGACCGCGAAACAGAAATGGGGGAGGGAGAAAATTGGGGGAGGCAGCGACTGGGAGCAGAAGGAAGTTGGAGAGACACACACACACACAGAGAAATATCCAGAGAAAGAAGGGGACAGAGACAGAGACCCAAAGAGAAACCAAGAGACAGGGGGGTGAGGTGGGGGATGGGGTGGGGGAGGCTTGGGGTACAGGAGAAGATGGGGGGTCAGGATCTGGGTAACAGAAGGGAAGAAGAGCGAGGGAGAGAGTCATCCAGAGAGGGAGGAGGAGAGACAGATGGGGAGAGACAGACAGAAAGAGACTGAAAGGATGGGGGAGGGGAGGGGAGAGGGAAAGAGAGAGGGGGAGGGAGAGAAATTGGGGATGGGGCAAGGTCTTGGTAGAGAGAAGAATGCTTTAGAGGGAGAAAAAATGCAGAAAAAAAGAGAGGAAACAAGAGAGTAAATGAGAGAAATTTAGGGTAGAAGGGTCTGGATGGCAGAAAGTACCTGGAAAGGCAGGTGCAGAAGAAAAGAAAGAGACCCAAAGAGAGAGATAGACAGAGAGAGATGGAGACAGGAAGAGAGAGAGACCCAGAGAACCAGAGACAGACGTAGAGACTGAGCAGGCACCAAAAGGCAGCCAGAGAAAGATAATGAGAGAGGGGTCAGGGCCAGATGCTTTAAGGAGGTTAGCAATAAAGGATACCCCTGCCCCCTCCCCCACCCGCATCCCCACCCCCGATCCCTACCCCCAACCCCATTTCAAAGCCGCCACCCCCACCCCCACTAGCCTCCATCTCTCTTCAGCATCGCTTGCCGCCGCCACCGCCTCTTCCTGTCGTCATAGCAACAGGATCCAGGCGCCCAGCCAAGGCTGGCAGCGGCGGCCGGAAATGAGGGGAGGGCCTTTTCAAAAGGACCCCAGGAATGCTCCCACTCCCAAAGTCCAAGGGGAAGCTCAGCTTCCAGGGTCTTCCCACCGCCCCTACTCCAAGCAGTGAGGGCAAAGACTCCCCCCTAAATAAATGATATTAAATTTACCAGGATAGCAAGCCTTTTGACTTTTGACTTTCACCAACAAATTTTTTTTTCTTCTTACTTCCCTATTCACCCCTAATTCGAATCTGATGGGGAAGAAGAGGAAGAGTTAGATTCTCCCAAGATGGGAATGGGGCTGCGGAGGAGAATAGAATGTGAAAAGCTTGAGTGGGAATAATGCCTAAAGAAGCCCACCTGGGATTGGGTTGGGGGCTATGCAACAGTTTGGAGAAGCATGGATTAGTTGGATCTAGAACTAGCCAGTGGGTACGGGGTAGGACAACTTGAGGGATAAATCTGAGAGGAGAGTCAGAAAGTTTGATCTTGTTTGAGTCTGAATCTCTTAGCCACTGTGTGACCTTGGGCACAACAGTTCTCTTCTTTTTTTTTTTTTTAACAGAAGTATGTGCACAACTAAAACACTTCTCTTCTAAACTCAGCTGCTCTTGTTTATAAAGAAGACATAAACTGCCTCCAATTAAATGAGAACATTGATGAGAAAAAGGTCTTTGCACATGATTCTAGGTAAGCAGTTTTCTCGGGATTGGGTCCTCATGCAAATGTTATGAAAAACTAAGAGATAGCCACGACTGATTGTAGGCAGTTTGCATGCTTCTTATCTCATGGAATTCTTACAGAATCCTTGCAATGTGGGCATCAATGTTCCCATATTATAGATGAGCAAACTCTGAGATGTGTATGGTTGTGGGTGTGGAGGGTGGCCAGCAATAGGTGAATTTAAGAGTCATTTAGCCCAACACACATTTCCTGCTCTGTCCTGGGGGCTGGCAGAAGGTAGAAATAACCTGTGTTCCTCTACATCTATTTACCGAGTGTTTGCTTATGCTGGTCTCTTCCCTTAGAGGATCTATGCTTTTAGTGCCCAGCATCTCACATTTCCACTGGAATTTCTTTATGTCAGTTCACTTAATTCTCACACTGTTTCATGGGGGAAAGGAGTTTAAAGATGCATTCCAACACTCCTGGTTTAGAAGAAAAAGCAAAACAAAACAAAAAAACACAACCTCCAACTGAGGGAGCACTTAACTAGTCTCTATATTTGAGAAATAGTTGTTCTTCCTCTGCTCGTTTGCCAGGGAGAGGGATACAGCTGCAAACAATAACGATGACCAGTATAAATCGAACATTCCATATTGCAGGCTTATGGTGGCTTGTGGGCATTGAATCAGTCTTCAAAAGAAGCAGTTTGCATTATTGGCCCCCATTTTAAAGATGTGAAAACTGAGGCTGAGAAGTAAGTGGTATTGGTGGAAAGCCAAGTCAGGGCATCAGATTCCAGAGCATGTGCTGTTATAACTGCATTGGTAAAAACAACTATGAAGATAATATTTTAAAAGCCAGATTTCTCAACCTTGACACTGTTAACATTTGGGCAGTATAATTCTTTACTGTGGGGACTGTCCTGTGCATTATAGAATTTTGAGCAGCATCCCTTGCCTCTACCCATTAGATGCCAATAGCAGCCCCCCAAATTGTACCCCCAAAATAGCATTTGGGACAACCAAAAATGTCTCCAGATATTTGTCCCTTGAGAGGTAAAATCACCCCTGGTTGAGAACCATAAAGTAAGCTAATTAGCAGGTAAAGAACCTACTTTATTTTATTTTAAATTAAAATATATTTCCTAATCAAATGACTGTATGTCCATGGTTTTTAAAAAAAAAAAGAATCTAATGGTACACAAGGGATTACAATAGAAACAATTCAGCCTGTTCCACCTCAAATCCTGTTCCTAATTGGAAAAGGCTTTTAACATTCTTAGCTGTTTCTTCTCTTACTTGCCTTGATGTCTCTAAATAATAATTATCTTCTGGATGTATCAACATTACGTATTATCTATAGATGTTTTTCTCTTATAGATCACGAGTTAATACACCTCACCCTACCCTCCCTTCCTCCTCATATGTTAGTTCTTCTATTGGTTAATTTTGTGACACTAAGTGATGCATGATTACATCATGATTTCTTATTTCAACAACTAAAGAGAGTATCTCTCTTCTTTTTTTAACAGCTTTATTGAGATTGAATTCATATATCATACAATTCACCCACTTAAAGTGTATAATTCAATGACTTTTAATTGCATAGAGTTGTGCAACCATCAATGGTAGATCAATTTTAGAACATTTTCATTAGCCCAAGGGGAAACTATGCATCCCTTAGGCATCACCCCCAATCTCCCCACCCAGCCCCAGCCCTAGGCAATCACTAATGTACTTATCATCTATATAGATTTCCCCATTCTAGACATTTTATAGAAATGGAATCATGCAACATATGGTCGTTTGTGGCTAGCTTCTTTCATTTAACATAGTATCTTTGACGTTCATCCATGTCATAGCATGTGGCAGTACTTCCCTCCTTTCTGTGGCTGAATAATATTTTATGGTATGGAGATAGCACATTTTATCTATCCATCCATCTATTGATGGGCATTTCAGCTCTTTCCACATATTGGCTATTATGAATAATGCTGCTGTGAACATTCAAGTGCAAGTTTTTGCATAAATATATGTTTTTGTGTCTCTTTGGCATATACATAGCAGTGGAATTACCGGGTCGTGTTTACCCTTTTGAAGAATGATATAGTATCTCTTGACTTCATTTTGTAAGACAGGAATATTAGACCCACTGATCCACCCCTTCAGCTCATGGAAGGATCTTTCACAGAAGAAGCAGGTTATGGGATCTTTTAGATCTCATTCCTCTAGTTGCTCATATATATACATCTCACATTAGCCAAGGCCTCCAGTGGGCTTGACCCAGAGGCCTAGAAACTGTAGACTCAGAGATAAGTCTGCTAAATCCTTTCCCTTAAGAAGTTCCTCCACCCTCACTTCCCTCTGGGGTAGGTAGAATTCTAAAATGATCTCCAAGATTCCCACCCCCTGATGTACATACCTGGTAGAACCTCCTCCCCTTGGGTGTGGCCAAGACCTGTGAATAGGAGGGGATGTGACTTCCATGATTAGGTGATATTGCAAGGCAAGTTGTCATGATTTTGCAGATATAATTAAGGTCCTTAATCAGTTGTCTTGAGTTCATCAAAAAAGAAATGATCTTGTGTGGGCCTGACCTAATCAGGTGATATCTTAGAAAAGGATCAAGAAGATAGAGAGATTCAAAACAAGACAGATTCTCTCAGTGTCCTTGGAGAAGCAAAGTGCCACATTATGACCTGAGAGTGAGTTGCAACTGCCCGCAAAAAAACAGAGACCTCAGTCAAACCACCACAAGGAATTGAATTCTGCTCAGCTTGTGGGGGCTTGGAAGATCTCTTCCTAGTCCATCTCCCAGATGAGAACACAGCCAGCTGACATCTTGATTTCAGCCTTGTGGGACGGTGAGCCAAGGGTTATGCCATGCTTGGACTCCTGATCCATGGAAACTGCAAATTAATAAACATGTGTTGTTTTAAACTACTGAGTTTTTGGTAAATTGTTACGCAGCAATAGATGACTAATACACACTGTAAATATATTGCACTGTGACGTTCACATGGGGCCTACTTGGCCAATGTTGCATTAATGCCTCCTCAATGCCTTTCTCTCCCTCACTCCAGACAACCAGTCAGTCCCTGGGTGTTAACTCCTCTCTTTCCTGCACCCCTTTCAGATACATTCCTTTCTCTGTGTCCCACTTTTGCCTAGGCTGTGCCACCAGCCCACACCACTGGTCTCCCTCCAGTCTAATTTCCACATAGCCCCTAAAGGCTCTTTCTAACATTCAGAGCTGACCCTGTCCCTCCTTGACCTAAAATTCTCCCTCAGGAGAAAAGGTCCTTATCTATGCCCTTCTGCCAAGAGCCCCAGCCTCATTTTACACCATCTCCACTGCTGCCTCCTGCACACTGGAGTTGCTTTCCCTACCAAGCCTAGCTCCTCCATGCTTTGGGGATTTCCTGTGAGGTTCCCCTTCCATTTCTCAGCCACATGACAAACACTCGACCCACTGTTGAAGATTCAACTTAAATGCTCCTTCCTCCAGGAAGCCTTCCTGACCTCTCACGCCTGCAACAGGAGCTACGTTTGTGCTTTCACCATGCCCTATACTGCCCCCATTAGACCACAGCCACCCTGCACTGTGATTGGCACATGGGCCAGTCTTCCCCACCAGAGTGGAAGCTGTTCAAGGGCAGGAACAGGCCTGATTCACTTCAGTGTCCCCCCAGAGCCCAGCTTTGGCCTGGTAAACAGGAGGCCTTGGGCCACGATTGCTGAATGAATAAATGAACAAATGAATGAATGAATGAATGAGTCAGGGAATGAGTGAATCCATATCCTATGGTCCCTACCCTCTAGCAGCTGATTCCAACCTCTTGTCCCTATCCAACCCCTCTCCCCGCCTCATATCCTGAGTGTGTGCTTTTTCCCAGGTGCTTGAGTGTTTCTCATCAACAACAGCTGGGGCCTTTGTGTTTTCTCAAGAGGAACAGAGTGGTGGTGGCATGTCTTCCTGCTGTACCAGGAAGAGAAGATCAGCGTTTCTAAAACGTCCTCATTCAGGGTGAAGTGGAAATATTCCAGTGCTGGGGAGTCAGGTGGCCTGAGTTCCAATTCCTGCTTTTCTTTGCCTCCCTAAGGGATGCAGAGCCAAACCCTTGTTCTCTCTGTGCCTTCCTTCTCTCCTCTGTAGAAGCAGAGCAGGGGTTGCAGTTGGTGATCTCTCTCTCTCTGGATGGGATGTTCTAGGACCGTGATTCAAAACCACACATCCAAGGAATTCTGGCGGAGCTTTGGGGATGTCAGGGAAGCCCCTGAAATTATGTACTAAATTTTGTGAGTATGGGTATTTTTTCTGGGGGTCCATAGCTTTTATCTGATTCTCGAGGGGGTTTCTAATCCCTTGCCAGTGAAGAATCACTGTTCATAAACTGAATTAGCATATATGTTAATAAAAATAAATGCCAAAAAAAAAAGGCAGGAGAGAATATATAAATGCATGGATAATGAATGTCTGGAGCAACCTTAGTGCTAGTCACATCTGAGACCAGAGGTTTCTTTGCTATGGGGGGGGCTTTCCTTGTAGGGGGCTTGTCCTATGCATTGCAGAAATTTTTGCAGCATCCCAGTGGATGCCAGCAGCACCCCCACCCCCAGTTGTGACAACCAAAATTGTCTCTAGACATTTCCAAATGTAACATGCTTAAACTTTTAAATCATGATACTAAGTATTACATTTATAACTAAAAATGAGTTTATTGTTAAATTACCTCTTTTCAGTGGACCACTACACAGCCATTGAAAGAATGAAGCAAATCTCTGCATCTGAGGTGTTGCCTCTGGGACATACAGCAGCAGCGCTTAACCCTTTGATCTCAGGACCCCTCTATATACTTAAAAATTGTAGAGGATCCCAGAGAGCCTTTGTTTGGCTGTGTTATATCTATTGATACTTCACATATTTGAAGGTCACACTGAGAAAAAAATTAAAATAAGTATTTAAGTAAAATAATAAGCTCACTGCCTGTTTATATATGCAACTCATTTTAATTAAAAATGACTATAGTTTCTGAAACAAAAAGCATAAGGCAGGCACAGTGGCTCACATCTATACTCCCAGCAACTTGGGAGGCTGAGGCAGAAGGACAACTTGAGCCCAGGAGTTTGAAGCTGCAGTGGGATATAATTGCACACTGCACTCTAGCCAGGGCAACAGAGTGCGACCCCTATCTCTAATATAATATATATATGTAATGGCATTAGTTTATATTTTTGAAAATTTATTCAACATTTGGCCTATTCAAAGAAAGTTGAGGTCATGTATCTCCTTCTGCATTCAATCTATCATGTTCTTATTTGTCACGAAGCTTCCAGATGCTTCTAGACTTTGTATACTTGTGACAGAATAAGAATGAGAAGGAAAATGGTATTGTAATAATATCTTAGTATTATTATAAAAATGGTTTTGACCTATGGTTTTGACCTGTATTATTATAAAAATGGTCTTAGGGATGCCCAGGGTGCCTGGACCACACTTTGAGAACTACTGATATGTAGTACTGTTCTGTAATAAGCCACAGAACAGTGTGGCAAAAATGGTCCTAGATAAATAAATGGAACTAAGTGGCTTTAATATACATGGAGGTATACAGCTTAGTAGATAAGCATTATAGACTCAGGAGACTCCCCAAATTCAAATGTTAGCTTGACCACTTATTAGCTGTGTGCCTAGGAGAAAGTTAATTAACCTCTCTGTGCCCCAGGACCTCATTTATTAAATGAGGATGAAAATAAGAGTACCAAACCTCCTTGGGTTATGGAATGTAGAGTGCTTAGTTCTTGAATGCAAAGTGGCTGGCACATAAGAAGCACTCCATAAATTATGCAATTAATTTATGCAAATGATTGTTATTAAGCAGCCTTGGAAAACAGTAAGGTAGAGTTATATAACTGATACTAAATGAGCTCCATAATACATTGTCCTGTGAAATTGGAAGCTACAGAACTATGTGCATTCTATGATAAATGTATAAAATAAACGTGTATGCTACATATTCACCTATATGTGGATTTTTTTAAATGCAGGTATGCTTGAATATGCATAGAGTATTCCTTAAATTATGCATTAAAAGCTGATAATACTTTGGGGGGAAGAGGATTTCCGAATGTCAGAACATCCTGACTTACTTCGGGTAGGTAAAGATGAGGCTTTTCATGGATGGCACTTCTTTAAAACAAAAACCAAATCTTTAACTGTGGACTTTAATTCCATTTTCAAAATTTAAAAAACAAAACAAAAAAACTAGATTAATTTTTTTGAGACATAGTCTCACTCTTTTGCCTTGGCTAGAGTGCAGTGGCATCATCATAGCTCACTGCAACCTCAGACTCCTGGGCTCAAGAGTTCCTCCCACCTCAGCCTCTTGAGTGGCTGGGACTACAGGCTCGTGACACCACGCCCAGCTAATCTTTTTTCTTTTTTGTAGATATGGGGTCTCTCTATAGTCCAGGCTGGCAATTTTCTAAAAGAACATAAACTTTAGGATGTTGGGTTAAGTTCTGCATAAAGTCAGCAAATATCTAGCACTTGTGTCGCCACCGCCCATCCTGCAGGCAAGGCAGGCAGCACCAATTGAGCAGCACTAATCGATAGGGACATCCTTTCTCCCTAAGCAGATGTTCAACATCCTAATACTGTGTGCCAAGCAGCCACCCCAGATCACTTAGGCTTGACAAAGAAGCTGAAACATATTTGCCATCCCCAAACTCAAGCATGACCTCCAGAAATTCCTGGAATCATCGAAAATGACTCAGAATATTTCCCTCAGGGAGTCCAATCTGCTGAATCGGAATTCTTTCACCGCTAAACTACCCCAATCAACCTTCCTGTTTAGAGGGATTTGGAATCCTTCTAAATCATCTCCCTCAGGTTTTTTCTTTCTTTCTTTTTTTTTTTTTTTTTTTTTCAGAAAAGGAAACTGAAGCCCCAGAGATTAAAAGACTTGTTCAAGGTCACAGAATGAGTTTGCATCAAATCCATAGTAGTAAAATATAGCAGCTAAGAGAGCAGACTCTGGGGTCACACAGGCCTGGGCAAGAATTCTCCTCTGCATCTTACGAGCTGGGTGACTTCACTTCACTGGGCCTCAGTTTCCTCATCCATAAAATGGGGGTCACTGGAATGCCAAATTCACAGGATGGTTGGAAGGATCCAATGAGCTAATAAAAAGTGCTCAGCACAGCATCTGATACCTAATGATAGCTTCATAAATGTGGCTGAGGTTGTTACCAGTTGTGGCTGTGGTTGCAAAAGTTGTTCTGATTGCCCCTCAGAGGCTAAATCCAGACAAGGCAGAGAACTGAGAGGCTGGCACTGTGTTTCCTTTACAATACACTTCAAGAACAAGCTTATCAAACATTTAGGCTGTTCTCAATCTCTCAGTATAGTGGGCGAGATCACAGATCTTGGAGCCCACTTCTGAGCCTCCATCCTTCTCCTGCAAAAACAGGGTGATCATTTCTACATACAGGGATGCTGGGAATGTCTGACAAGATCATGTAAGGAAAGAAAGTGTCTGGCTCATGGTAGGTGTGCAATAATGGTAGCAGTTATTTTCCCCATGAGTGACTGAGCCAAGTGTTGGGAAAACCCACTGCTCCCTGGTGCAAGGAGAAGGAAGCACGAGCTCTGGATCCAGATGAACTTGGTTTTAGCTAATGGCTCTGCCAATTTCTACCTATGTGACCTTGGACAAGTCATTTCACCTCTGCGGACCTATCTGCCACATGAGGCCAATAAATTCAATGTGCAGGCTTGGAAGAAATTTAAAGGAAGCAATGAGTGTAGAAGGCAAGCAAGTAATAGTAACAGTACTGTAAGGGCTCATAATAATACAAAGAGAATTTTTATTGACCTGGAGCAGTGTCATTTACCTTCCTACGTGCATATATGGACTGAGTTATAAAGTGCTGCTGTTAATAATTGTGATGACTAAGTAATTTACCAACGACCAATCTGACCTTATTCTGCAGCACTTACCTCCAACCCTAGGTGTAGAGACCTGGACTAAGCCCCCTGTGTCCAATCCCCTCCCTCTGGGCAGGCAAAGACGTGTTTGAAATAAAGTTTATTGAAGTTTCTGTCGGTATTTACATATGATACACGGTAAATAACAGAGCCAGGCCCCCCCACCCCCACCCCTTTCCCACCCCAGTGCCCCCTCCCCCCAGCCTCGTTAAAAATCGCTGCATAAAGACAGGTTAACTGCTGCGGACCCCCCTCCCCCCTAAGATGCAAACTAAAAGCCCCCAACCCTCCCCTGCCCCCCTCCCCCCACCCTGGGGGCCATTCTGGTTCCGTGTACAACACTGTGCTACCTCGCCCCTCCTCCCCCAATGAGGAGGGGTGGGCGAGTTTCTGGTGACCTCCCCTCCCCCAAAATCTGTCCAAGGGGGCTGACGGGCCCTTGAAAGAGGCCGAAGTTGAGGGTCTGAGATGGAAGAGGGACGTCAATGAGGAGAGCCAGAAAATGGAAGACTTAGAGGTTTGGGGGGGTGTTGACCCCCGCTACTGCCTCTCCCTCCCCCGACGGGGCCTCGAGGGGGGAGAGGCGGGCACAGGTGTGGAGATGGCATGGGGGAACTCCCTCCACCCTAGGGTCCCCATCCTTGTTTGGTGTGCGGGCCTGGATGCACCTAGGGGCTTTGGACGAGCGGGTGGAAGGAGGAAAGGAGAGAGAGCTAGAGGAGGAAGAAGAGGAAGAAAAAGAAGCCAAGGGTAGCCAAGAAAGCAAGAAGATCCTTTAGACAGAGCCCCCTAAAAAAGCAGGTAACCTTCAGGAGGCAGAAAAGAGCCTAGCCGGTGAGAAAGAATGTGGTCTCCCAGGGGAGCAGAGAAGCCGGGAGGGAAAGCCCAGGTTAACCACATCCATGGCCTCCAGCCCCCTACCCCACTCCGGAGCTGTGGGTGGGGGAAGCAGGCCCTCCCTCTGCACCGGAGGACTCTGCAGGCCAGGAGTTGAGATTAGGCGAGGAAAAAGAGAAGTCCAGGGCAGAGGGGAGAAGAGGATGGTTGGCATTCCTGGCAGTTACCAGAACCTACTCTCCAGTCCAGCGCCCCTGCGGGGAGGCGGGAGGTTGGGGAGCTCTGGGGAGCTGGGCGCCAGCGCAGCCGCGGGAGGCTCAGTGCGCAGAGCAGGCGGAATGAGGGAGGAGTTAGTTGTCTGGGAGAGGCGGGGCCAGAGGAAACGGGCGGGTCCTAAGGGAAAAAGGGCGGGCAAACGAAAGGGAGGAGTCAAAGGGAGGATGCATTTAAATGAGGGCGGTGGTGGGAGGGGCCAAGTGGGGAGGGGCGGGGCCTAAAGCTGGCGCAGCATCCTCCAGGTGGGAGGCAGGAGTCCGGAGGAAGGGAGCGGTGCTGCATTGCCAGAGACCCGCGAGGAGGAGGAAGAGAAGGGGAAGGAGGAGGAGGGGAGCTCCGAGGGGCGGGGCCTCAGCAGGGCGAGGTGGAGATGTGCAAGTGGTCGGGGTACTTGATCGCTGGCGGGTAGTTCTGCGTCATCTGGATGGATACGTCGCTGGAGATGTCGGACGGGCTTCGGCCACGGCGCCATGCCTCGGGCTGCAGAAACTGGCCCGAGTAGTCGGAGCAGTCGCTGAGACGCGGGCGGTAGAAGGCCGGGTGTGGACGGTACATTTCCTCCTCCGCGTAGCGCTTGGTGAACAGGTACACGGACATCACGCCGGCCCCCTGTGGCGAAGTACAGTAAGAGTCCCAGAGGTGTCCCCCTCGCCCCCAACTCCAGGACCCCATATCTCAAGAGTCCTGGCCCCCAGCCCCCTCCTCACCCAGGACCCAGGATCAGAGCTCCAGCCCTCTCCTCCCCACGACCTCAGGAGTGCAAGCCCTCGGGTTCCCCCCCCCCAAGACCCAGGAGTCCCAGTCCCCAGTCCCTTCCTTCCCCAAGATCCGAAGAGTTGGAGCTCTTAAACCCCTCTTCCTCCAGGACCCCAGACACTCAGCTATCACCTCCCTCATAATCCAGAGTCTACATCCCCAGCCTCCTCTTGCTTCTGGACTCAGGAATCAGCGCCCCTCCCCGGACCTTTCCCTATTCAAAACTCTAGACTCTAGAGTCTGGGTCCCGAGGACATCACCTCTTTGAGTAGGAAGGAGGAAGCAGCAAACGCAAACGACCACCCGTAGCGATAATGAAAATACTGCTCGGAGCTGCTGGGCCTGTTCATGACCTCATCGTTGATGCTGGAGATGTAAAGAACCAAGCCCACCACCAAGGAGAGGCCTGGAGGAACAGAGGAGGTACCCTCAGTCCATTAGAAGTGGACCCCTCCCCTCAGCCCCTCCCCCCTCCCCTCCTCCCCTGTCTGTCCTGGACTAACTTCTTTGAAGCCCTTTGTGTGCTGGGCCTTGTTGGGTGCAGGGAGCCCGGAGATGAATCAACAATCTGCCCCCCCAACCTCAAATCTGCTATCCAGAGACTCATAATGCAATTGGAGAAGGTAAATATGAACACTGATCAACAGTCACATACATGGTGCTAATGTGCTATGAGGAAATAGCACAGAGCTCTGTGGGAGTCCGGAAGAGGAACCAAACCCACCTGGGGCAGGGGCAAGAGAAATCAAGGAAAGATTCCTTTGTCCAAGTCTTAAAGGATGAGACCCCAGGGAAGAATAAGGGCATACTCTCCCACCACTCCCGGCAGAGGAAACAGCATGGGAAAAGGCTTGGAGGGGCAACATTGAGCCACTCCATCCATGTAGCCATAGCATGGGCTATTGCCACAGGAAAGGGTAGAGAAAGCGGCAGGGACAAGGCCAAGATGAACCACAAATGCCAGGCTGAGAAGCTTGACATTGACACCAAAGGGCACTAGGGAGTCATGGAAGGTTGATAGCAGAGCGAGGACAGGGCCAGATCGGGGTGTTAGAAGATCCTTTGGGGGCTGGTTGGTGTTGGGAAAAGATTGGAGGGGGACACTGGAGTTGTGATAGTCTAGGGGGAAGAGGACCAGGCCTGAGCGGGGGCTGTATAGATGATATTGCAGCAACATTATCAACAATAATAGCAACCACTTATATAGGTCTTAGTCTGTGCCAGGCACTATTCTCAGTGTTGTATATATAAACTCATTCAAACCTCACAACCACCCTTTGAAGTAGATACATTTTTATCACCATTTACAGTTGAGGAAATAGAGACATATGGAGAGTGTGGAGAGGAGAGGTCCGGTCTGAGAATTTTTAAGAGGTGATTATCACTTTCTCAAGATGACCTTTCCATTAAACGGCTGCCATGCCAAGAGAAGCTTAAAAAGGCTATGAAGTCCCCTGCCCTAAATTAATCCGGCTAATCCTTATCATAATTTTCCCCCAGAATCCTACAGATGAACGTTGGTGTGCCCATAACACACAGAATAAATCTAAGTTCCTTCTATTGCCTACAGCAGGGGTCCGGGGACCAAATCCAACCCACCTCTTGTTTTTGTAGGGCCCACCAGCTAAAAATGGCTTTTACATAATTAAATGATGGGGAAAAATATCAAAAGAAGAATGATAGTTTGTGGCACATAAAAAGTACATATGAAATTCATTTGGCAGTTTCTCAAAAAGTTAAAGATAGAATTACCATATGACCCAGCACTTCCACTCCTAGGTGTATACCCAAGGGATTAGAAACATATGTTCACACACACAAAAACTTGCACAGGAATGTTTGTAGCAGCATTGTTTGTAATAGACAAAAAGTGGAAACAGCCCACATGTCCTTCAGCTGATGAATGGACACACAAAATGTGGTATGTCCATAGAAAGGAATATTATTCAGCCTAGAAAGGGAATGACTGACGCTACCACAGGAATGAGAGGACATGCTAAGGGAAAGAAGCCAGATGCAAAAGACCAATATTGTGTGATTCCATTTATATGAAATGTCCAGAATAGACAAATCCATGTCCACGGAGGGAGATAGGAGATTGGCAGTTGCCAGGGAACGGGATAGAACAGGAAATTGTGACTGGCTGTTAAAGGGTGTGAGGTTTCTTTTGAGGATGATCAAAATGTTGTGAAATTAGCTAATGGAGATGGTTGTGCAACCTATGAATATACTAAAAACCACTGAATTATAGGAATATTATGTGAATTGTGTCTCAATTTTTTAAAAGTATATTAATTTCAAATTTCAGGTTCTACAAAAAAAATTTTTATTGGAACACAGCCACACTCATTTGTTTACATATTGCCCATGACTGCTTTTGTGCCACAACCACAAAGTTGAGTAGTTGCAACAAAGACCAGATGGCCAATAAGGCTAAAAATATTTATTTTCTGGCTTTTTACAGAAAAACTTTGCTGAGCTGACTATAATACCTGCATGGTCCAGTCCTTGCCAATTCCATCTCTGATCAGTTTCTCCGTGTTACCTCTGCTTAGACCACCTGACTTTCTTGCTCCACCTTGAAGACACCAAGCTCATGTCTGCCTCAGAGCCCTTGCTCTTGCTGTTCCCTCTACCTGGAATACTCTTCCCCCAGACATCCGCATGTCTTTCTCTGTCACTTCACTGAGACCTCTCTTCACTGGTTGCCACTTTGGAAAGGGCTTCTATTATCTCCCTGTTTAAAAGAAAATATGTGCCTCACTCAAAATATGAGAAATGCAGGTGGAAACTATGATGAGATACCATTTCTCACCAATCAGGTAGTCAAAAGTTAAAAAGCTTCATACGTACTCTTTTGGTGAAGCTGGGAGAATGAATGCTCTTACACATCGCCAGTGGGAATACAAAATGGTGCAACCCTTATGAAGAGGAAGTTAGCAATATCTTAAAAAACCACACACACATTGGCCGGGCACGGTGGCTCACGCCTGTAATCCTAGCACTCTGGGAGGCCGAGGCGGGTGGATTGTTTGAGCTCAGGAGTTCGAGACCAGCCTGAGCAAGAGCGAGACCCCGTCTCTACTAAAAATAGAAAGAAATTATATGGACAGCTAAAAATATATATAGAAAAAATTAGCCGGGCATGGTGGCGCATGCCTGTAGTC
>CM052449.1:19029060-19069106 GCA_028533085.1 Varecia variegata | reverse complement strand
CGAGACCAGCCTGAGCAAGAGCGAGACCCCGTCTCTACTAAAAATAGAAAGAAATTATATGGACAGCTAAAAATATATATAGAAAAAATTAGCCGGGCATGGTGGCGCATGCCTGTAGTCCCAGCTACTTGGGAGGCTGAGGCAGAAGGATCGCTTGAGCCCAGGAGTTTGAGGTTGCTGTGAGCTAAGCTGACGCCACAGCACTCACTCTAGCCCGGGCAACGGAGTGAGACTCTGTCTCAAAAAAAAAAAAAAAAAAAAAAAAACCACACACACACACACACACACACACACACACGTGTCCATTCTTTAACCCGACAATCCCACTTCTAGAAATTTACCCTGAAGATATCCCTCCAATAACAGGAAAATATATATGCACAAGCTAATCTACTACAGCATTATTTGTAACTGAAAAACACTGGAAATAACCTAAATGCCCTTACATAGAGGTTGGATGGAATAGACTATGAAACATCCACATAATAGAGAACTGTGCCACTGTAAAATAAAAATAAGGAAGATCTCTGTGAACTGATATGGCATTCAATGATGGCTCCAGATCATATCACTAAGATAAAAAAAAAAAAAACCAGTAATGTGCAAAAGAGTATATAATATGCTACCTTTTAAGCAAGAAAAAAGGGTACATAAAAGTACAAATATGCATCTGCTTATTTTTGCAAAGAAGACATAGAAAGGGGAACAAACAAACAAACGCTGATTACCTGTAAGGGGATAAGAGAGAACAAAAAAGAAGAGATGGGGAGGGAGTGGTACTTCTCTGAGTACATATTTTTGTGCAATTTTGATCTTTGGAATGATGCTAATATTTGATATATTCAAAAGATATAATTAACTAAGATGGGGGAAACTAAAATTAAACAGAAATAGAAATAAAGGAATCTGACTTTATATCACATGAAGAATACAACCACAGTGTGTTGTAATCAAAATAACTTTTTTTTTTTTTTTGAGACAGGTTCTCACTTTGTCGCCCTGGGTAGAGTTCAGTGGCATCATCATAGCTCACTGCAACCTCCAACTCCTGGCTCAAATGATCTTCCTGCTTCAGCCTCTAGAGTAGCTGGGACTACAGGTACACACCACCATGGCTAGCTAATTTTTTCTATTTTTTGTTGAGATGGGGGTCTCACTTTTGCTCAGGCTGGTCTCAAACTCCTGACCTCAAGCTATTCTTCCACCTTGGCCTCCCAGAGTGCTGTGATTACAGGCATGAGCCACTGTCCCCAGCCCCAAGTAACTTTTGAATGCAATACTTTGATTATATATTGCAGTCTAAAGACAAAAAGATCCATAAAGAAATCTTGAACCTTATTTAGTAGGTTTAAAAAAAAAATTTTTTTAAGAGATGGGGTCTTGCTATTTTGCCCAGACTGAACTCAAACTCCTGGGCTCAAGTGATCCTCCTGCCTCATCCTCCCAATTAGCTGGGAGAACAGACACATACCACTATAACTGGCTATCTTATTTAGTAAGTTTTTTCCCACAATTGGTGCAATTTGAGTATGGACTTGTGTATTAGCTATAGTATTCTATAAGTGTTATTTTGTGTGCATTGTAGAGTTGAGTGAAAATGTAAATACGTTGTTGCTTTGGGTAGCTAGAGTTTCTTATTCTGAAAGATGGAATATAAATACAGAACAGGGTAAGGCAAGAAAAAGCCCGTGGTGTTTAGGCATCATTATAAACTCCTGGGTTATTTACATATATACTCAGCTTGTGTCCTGAAAGATCCTAAAAGTGGCGACACCCCAGTAGCATTGAGCACACTGAGTACCCCAGCTCTTGGTTTCTAATATCCTCCTCTACTAAAAGGAGCTAGGGCTTCCAGAAGAAATAGCTGATTTGAAGTCTGAGGCAGAGGCAGTAAAAATGTACTTCTTGTGCCCCAAAGTCAGAAAGTGCTCAAAAAATGATGGGTGCATGTCAAAAAAGGAAACAGGATTGAGCTTGAAGTTTCCTGAGAGTCAAACTGATGACATTTTAAGTATCAAAATCCATAATAGAGGTAATGGCATATAACATGTTGAGGTTTGTTTTTTTTTTTTAAAAAATGCATGAGTCCATACTGACATATTTTTAAAATAAATACATAAGTAGTATTGTATAAATGTTAAAAGAGAAAATTCTTCTTTTCAGTCACATACTAATTTATTCAAGTAGGTGTAACAACAGCATTAAAAGAAAATCCCATTTCGTAGCCCTAATAGTAATATTAGATTCGGGCAAGAACACCAGGGGATGCCAAATCGCTGGATGACAGAATCTCCCCATAGAATATCTATTAATCACAAAGAGAATAAAAGCTTCCTTTATCGTGAAAGAACCTGGCAGATACCACCTTAACCAAGCGATCGAAGCTGACATCACCAATAGTGCGGCAGACCCACCCCATGTGCCTCCAGGTAAGAGAGGCTGAGCAAGCCACTACTTCATTTCTGTAGTGCTCCTGCTGAGACTGCGTAACCTGAATCCACTCATGAGGACGCTGTGGGACATTCTACAACACAACTGGCTGCACTCTTCAAAAATGTCAACATGAAAGATGGAAAGAAAAAAAAAGAGCAGAGGAACTATATAAAAAGATAAAAGAATACTAAAGAGACACAATAGGGAAATGCAATGCGTGATCATAGAGCCTGAATGGGGAAAAAAATGACAATAAAAAATAGTATTGGGACAGTTGGTGGCATTTAAGAATGGACTGTGTATTTGCTATAGTATTATATAAATGTTAAACTTCCTGAATTTGATTATTGTACTGTGGTTACATAAGAGAATGCCCTTGTTCTTAAAACATACTTGCTGAACTATTTAGGGTGAAGTGTTTGTAACTTATAGTCAAGTAGTCCCATCAACATATATATGTGCGTGTGTATATATGTATATGTTTTATGTGCATGCATATGTATAAGTATATTTATGTGTATATATGTGTACACACACACACACACACACACGCACATATATATAGAGAGAGAGAAAGACAAATGTGGCAAAATGTTAAAAAACTGATCTATGGCCAGGTGTGGTGGCTCAAGCCTGTAATCTTAGCATTTTGGGAGGCCAAAGCAAGAGGATTGCTTGAGGTCAGGAGTTCGAAACCAGCCTGAGCAAGAGTAAGACCCGGTCTCTAGCAAAAATAGAAAAATTAGCCAGGCGTGGTGCTATACTCCTGTAGTTCCAGCTACTCAGGAGGCTGAGGCAGGAGGATCGTTTGAGCCCAGCACTTTGAGGTTCCGGTGAGCTATGATGATGCCACTCCTCCAGCCTGGGTGACAGAGTAAGACCCTGTCTCAAAAAAAAAAAACAAAAAACAAAAAAAAACCTAGTCTAGTGAAGGATATGAGAGTCCACTGTATTATTTTTGCAACTTTTCTGTAAGTTTGAATCTTTTCCAAATTGAAAAGTTTGTTTAAAATAAAAATGGGGCCAGGCGCCCTGGCTCATGCCTGTAATCCTGGCACTCTGGGAGGCCGAGGTGGGAGGATTGCTTGAGGTCAGGAGTGTGAGACTAGCCTGAACAAGAGCAAGACCCCATCTCTACTAAAAAAATAAAAAGAAATTAGCTGGAAGCTGGTCAACTAAAAATATATATAGAAAAATTAGCCAAGCATAGTGGTGCACGTCTGTAGTCCCAGCTACTTGTGAGGCTGAGGCAGGATTGCTTGAGCCCAGGAGTTTAAGGTTGCTGTGAGCTAGGCTGACGCCACGGCACTCTAGCCCGGGCAACAGAGTGAGACTCTATCTCAAAAAATAAAATAAAATAAAATAAAATAAAATAAAATAAAATAAAAGGGTATCCCTAAACAGGATTATTTTCAAGGTACAAAAGTGTTACCCTGCAAATTACTTATTCATTATAAAGAGGAAAACCTCCCTTTTCAACAGAGAGCTCTGATGGACATCACCTTTACCAAGGATTCAAACTTAGTACTGCTCACAGTGGGACAACCTGACATTATTTGCTACCTGAAGTGATGTGATACAAAGTACATGGCAGCAGCACCTCTGACTTTTCTTGCCAGTGATGTTTAACCTGATGTAATCAAGCCTCTAGTCTACACATAACTTTCAGGTTACAGAAAATAAAAGGAAAATACAATTAAATACCACAAGGAAAAAATCAAATATAGGATGTGGGATATTCTACAGGCTACCCTGTCCTGCAGTCTTTAGAAGGATGATGACATGGGCCAAACTGCCGACACCTAAACCAGAGATCAATCCCAGTATCTCAAAAAGAGAGATGATCAGACTCCGTGTTTCCTGATCTAATAAATACAGCAGGATGTAAGCAGCACTACCTATCTATGAAGGGTTCTTGCCAAACAAACAAACAAACAAACACCAAACCTGGATCCATCCAAGCTTCTTTTAGATCTTAATTTACAAAAAACCACAGGGCTGGATGAACATATTAAACCACACTACAGGAATGCAATTGGAAAACTCTGGAATGTGGGAATTCTATACAACAAAAGACCAGATTTCTCAAAAAAATAATTGTCAAGGAAAAAAATAGGAGAGGGACTGTTTTAGATTAAAAGAGGCTTCAGAGATATATCAACCAAATGCCCATGTGGAATTTGGATCTGGATTTGAAACAAACTAACTATAAAAAGGCATTTATGAAACCAATGGGGAAAGAGTGAACACTAACTAGATATGATATTAAGCAATCATTCTTATTTGTTTGGGCTCGATAATGGCATTATGGTTATATTAAATAAAAGGCAACTTGTAACTCAGCGATATACTGAGATATTTGTGGATAGAATGAGTTGACGTCTGAGACTGGCTTTAAAATAAATAGTGAAATGCAGAAGGAGGCGTGGCAATATGACTAGAAAAAGATTCACCATACATTGGTAATTGTTGAAACTGAGTGAAGGACATATAGATTTCATTATACTATTCTTTCTATATTTTTATAATGAGATTTTTAAAATTTTCTTTCTTTCTTTTTTTTTTTTTTTTTGGTGATGGGTCTTGCTCTGTCATCCAGGCTGGAGTACAGTGGTCTGATTACAGTTCACTGCAGCCTTGACCTTCTGGGCTCAAGTCATCCTCCTGCATTATCCTCTCAAGTGGCTAGGACTAGAGCTGTGAACCACCACACCCAGGTAATTTTTAAAAATTTTTTTTAGAGATGGGGTCTCACTATGTTGCCCAGGGTGGTCTCAAACTTCTGGCCTCAGGCAATCCTCCCAACTTGGCCTCCCAGAGTGCTGGGATTATAGGTGTGAGCCACTGTGCCCAGCCTATAATGAAATTATATTTTAAAAATTAGCATTGTGTTCTGTGCAGAATGTATCTGGGGAAAATAAAACGAAAAAAAAATAAATAAATAAAAAATAAAAATTAGCATTGTGGAAAAAAGTAGTGGGGGAACTTGTCTAGACTAAAAGAGACTTATTAACAAAATGCCATACATGGACCTAGATTGAATCCTAGTTCTGGGGGGGAAAGCTATAAAACACATGCTTGAAATGGAATAGTTTAAAAATGGATTAAATTATACCATAGAATTATTGTAGAATTTCTAGGCCTGATAATGGTGTTGTACTTATGGAGAAAAACATCTTTATTTAAAGATGCATACTAACATTTTGTTTTTAAAGATGAACTATCATGACACCTGCAACGGACGTTAAAATGGTTAAAGCCAAAAAAATGTGAGTGTGGTGTGTGTAAAAGGGGGAGGGAGAGGAAAGGATGGAAGAGAGAGAGAGAAGAGAATATGGCAAACCATTTTTAAAATGTGGATGATTCAGGTGGGTGGAATACAGTAATGACCCCTCCATCACTCTCCTTCCCCCAACTTGCTTTGCTTTTCTTCATAGCCCATACCATCACATTATAATTAATTAGTAACATTGTATTCTCTATTTGTTACCTTTTTATTATATATCTCTTCCACCCCCACTAGAATGCTAGGAACACCATGATGCTAGAAACTAGTCCAACTTGTTCACTATTGCACTCCTAGCAACCAGCACAATATCCAGCACATAATAACTACTAGTTGAATGGATGAATACATTTGCCATAAACTGGAACTTCTAGAAGAGCTCATCTGTGCTAAATCCCACCATTTCTCCATCCCTTCCAAGAATTAACTTTTCCTTGCTCAGAACTTCCATAACACTTTCAACTTCTAGTATTCCGTAATTTCAAGACTCAAGAAGAGAGAGAACATCAAGCATTGCATGGTGAAATGGCATCTGAGATAAGTCTTGAAATATGGGCAGGTTTATAGGAAAGGAACTTACCCAGGGAAGTCCAGAAACCACACTCACTCAGGTACTCACTCATTCAAACACAAGGGAGTTGATTCCTGTCTCTGTCTCTCTCTCACCCCCTCATCCACCAAGAACGGTCACTTGAGAATGACCAAATCATGTCCATTTTACTTCCCGAATCTCTCATAAATCTAAACCACTTTTTGCATCTCCCAGTCCCTTGCCACAGCTCAGGCCTTATTCTTTACACCTATGCCATTGCTCCAAAATCCTCATATCCCTTTCTAAAACCCAAAGCAGACTCTATCTCTCCCTGCTCAAAACTCTTCTTGGCTCCCTATTGTCCACAGGAGAAGGTATCCACTCCTCAGCCTGGTATCCCAGGCTGTCTGTGGTCTGGTTCCTGCTGCCTGCTCCTGCCTCACCCTGGTCCTGACTCTGCCTGTGGAGAATGTTTTTTTATTTAGAGCTGTAACATGAAACCTGGGCCGTAAGTCTACAGTTGGAATGAGGGGTTTGATTACAAGAAAACAAACATTTTCAATGGAAAAGAAATTTTCTTTTGTTTGGTCTTTTTGTTTTTGTTTTTGAGACAGTCTCGCTTGGTTGCCTCAGGTAGAGTGCACTCCTGGGTTCAAGTGATCCTCCTGCCTCAGCCTCCTGAGTAGATGGGCTATAGGAGCATGGTTAATTTTTCTATTTTTAGGAGAAATGGGGTCTTACTCTTGCTCAGGCTGCTTTCTAACTCCCAAGCTCAAGCAATCCTCCTGCCTTGGCCTCCCAGAGTGCTAGGATTACAGGCACCAGCCACTGTGCCTGACTTCTTTCTTTCTTTCTTTCTTTTTTTTTTTAGAGACAAGGTCTGGCCATGCTGGTCAAGCTGGCCTTGAACTCCTGGACTCACGCATCCTCCTGCCTCGGTATCTTCAGTCCCTGAGACTACAGTTGCGCGCCACGCCACCGCGCCAGGCTTGCTTTCTTCTTTTTAGTAAGTCATTCTTGTCATTCCTTCTCCTTCCTGGCCATTTCACATTGGCTGTGGTTTTCCAAAAATAACCTTCTTTTCCCTTTTTCTCCTGTACTCTTGTTCTCCCTCCCTTCCCCCTTTCTATCTCTGCAATCCAACTCTCTTACTCTCCTCCCACCCCCTCAACTACATCTGCTTTGTGATTCTTAAAGCACAGTAGGCAAGAATCACCTACATTCCAAACTGAATAGAACTCACCTGCCTTTAGAACAATAGAATTTCAGGACCATGGAGAGTTGCACTTGTGTATACTTCTGTCTTAGATGCTTTATAGGGCCTTACCACATGCTGTGAATTTCATCTCCATATAGGGCAATTTTTGTTCTTGACTTGAGAATTTCCCCCTCACCCTTTCAGCATCAACTTAGATGTCACCTATTCTTGGAAGCCTTCCCTGGTTGCTCCCACCCTCCCCATACCATATGCAACTACCTATGTCAGGTTAATGCATCTTTCCTTTTCTCAAGATACCTGGGGCTGTCACTCATCCATTCTGCACTCACTCACTTTACAAATATTTCAGTGCCTACTTTGTACAAGCAGCTAATCTGGGCTCCGCAGATACAAATGAGAACATGTGTGAAAAGGTCCCTGCCCTTTTGGAGTTTACATTCTTGTAGGACAAGGCAGGAAACAAATGAGATGACAATAGTAATAAGTGCTATGAAAAAAAGTATGAACTCAGCAATGTGATGGATACTACGGTGGGGGAAAGGCAACGTTAGTTACTGAAGAGGAAAAAGTTTGACCCCTGTGAGAATAAGAGAGAAGAAACTTCCAAGCAGAGAGGAATAATAAGTGTAAAGAGTCCTGATGTGAGGCTGAGATTAGCATTTTCAAGGAGAAAAATGAGGCCAGAGTGGCTGAAGTTATAAGCAATGCAGAGAGTGTTAGTGAGTTAGAGATGAGGTCAGAGATCTGAACAGCAGCCAAATCGTGGAAGACCTTGTAGGCTCAAGTGAGGAGTTTGGACGGATTGTGAGTGCAGTGGGAATCTATTGAAGGGATTTAAGCTGGCATGAAAAGCTTTGATTGACATGTAGTTGGGGGCTGTTCTGTGATTGACTGCACCTGGGCTTGTATTCAGGATTCATTTTATGGCTTCAGTGCCAAAGACAGGATCTGGTATATAGGATGTCCGAAGGCTGAACGAATTAGCAGATGCACAGAGCACATTTGAGGATCAGGGGTTAATATGGGACATGCATGGGCATGCCTCTTGTGGCCTGGAAAAAGAAAATCAATGTCACTCTAGCTTCCTCCCCAAGTCTCTTGCCAACTGCGTCCAGGCAGTCATCTGGTTCTATTGATTCTTCTGTCTATTGATCCTTCTCTCTCCCGTGGCTGCCCAGTAGTCTTTTCCTCACATCTCCAGCCCCAGCACAGACCTCATCTGCTATTGCCTGGATCACTGCACAAGCCTCCTTCCCAACTGGCCAAATTCTAGTCTCTTTCCCTCTAGTCTGTCCCCAACACAGGTCCCCGAGAGATGTTTAGTGTCCAGATATGTCTCTATCCCTCCCCTGCTCCAACCCTGCTACCTCTTTCTACAGAATCAAATGCCAATTCCACCAGTGACCAGAACTCAGGCAACTTCTCTCTCTCTCTCTCTCAGCCTTGGTTTCCTCATGGGGAACATGAGGTGGTTGGACCAGGTCATCATGTTCCAAGATCTAAGATATTGCCACTCTTTCCATCCTTAACCTCTCCTGCTAAATCTCCTTCTCTTTTGATTTTTAGTGTTGATGAGGCAGTGTACTGCTGTGGTGAGGAGCCTGGGTTGGAATCTTGCTTCTTCTAATGAATGACTTGACCCCTGACTGCTCCTATTTCCTCAGTGGTAAAATGGGGACATTAATGGTACCCGCCTTATAGGGAGAAGAAAACTAAATAGCTTCATATATGCAAAGTACTTAGGACTGCCTGGACTGACCCATGGCACTCAATAAAGTTGGGTATTACTACTACTACTACTACTATTGGTACTACAACTGCTGGTACTACTACTATTACTACTAATTTATTTATTTGAAACTACTACATGTTGAATACTTAGTGTTACAGTCCAGGTACAGGGTCAGGCCCTTTCCATCCATGATTTAAATAAGGGTTGACAAATTATGATTTGGCCCACTGCCAGTTTTTGTATGGTTTGTGAGCTAAGCATGGTTTTTACATTTTTAAGTGGTGAGAAAAAAAAACCCAAAAGGATAATACTTCATGTACATGAAAATTGCATGAATTCAAATTTCAAGGTCCATAAATAAAACATTACTAGAACACAGATACTCCTACTGGTTTATACCTGGCAGCTCTCACACAACAACAGCCAAGTTGTGTAAAGGCAGAGTTGAGTAGTTGTATCAGAGACCCTGTGTCTCACAACACCTAAAATATTTACCATCTGGCCCTCAGCAGAAAAAGTTTGCTGACTGCTAACCAAGATTTGTCTTCCTGGATACCCTGGGGTCAAGTGCATAAGTCATAGTCTATGAAATGAACTCAAGGAAGGGGTTCAGGCAGCAGGTTCAATTTCTTCCAAGTTACTCTACTGTTATATCAGAGGCTTGACTTCCAGCTCTGACTGTACTATTCATTCTCAGCCTGACCTTGGGCAGTCAGTTCCTGGTGCAGTGGTGATCTAAGCATTGGTTTTGGAGTGAGAATACCCTAGATTCTAATTCCAGTTCTGCCATTGACTGGCTGTGTTGCCTCTTACCACAAACAATGGGCCTTTCCTTACAATGTTTTGGGTGGGTTGAATAAAAATCCCCATGCTACCTACTCTTGCCCCACTTTCTTTCTCTAGGCCACTATTTTTCCACCTGAAAAATGATGAGACCTTTCCGCTCCGACACTCTAGGATCGTGATAGTCTACGTGTCTTATTTTAGCTCAGTGTCTGGCTCCACATGCCATGATTCAAGTTTGCACGGAGGTTACACCCTGGTTTCCCTGAAAAAGGTCTCATCAGGTTAGGTTGAAGGCACGGGGGAGGTTGAGCCTAGAGAAAGCTGGATGAGGAGCAGGGAAGAGACTGGAGGAGGAGGGGTTACGTGAAGATCCCGCTTCAATCTGCACAGTCAACTGGAAAGAGGGAGCCGAGTGCAGGCCCGAGGGGACAGAATGAAGATGAGACATACAGTGGAGTTTGTTCATAAAATACCAACAGAATTACAAGGACCTGATTTGGGTTTAATTAAATTATGTTGAATTAATTTGAATTGAATTGAAGAATGAAGTCAGAATCAGTTGGGGTTAGTTGAGCTGGATTGACGGACTTAAATGTGTTTGAGCTGAGTTGATTTGGACTGAGCTGAAATGTGGTGGAGAGTAATACTCCGGAAAATACTCTACTGAAACTCTGGACATTCGAGTCCTCTAGCACCAGTGTATGCTGGTATCTTAGGCAACTCCCTGCACAAGCCTGGGCCTCAGTACCCCCATTTTATCAAGTGGGTACTAATAATAACTCCTAGGTAGAGCTGTTATGAGATAGGTGTGAGATCACACATGCAGAGGAGCCTTGTACCTCAAAAGAGAGAAAAAAGAACTGTAAACAAATACTGGAGTCTAGCTAATGACATGCATGGTGAAGTATTTAGGGTAAAGTGTACTGATGCCTAAAAGTTACTTTGAAATGCTTCTAAAAAATAGGATAAATTGATGGATGGTTAGAAATATAGATGGACACATACAGGATAATGGACATCTAATTATACATTAATGGTTGACTCTAAGTGGTGGGTACATGAGTGTTCACTACAAAGTTCTTTTGACTTCTCTGTTTATTTGAAAAAAGTTAAAATAAAATATTTCACAGAAAATAAAGAGCCCTATAAACTGTTAATTGCTAAAATATCAGGGGTGGTTAAAAATACAGCCTCTGGAGGCGAATTGCGTGAGTTTGATTCCCAGCTCTGCCTCTCACTAGTTGTATGACCCTGAGCAAGTGACTTCATCTCTCTGACTGTTTGTTTCCATATCTGTAAAATGGGGGTTATTAATAGTATTTACCTCAGAGGGTTGTTCTGAGTATCAGAACAGAGCCTGGTACCTAATTAGCTCCCCATAAGCATTTGCTATGATTTGGTCCTCTAAACAATGCTGTGTAATGGACACCACCATCTCCATCCATTTCACGGAGAAGGAAAGTGGGGCTCAGAGAGGTCCTGCAACTTTTCCCAGGTCACAGAGCAGGAAGTGGCTAAATGGAAGAGGGATCACAGATTCCTAGAACTTGAAATAATCCCCCAGCCCCCAAGTTCTTTTCTTGGGCTCACCCGATAGGATGAAGAAGATGCCAGAAACGAAGGCCAAGATGGTCCTCTGTGGGCGGATGTGGCCGATGTTGCTGATGACGAAGGCCGTGAACACGAGGAAGAGACTGACCATGGGGAAGGGGGTGGCTGTGCGCACTGTCTCTGGGGGAAGGGGACGGGGAGAAGCAGGGGTGAGGGGAATATCTCTGGCAGGACACTTCCCCATTCCCTTGACCTCTCTGCCCCTTAGTTCGGCTCCTCCCCTTCCCACTGACTCCTCCCCTTCCTCAGACAGGGCCAGTGCTGACTCCGCCTCTTCACCCAGGCCACACCTCCTTGGGTTGGGCCCCGCCCCTTCCTGCTGACTCCTCCCCACTACCCAGACCCGGCCCTTTCAACCTTACCTAACCACCTGCCTCCTCTCAAACCTCCACTCCTTCCCTCCGCCCCTACCCACTGGTTCTGCCCTTTCTCCCAAGACTCTGCTGTGATTTTGCTCCTTTGCTGCCTAGGCTCCCCAACATCCCCTCACTCAGAATATTCTCCGTGTTTTCCGTCACCAAGTTGATCTCCGGTTCAAGAAAATATTCCGAGGCCACACAGCGACCCTTCTCCCGACCTGGGGGGAAGATAAAAAGGCAGGACTCGAAGAGAGGATCCTAAGCCCTAGAGAGGCTTTCAGGGCAGGCTGCATAGTGGGGAGATCCCCAGCGGGGGGATTCCAGGCCTAATCTAAGGGAACTACTCTTAATTCTAGGGGGCTGAGAAGTGGGGTGGGCAGGATGTCTGACAGCTCCTCTTGTGAGCTTCTCTAGAGACCCCTGGACAGAGGAGAGGGCTGGAACCCTGGGCCCTAAGCAAGGAGGGGGTTATGGACCAGGACTCCTGGGTCGCTAGAGAGGATAGGGTCTGGGGAGCCAGGATCCCTAGGTGGAAGGGGTCTCGGTGCTCTCTGGAGGCATGGATTCTTTTATCCTGCCAATCCAACACTGGAACTGTCCAGGGGACAAGTTCTGAACATAGACTACTGATTCTAAGGGAGGACTCCAGCATTCCCATGGGGGTCAGGGACCTGAGCTTGTCTGAGCATGGGGCTCCTAGATCCGGGTAATAAAGAGGTAGACACTGGAGCTCCTAGTAGAAATTTGAACTTCCAGGAGAGAAACAGAATAAGTTTCTGGATTTCTGGAACCCAAGGAGTGGCACTATGGATAAGGACTCTCTGGTCCCACGCAAGGCAGGAACAGTTGAGTGGAGGGCAGGAATGGGCTCTACCTGCAAAGAAGCAGACTCGCCAGAGGCCAGCGTGCAGTGCCATCTTCACCTCGGTAGTCTGGTTCTGCGGCAACACTGTGCCCTCCTCCATGTACAGCCAGTAGTCAGTGCTGACGGCAATGCCCACGAGGAGCAGACCACATGCACCAAACACGCTGCTCAGCAGGGTCAGGGCGCGGCTGCTGCAGTGACTCATCCTCAGAGGCGGGGGGCGCCCTGCGGGGCCTGTGTGACCAGAAGCTTTGGTGGAGACCCCCAATGGACTGACCGGAGTCCCCAGCCTCCTGCAGTAATCCAGGATGGTGGACCCTTGCCAGGGGCACCAACTCCAAAATCAAACTCTGAAATCTGACCTCTGTGGGCTGACTTATGACCCCAAGCCTGGGCTCTGACAAGAGACACCAACTGTTGACCCTCAATCTCAGAACTGGGCTTCCCACACCTGCCACCTATGCTTTAGCTCTGGATCCAGATCGTCAACCCCAGGATAATATTTCCAACCATAACCTTCATCTCAGACCCAGAGATTGAATCCTGACTCCAACCATATGTCTGGACCTGGGTCCCAAATATCAGAAATTCTAATTCCAGATTCTTAACTCCAGGACAAGGCCCCCTCAACTCTAATCTCATGTCCTTCCTTGAGACCCTAACCTTAGAAATCAGACCCCACCAGAGCTCCTAATGTAGAGCCTGGGCTGGTGACTCAGAAACTATTAGGCTGATCAATGACTTCAACTGTAGGACCTGGCATCCCACAACACTGACTCTGCCCTGATCGAAGCCCTCAGCTGTGAACACAAGAATCCATAACCTCAGCTCTAAGCCAGGACCTGGATGCCTGGACCCAGGGAACTGGGTTTGGACACCGGATGCTATACGACTTGACCTGTCCAGAAACTCTAACTCAAGCTCCCCAATCTTAACTCCATGCCCTGATCTGGCACCCTGATACCTTCCCTTTGGACCCTGTCTCTGAACTGCAGCCAGAAATCCCCAATGTGGGTCACCAATCAAGGATCCCTAACTCATACCCTGGCCTCAGACCCTTGACAGGCCTGTCTAAGCCTTCTTGGGCTGAGGCCCCCACCTAAGTTTAGACACTTGGACTTAGAGCTTGACTCTCACACCCAATTCTAACACTAAGAATCTGGCCCATGACCTTCTAACTCTGATCTTGTGTCTTGACCTCAATTTGGTACCCCAATCTGAGATCACAACCCACAATTCAGATCCAAGTTCCAGAACCCTAATTCCACCCTCCCTGGACAGGCCTCTGAGCCTGGAATGCTGGAACTCCTTCACAGGCTGCTCAGTCCCTGAGCACTGGGACCCAAGGACCTGGAGCCAGGATCTTGACTAGAGACACCAGAGTATCAAAATCATGAGCTGGGATACCCCCAATCCAGCATCCTAACCAGAGCATCCCGGCCAAACAAGGAGCCCTCATCCTTCAGACTGGGAATCAGTGCTCTGAACTGTAAAATCCCAATCAGGAATTCCAGGGCCCCATCACATGATCCCTAAATTTCCTACCAGAGATCCTTGACCCCAGTTTCCCATGCTAGGACTTTTAATTATAGACCCTCTTCAACATCCAACATGGAACCTAGATCCCCCTACACTGGAACCTCCAAACAAGAGATCCCCAGGCCACAGCTGTGGCCTCCCAAATTCAGGAGATCTCTCAGGAACTGAGAGATTCCAACTAGGGAGCTCCTCAATCCAAGGACTCTAAATCCCTTATCCACAACCCTCACTCCTCCTCCTCAAGAACTTTCCCCAAGCCAGACAATCCCATGATTTGGGGGGCTCAACTTGGGATCCCCAGCCTATTTTAACCAGAGACCTCTACCTCCCTGAATACCAGTGACCCCCATAATCTTTTTAACTATGAAATGTGAGACCCCCTAAACACTCCCCCAACAATGCAATCAAGACAGGAGACTCTACCTTTCTTAATCAAAATTCTTGTAGCCTTAAAACTCTGCCCCACCCCAATAAGGACCCTTGAGTCTGAGATACCCCCCCACTGCCCACCCCTCCCACTCTGCACTCCCAGCATCCAGAGCACCCCCTCCCCTTCCTGAAGGACTCAGGGATCCGGAGACTGGCAAGGCTCTGGCCAGCTTTTCCTCCCATCCCCCACCGGCTGGCTTCGGGGCTTGACCGCCAGCTGCCGGCTTCTTTCTTGGTCCTCTCAGCTCGGACACAAGCGCCCTAACCCAGCCACCCTGACTGCCTTGGTCCCAGGTAGCTGACCTCAGCTTCCCTCATCTGCCCCTCCGACTCCTGGCTGGGACCTTGCCCATTCGCACCTTTCTCATTTCCCCTTTTAAAACCCTCTCCTTTCTTGTTCCAATTTCTCCTCACTCGAAAGGGCCCGCCCAGATATCCTTATTCTCCAGCCCTTCCTCCTTTGGGACCCTCCCCCCAGGCTTGGAGCCTCCTTCTTATCTTTCTTTATCCCAGCCTTTCCTGGTTCAGGCTTTCGGGTCCCCGCGGTCTCATTCTTCCAGTCCTCAGCCCAAACTCCATCTCCCTTCAATCTCTTGGGAGGCCGTAACTCCCCCTTTGTGGGGACCCCCTTCCTAGACTCACCCCTGCTCTTTCCCGGCCGGGGTCCTCCGCCTTCCTCAAGACCCCTGCCCGCACCCTCGGCTGTGCCAACTGTCTCTGAGACTCACACATTAAGAGTATAGTTTCCCCGCTCCGGGACCCTCGGACCCCGTCCTCCGGGATTCGCCAGGCCCAAATGTCCCTCCATCCCCCATACCTCCCGAACTCGGGCGTCCTGACAGCCAGGATCCCACCCCTGGGGCCACTCGGGCCTCTTTTCGCCCCGACCACCTCTTGCGGCCACCTCGAGGGTCGCCCCCCTTTTGCGGCCAGGACCCTCCCCTCGAGCTCACCTCGCTCAGGGCTGGGCGGACGCTCCGGGCCGCGGGCCCCGCAGCCGCATGACCGGCTCCGCGGCTTCCCCCGGCCGCCGCCGCCGCCACCGGGGTCGCCTGTGCCCGCGCCCCCCGCCCCTGCCCCGGAGCCCGGCGTCCCGGCCCCCTCCCGGCCTCCCACCCCCCACCCCCCGCGCCCGCGGCCTCACTCGGCAGACGGAGCCGGGAGCAGGGACCGGCGGCCGCTCATTGGCTACTGCGGAGGAGGGGAGGGGCGGGGAGGGAGGGGGGAAGGATGCAGGGAGGGAGGGAGATGGGCCTTGAGGATGGGGGAGGCAGAGGAGAGAGAATAGAAACAGAGGCTGAGAGCCCGAGAGGGGCAGAGGCACGAAGAGAGACAGAGCAGAGATAGTCACACAGAGACCCTGAGCCTCAGAAATGCAGAGACTAGCGGGTCTGGAGACTGAAGGGGACACAGAGAGAGAAGGAGAGACAGAGACGGAGTTTAAGACCCCCACACACACCACCACCACCTAGGCTCAGAGATCCTGAGGCCCTGAAGTGGAGAGGTCAGAGACCCAGAAAGAGACAGGAAGAGACAGAAAGACGCTCAGAGGCCTCGGGCGGAGAGATGCCGAGATCCAGAGACCTTGAGCTTGGAGAAGAGACAGAGAGAGACACAGAGACAGAGACCCTGAGGAGGAGAGACAGCAGGGACAATCCTGGGGGTCCCCTGATGAGGACTGGGGTCTAGCCCCTTGGACAGAGCCTGGGGTCTGGGCGGCTGGAGGAAGCGGGAGGGGGCGTCCCGGGCCGGGGTCCCCGGAGCAGCGGGCGGGCGCAGAGCGGAGCCGGGTCCTGCAGCCGCCGCGGAGCCGGGAGCCGGGCCAGACCCCCCGCCCCCCCGCCGTGATGTCAGCGGGGCCACTCTTAAAGGGGCAGGCCGCCCGCGGAGGGTCGGAGCGGGGGCTGGGGCCTGCGGGCACGGGGTGGGGGTACAGCGGCGGTGATGGGGGAGACAAGGGGAGCCACAGCATCCAGCTGGATCGCGGCCTGGAAACCCAGGAGTCTGCAGGGAAGACGAGACTCCGGGGCCGCGAGGGAGCCTGCGAAGCTTTGGGGCTCAGTCCCCTCCAAACTCACAGGCATAGGCACACCGCTCTGCTGGCGGGCCCCTGCCCGAGGACTACATTTCCCATCAGCCCTGGAGGCGAGGGGGCCGCACTTGGGGGGTAGGGTCTGCAGCGATGTCTACTGGGAAATGTAGTCTGTCTGGGCTGTCCCCTCCGCTCCCCCAACCCGCAAGTGGGTCAGGGGAAGGAGGTCCGGAAGGCGAGTCCTCCTGCCTTCTGCCTCAGTCCCTGGTCCTTGAGCTCACGGGTTCTGGTTGTTTTGGTTTCTCTGTCGTGGGGTCTCTTCCTTTTATCCAGTCTCTAGTCTCTCAATAGGAGGCCAGTCTTTCATCTCTCCTATCAGGACTTTTCCCCGGTCCCTGCTCCAGTACGTATTTGTGTGCAGTGTCTCTGTGCCTGGGGTCTCTGACACTGTCAGTGATCTAAGTGTACATCTGTCATTGTGCACCGTGTCCACTTTGGTCCTCTCTCTGGCATTCTGTGTGTGTGTGCCTGTGAGCTTCTCTGCTCTTTCAGGTGTCTCCACTCTTTTCCTCCCTCTCATGCTGTGGGTCCCTTCTCTCTCACTTTATGGGTCTCCCTGCTTTCCCTCTATCTCTGCACCCCCAGCCTCTGTCTCTCTCTGTGTTTGTTTCTATGTACAGTTCCACCTCCACACCCCCTTCATTCTCCCAGCTTACAAGAAAACATCCAAACACTCCAGCATCGGCATCCCAAATTTATTCTCCAGCAGCTGTGGCTGGGTGGGAGAGGCTAAGGGGAGAGGAAGGGGAGGAGGAGGAGAGATTCCCAGAAAATGGCAGGCACTGGAGAGGGGAGGGGGTAGTTCCGAGCAAGACTGGAGCCATGCACCGGCAGGCCTGGTGGGGGAGGGGGGAAGGGGGGTGGGGTGGTGTATGAGCAGTGATGGGTTTGGGGTGGGGAAGTCCAGAACAAAAGCTAATTGGGAACAGTTGGGGAAAGAATCCTTCATATATCCCAAGGATCCCCAGAGCATAGATGGGGGGCACAGCCTCCCACTTACTCTAGAACTGGAGTGAAGGTGGGAGGGGCCTTAGAGGTTGAGGTGTGTTCTGGAATCTCAGTCTGGAACAGCCAACCCCATGAGACTATTTCTGAGGTTGCGGGAGGCATAGAACTACCAAGACAGAGTCTCAAACCCCATGGAGTCGGGATGGTGGTGGTGTTTCTGGAACCTGTTGGAGCAGAGTCCAGAACGCTAAGGTGGGGGAGAATATAGGGCTTAGCACAACAGAATCTAGAACACGGGGCGGCTCTAGAGACTGTATGGAGTTTAGAATGCCAGGAACGCTTGGGAGGGGCGTCTAGACCCCGCGAGGGCAGAGGCCAGAATGCTGCGATGCAGGATCTGGAATCGGGAAGGGGGTGGTGCAGGTGGCGTGGCGGAGGGGACACTGGAGACACCTAGTGGTGGCAGGTGAGATTACATGACTGGCACAGGCACAGGGCTGGTGGGGCTGCGGGCGTCCGGGTGCACGAAATCGGGATTAACGTAGGTGAAGCCCTGGAAATCGGCCTGGTCTATGCTGGCCAGGACTAGGCGGTCTGGGGGGGTCAGCGCTGGCGCTGCCCGCGTGAAGAACTTGTCGAAGTTCTCGCCGCTGCGGCCACACTGTGGGAAACGGGAGGAGGGAAAGTTAAGAACTCAGCCTGCTCGCTCCCTGGGTGTCCGTCTACGCCCCCTGTATGCATCTCGCCTCTCCTGCAGGATCTCCACACATCCTCCGTGGTCTCTGCATCTCCCTTTAGGGAGGTCCACAGAGGGATCGCACCCCACATCCGCATATAGGTATTGGAGCTCGTGGGCACCCCACCCTCCCAGGGACCACGTTTTTTGTTGCCCGGGTGACTGACCGGGCGCGGTCTGAATGGAGGCGCAATCTCCAACCGTTCCAGCCGCTCCCAGTCGATCCAGCGGAAAAAGCCATGAGCTCGGATGGTGGGTTCCCCATCTGGCCCTGAGCCCAGGCGCTTCCCCGGGTGCTTGGTCAGGAACTGTGGGAAACACAGAGAGAGAGACAGACGGACAGACAGAGTCCCAGACAGGGAGACCCGGAACGAGAAAGAGAGAGAAAGACAAGGACAGAGGAGCCAAGAGACATAGGCGTGAGGTCCAGAGAGAGAACAGCAAGGGGAAACAGAGATGAAGATGGGGGGCGGGGTGGGGGGGCGGAGAAGAAAGGGAGAGAGGAAGAGGGAGAATAAACCAGAATGGGAATAAATGAAATTCAGACCCAGAGACCCAAGGTCAGACAAAGAGAAAAAAGGAGGGCATGAGATTGTGAGGGGCAGAGAAACCCAGAAAGAGGAAGGGACATGAGGAAGAACCCCAACGGGGGATGAGAAGAGGAAGGGGAGATTGGAGATCCAGAGAAAAGGGGGAATAAAGATTCAGAGAGGGGTATAGTGACCCGTGGGGAGGGCAGAGACCCAGAGAAGGAAACAGACAGAAGAGACCCAGGAGACAAACACCCAGAGGGAGGGAGAAGACCCAATGTGAGGGCAGAGACCCAGAGAAAGGGGAGGACAGAAAGCGGAAAGAGAGGAGAGACAGATGCAGAGCATGTGTGTATGACAGTAGGGGGACAAAAGGGTGGACAGAGATACAGAAGGAGACACAGAGAAAAGGCAGAGACACACAAGCCCCATCATATGTAGGTAGATGGAGGCAGAGGTATGAGACAGAAACCAGAGAGAAACAGTCAGAGAGACGAGAAGAGGGGATCTAGAAGCAGAAGTGTGCTAACATTTGTTGAAAACCTGCTACAGGCCAGGCACTTTCTCCTGCATTAACTCCATAACACGGGAAGAGGAGGCTGAGGCTCACCAAGTGATGGTGACTCGCCCAAGATCCCACAGGAAGGAGAACTGCAGAAGTTAAGTTTACCTGACCCACTCTAATCTGGGAAGACAGGCCCTGGCCTTTCAGCACTTCCTGAAAGCAGGGAGCTGGAGAGTAGCAGGCGGGGCCACAGAGGAGGATGAGATAGAGGCCATTCTCTATCCCAGGTGGCAGCAGGGCAACAAGTCATTATAAAATAACCCATGTACTACATCAACTTTTCCAGCAGATGAAAGTAAAGTGACTTGAGGAGTGGGAGCCTTTTTTCTAATGGGCACAGAGACAGCAATGGGGTGCACAGATCGTGAGTCTGGGGAAGCTGGGAGAATGGGGTGCACGGGTTGTGAGTCTGGGGAAGCTGGGAGTTAGGAGGGCTCTCACCCCCTTGCAGATGGCCACGGCTTCCCGGGAAAGCGACTTGGGGTAGGTGACAGTTTGTTCCATGATGGCCTGAAACAGCTCCTCCTCGTCCTCCCCATCGAAGGGAGGCTATGAAAGTGGAGGGGACAAAGAGTCAGAGATTGCCAAGCTGCCTTTCCCACACCCTCGTCTTCCACCATGAACATGACTGGCCAAAGACATCACCCCCTCAATGACCACCTCCTAGGGAGAGATCTGGTCAAACCACCAAAGCTTTATCTTTCTCCCTCTCCAACCCTCCAGTTCCCTATCTCAGATGCCTCTGCTAGGTGTATCTGTTTACTGCTCTGCCTCTCTTTATCTGCTATGTATATCAGCAGGGTGCTAATTAGGCAATATGTCGTTTAAATAGAAGAGAGAAAAGACTGCAGGAAACATCATAAAAACATTCTCCTGGTTGGATGAGTGGTTCCCAGTCTTCTGGGGTTAGGAAAAGTGATACCAAGGCAAGGATTCTTAATGTGGAGTTTAGGGAATCTGTACACAACTGAGGGGTCTGTGAGCTTGGATGGGAAAAAATCGCATCTTTATTTTTTTAAACCTCTAACTGAAATTCAGCATTTCCTTAAATTATGAATGTAGGCAGCAGCAGTACTTGTGACTTCATCACCAACAGAAATGACAGATATTTTCTTATCACATGAGAGTTGCAGATATTTCAAATTATCAGTCATTCCTACTTCAAAATTCCTGTTAGACCTTCCTACTTCCAATTACCATTAGAGCTTACTATGTAATGCATTAATAAGAAATCACATATATGTCCATATCCCAATTTTTAATATTTAGACAACTGTATACATTTAAATTAATTTAGTTTTTTGAGTTCCATTCACTTAAGTTTTAAAATTTGGTAACTATATTTCAAATATGATTGATTACTTTTGGGTTTTTTGGGTGCATTTATTATCTTATTTTGTGCACTTAAAACATTCTTCTAAGAAGGAGTCTATAGGCCTAATCAGACTGCTACTTTAGCATGTAGGAAGAAGGGGTTTATGGTATCAAAACAAAAAAAAAAAGGTTAAAAACCCCTGGTCTATGATAAGATAATGCTTCAGAACCATGGACAGCGCTACCCAAGTGCAACCTTCTTCGATGGGCATATCTCGGTTAAACTATAGACCTTCCCTCTTCCTCAGAAAAAGGACATGTACAGGTGACACCCCACTCTGCATTGCCATTAGCCACACCAGCTTCTCCCCATCTTCTCTTACCTGTCCTGCCAACATCTCATACAGCAGAACTCCGAAGGACCACCAATCAACAGACTTCCCGTAGGGCTGGTAGGCAATAATCTAGTGGGGAAGGTGGGAGGCAGAGAATCATGATTTATTCTTTAAGAAGCCCAGGACCCCTTTGGTCTTACCCCCGGCGCTGTACCCACTTTAAGTGCTTTCAGCACAAGCTCTTCCCACTCTGAATATTTTGGCCAGGGCTCCACACTTTGAAAAATTCAGGAAACAAATTTACCTATTTAGAACATTCCTTTGGTCTCAAACATAAAGACTACTTAAGGGACAAATCACAAATTTTACCCACCTAGAATATTTCGGTAACTAGACCCTCGACTTCAAATGTCAGATGTATAAGGCTAGATTTCAGAAACCAGAGATTCTTAAACCCGGATGTGTATCAGGCTTATCTAAGGGGCTACTTGAAAAATGGATGTTTGTATTAAAATATCACATGTACCCCCCAAATTTTGTACAACTACAACGTATCAATAACAAATACAAAAATAATATATGTTCCCATCCCTGAAGAATTCCAACCTCAACAGGCCAGAATCAGAGTCAGGAATATGTATGTAGGTTTCAAATTTTCCACAGGTGGTTCTGATTACCAGCTAGATTGTGTGATCACTGACATTGATTGTTTGGGCATCAATCACTTGAAAAGATCAAATGTCAGCACCACCAACACAACCTCCTCCCCAATTTAGAAAGTCAGGGCAGGTGCTCTGACTATCTACCTATGTGTACATTCTGAACCTCAGCTCCACCGCCTCAACAAAGTCAGAGCAATACTCCACCCACTTAAAATACTCAGGCGACAGCATCCGCTCTCCAACTAGTCTTGGGGATCTGATTCTGCCCTCTTAGAATGTTCAACACAGAAGTCTAGACCACTTAGATCAGAGAGTCATGTACAATATTTATGAAATGAGCATCCATCCAACCGTGTACTGCAGGGCAAGCCCTGCCCAGAAGACAGCCTCCACAGGCTCAGTGTTCTCAGGGGACAGGCCACACCCACTCAGAGTACACTAGAAATAGTCTCCACCTTCTTGGCATGGTCCAGGAACAGGCCCTACTCAGAATGCCTACCAGCTGGTCCCACTCTCTTGGTACATTCACCCACAGGTCCTGCCCACTTTACCTATTTAGAGACCCAGCTCCGCCCACTTAGAACGCTCAGCGCACAGAGCTCACCTGCGCTGGACTGACAATGGAGGGAGACCTTGCCGAGTAAGAATGCCCACAACTCATGACAAGGGCCCAGAGTCAGGCCTCACCCATTGTGAACACTGGACAATTAGCCACACCCACTTAGGGATCTCAGAGTGCGCCCAGAGCAGCGAGCAGGGTTACCTCGGGGGCTATGTAGTCCGGGGTCCCGCAGAAGGTGCGGGTCGTCGTCCCAGGGAAGACATTCTCCTTACACATGCCAAAGTCAGTGATCTTAATGTGCCCTTCTGCATCCAGCATCACATTGTCCAGTTTCAGGTCCCTGGAGGATGGGAGCATGGGGTAGGGGTTGCGGGGAGGGTTGAGTTCAGCAGGTTGGAGGTGTATGTTCGAATCCCTTCCCCTCTAAGATCCATTTCCCCCTGTGGAAAGTCCTGGGGTTGCTCACCTGTAGATGATGCCCTGATTGTGAAGGAAGAAGAGGCCGATGGCGATTTCTGCTGCGTAGAACCTGGAGGAGCCGGTGGGAAGTCAGAAGGTCAATGGCGGGACCCTACCCTCTTCCACCTTCCCCTCCCTTCTCTCTTGGCTGAGACTCACGCTGCATGGGGCTCCTTAAACTTGCCCAACTGCTGAATGTGGTACATCAAGTCTCCCCCGGTGACATACTCCATCACGAAATACAGACGATCCTGGGGAGGAGCAGGTGGGCTTAGAGGTGGGGACACACCCACCTGGGGTAGGAAAAGTCCTTTCCTACCCACTCAGGACAAATGTGGAAGGCTCTGGATCCACCCAACCCAAAATCCGGAGCACCTGGCCTCGCCCACTGGGAGGGCCCTAAGGTTCTAACCCTGCTACCTCAGAATCTCCACCTGCCAGATCCTCTGTTACTCCTAACTATCAGGTGTTCTAACCCTGCCTTCTCAAAATTGAAGGTTGAGGAAAACCAGGGACACCAATACCTCTTTCCACAGCCACTCACACATATATGCAATTCTGGCCATCTGTTAGGGAACAAAGTTGTTCAAGCCTCACCTGCAATTAATTTGTTTTCGTGCCTTCTCAAAACCCTAAAGTTTCTGACTCTGCCCCATGCTGTAGTCTTAGGGAAATGCCCCGTTTCTGGCGTGTCCTTCAGTCAGAAACCAAAAATGATGACCTCGTCACTCGGAATCCAACACTGGGCAGCCTACTCTGAAGGCATTCTCCTCCACTCCTTTGCTCAAAATCCGGGGTGCTGGCTACACCCACTCAGGATCAAGCTTGTCCCGGCAACGCAATGGGCATTCTGGCCACGCCCACCCAGGAGCCCACCGTGTGACCACGCCCCCAGAGCCCCTGCATTCTGGCCACTCCCACTCAGAGAGGACAAGGTTCTTTTGCATTGTCCTAAACTCAAAAGCCTAAAGCAGATGCCTGATCCATCCAGAGGGGGACGAGGCAGGGCCCCGGGGCCAGCCTCTGTGCCCTCCTTTCTTACCGGGGTCTGGAAGGTGGAGTGGAGCTGGGTGAGAAAGTGGGGTCTGCCGCCAGGACCTCGGCCCCCCAGCGCCAGCACACGTTTCTCCACCAGGGTGCAGTCCACGTCATCATCCTGGACGATCACGTCCTTTTTCAAGATCTTGATGGCATAGAGCTCATCAGAGCCCCTGCGTTCGGCCAGCATCACCTACGGACAGAGGTACAAAGAGCCAGTCCATCTGGGGAACCCAGCAGTACAGAATCTGCCCCCTCCCTTTCAGGGACACAGAAAAACAGGATCTCAGGTCCTTCCTCCCTCTTAAGGGACTGGGTGCCCTGACTTTCCTGCCCACACCTTCAGGAAAAGTGTCCGCATCTTTATACCTCTCCTTTCCAGGAACTCAAACCACCCAACCAAACCATATTTGGGGACTCAGGAGCCTAGTATCCCTCTACTCCGACTTCCTCCCTAAGGACCAGAAATCTGACCTCCCCACAGACATCTTCCGCTTTTTCCAGAACCCCAGGAATCCAACCTTCCCAAAGCTGCCTTTTCCTAGAACCATGAGGAAGCTGAAGTCGGAGATGTGCAGGCGTCCTGGGCTGGCCCCGAAGAAGCAGCGCTTGGAGTCGGTGGGACTCGGGGAAGGGGAGGGAATAGGAGAAGAAGAGGGGCCCATCCGCACCCGCTGTGAGAAAGAGAGACAGATCCAGAGGGAGTCATACCCCATACAGGGACAAGGAGACACCCCCCAAGAGAGACAGCATCTAAGAATGAGAGGGATGTGGCGGGGGCAAAGGGGTGCAGAGAGAGAGAAAGAAATTGCCATCCTTCCACCCCATCCTTAGCTTAATTTTCTCCGACTTTTCATAGCCTGGAGGGTTTATTTATTATTTAACTAACACTTAGCTTACTATATGCCATCTCTGGAAAACCCAGCTATCCTCCCCATTTTGCAGAAGAGGAAACTGGCACAGACACATTAAGTAACTTGCCTAAAAGTCACATAGGGGGTAAAGAGCAGAGCCAGAAATCACACCCAAGCAGTTCAGCTCTGGAGTCGCTGTTCTTCACCTCCAAGCCAGAACCCCTTAGAGAGTTTGGTAAAACAGATGGCTGGGTTCCCCTCCCAGATTTTCTGATTCCATAAATCTGGGGCAGGACCCAAGAGTCTGCCTTTCTAACAAGGTCCCAGGTGCTGCTGCTGTTGCAGGCCAGTTTGGGGACCACAGTGGGCCCTAAGCTAGTGCGCCTTTCCTACCTATTCCTGCTGTGACCCCCAGGAGGGGCTCCCATGACTAAACTGCTATAATAGCTTCCACACCTGTCCCCACATGGACTGCTGCCCTTTCTAAAGCATTCTCTACTCAGCAGGCAGAGGGACCAATTTAAAAATAAATAAACCAGGTCATGTCTCCCCTGTGCTTGCAAACCCTCTAATAGCTTCTCTCTGTGTTAGGATGTTATTCCATGTGGCTTGCAAAGCCAGGCTCTGACTGACCCTGCTCTTCTCCCTCTCCCCTCTGTGATCCGGCCACCCCGGCCTCACACGTGCTGTGCTCTCTCCTACCTCAGGGACTCTGAATTTCTTCCTGAAAAACTCTCCCCTCCCCTTTCCTCCTAGTTTCCTCTCAAACATCCTTTGTCTAGACCTTGACTCAAACATCGCTTCCTAGAGGCCTCTCTGGACTTTCTAACCTGTCAGGTGCCTCTCTCAGCTCCCTTTGCCACCAGGGACAGTTTCTTGGTAGCATTTCTCTTAGTAATGTGCATGTGTCTATGTGACTATCTGCTTACTGTCTGTGCGCTCCCTGAGACAGGGGTTGGTTTTGTTTTCCAAGACACGGCAACAGAGCCTGGGATATAGTTGGGGCTAAAAAATGATTTATTGAATGATGAAATCTTGTGCAGAAGAGCAGCCTGACTGCCTGTGTTCAGGTCCAGTTCTGCCACTTATTGGGACATCTCCATAACCTTGTCTACAAAGCAGGGACAATAGGACTATCTCCCACATAGATAGGTTGTGAAGATCAGCTACATAAACACATGCAAAGCACTTACAGCAGTGCCTGGAATGCAATAAAGGCTGTTTGTGTTTGCTATATTGCTACCCCTGGTACCTAGCTCAGGGTTTGGCACATAGTAGGTGCTCATTGATAATATTAATTGGTACCTACTGAGTTGTGGGAGACAGCTGTGAACAGCAACAGGGACACACACCATCCCTGACTTCCTGGCTCCAGGCCTTTGCCTACCTTCTGCCAGGTCTCCCTAGACTAAACCTCTCTCAGTTAAATGCACAGGAAGATCATCCAAAAGACTCTACTTCTCTGGGCCAGAATTTCCTCCCGCTGTTATCCCTGTCTCCTGTGAAACCAGTTCTCCACCTTAACTGTGCAAAAGAACCACCTAAGAATTTAATATGCAGACATTCAAGCCATTTAAAGAGATTCTCACTTAGTAAGTCTGCAGAGAGGCCAAGAAATATGCCTTTTAAAGCAAGCACTCTTGTAATTCTGATGCAATGGACCATAAACAGCACTTAGAAACCCTGGTGAAAGTTTCTATAAGAGTCAAGGAAAGCCTAGATAGCAAATCAGTGTTGTTTAATCTTGGACATTCTTATTGCCAGTACTTGTTTTTCAGGTGTCAACCTCAATGTCACCTCTTCTGGGAAGCCCCAAGTTGGTTGTTGATGCCTCCTTTGTGCTCCTACAATGTCTCCATTGTAGCATGTCACAGTGGTTTATGTTTTAAGGTTCTGAGCAACTTAAAGCCAGAGAGTGTGTGTCTCCCTCCTTTCTGTTTCTCTAACATTGCCTAGCACGTAGTTTGGTGCACAAGAGGTCTTTGAGAAAGGCTAAATAGATGAAAGTCTCAGAAAACAGGTGCTGAATGCCCTTCCCATTGCCTCAACCTTCAGAGTATACCCACGGCCTGCCTGGGTCGCCACAATAGCCTCCTTGCTCCCACTTCACCTTCTACACAGACCCAGTGATCTTGTGTCAGGCTGCCTCTCTTCTCAGAACCCTCCAGTGCCTTCCCATCTCACTAGGTTTAACAGCCAAAATCCTTACAGTGAGTGACAAAGCATCCCCTTCCTGCTCTGCCTTCCTTCTCCTACTTCTGCCCACCATCCCCCTCTGCTCCAATGTCACTGTTCCTCTTGCTGTTGCTGATGCTCCTGGTCCCCTCCTACCTCAGGGCCTTTGCACATGCCCTTCCCTCTGCCTGGAAGGCTCTTCTCCCAGATATCGTTGTGGCTCTCTCTGCAACCTCCTTTAAGTCTTTGCCCAAACATCACTTTCTCAGTGAATCTTTTCTGCTTACTGCAATTAAAATAGCAAAAACTCCCCCCAGCAGCGTTCCTTATCCTCTGTAATGTTTATTTTTCCCCATATTGCTTAGCACCTAACATAGTATCATGTACTGATTTATTTTGTTTAATGTCTTCCTCCAAGTGTAAGCTCCATGAGGAGAGGAATTTTTTTCTGTCTTGTGCCCTGTTCTCTGTATGTCCCCAGTGACTAGAACCATGCCTTGCACACGGAGGTGCTCAATAAAGTAGTTGTTGAAAGAATAAATGAGAGCATTCCTTCCTCTGCCTGGAAATCTGGTCTCCCTCTCCTTTATCTGGGAAATCCTCTCCATCTTCACCTCTTTAGGAAGCTTCTCTGACTCTCTCAGGCTGTGCCAGGGACTCCCCAGTGCGTGAGGCTGTCTCCTTACCAAACACATTCCTAGCAATGTGAATGTCTCTATCCACAGCATTCTTCTCCCAGAAGAGGAACTCCACTAGGGAATAGCCTGATTCTACTCCCAGAACAGGGCTTGGCTAATGCTACACCCTCAGGAAATAGGTATTGGACGTGTGAATGAATGAATGAAAAGAGAAAAGTCACATTGATGGATTGATTAAAAAAACTGAAGGATCAATTCAGGTGTCACCTCTTCGGGAAGTCCTCCCTGACCACCCTCCCCTGGGCTGGTTAGTGCCTCCTCTAGGCTTCCTCAGTGCCCTGGGCTACCTCTAATTTAGCACATCTTCCTGTAGTTTAAGTATCTGTGACTGTCCCTACCTTGAGGAGGTGCTTGAGGGCCGGATGCACCTCTGGATCCTGGGATTATTTAACAAGCATGTGACAGACCTGGCATGAAGTGTGTGCTCAAACCATGTGTGTGGAAGTGAAGATAGAAGTCAGAGGAGGGACAAGTGGGGAGCGGGGAGAGAGAGAGAGAGGTGGGGAGAGAGAAAGGGAAAGAAACTGCCTCCATTCATGCCTCAGTTCCACTTACCTCATACAATTCCAGAGGGTAGTTACAAGCCTGGGGGAGAAGAAAGCCAGAGTCAGGGCCCCAAGAGAGGTAGAGTATTGCCCTAGAGCAGGGGCCAGTGGCTCCTAAAGCCCCCAAGCCATAGGGATGGATAGGAACTACAGTTTCCATCGGACCCTGGGGCTAGAGTCCCCTAGAAGAGTAGAGGAAGGTGCCCCAGGGTCTTCTGAGAACTGTAGTTCAAGACCGATGGGCAACCAGAGGGTGGAGGGAAGGCCGGCTCTGAACCCTGGGAGGCTGGGCTGGGCTCCCAGGGAAGCCGGGGTCTGGGTACCTCAAACTTCTGGAGGAGGCTGCAGTTGTCAGCATCGGCCACCGGCACATTGTAATATTCGCCCTCCTCCTGGTTCAGTAACTTGTACCTGACATACAGACGGAGACCAGAGCGGGGGCAGGGGAGGGGAGAGACGGGGCACCCATGGGAGAGGCAAAGACATCCGAAGGGAGGAAAAAGACACAGAGAGACGGACACAGAGATGGAGAGAGAGAAAGAGTAAGATAAGGAGAGAGAGGGAGAAGCAGGGGAGAGAGAGAGAGAGAGGTATGCTGGGAGGTAGAGGGAAAGATAGTGGCCTGGAGGAGAGAGACCACACACAGATGGAGATGGTGATACCAGGATCCATCCCCAGGCCCCAGCCCCGCTCCTCACCAGCCGTCCACCGGTGCCTTGAGCAGTTCTGAGACGCCAAAGGACATGGCACCCATGAAGTCGTTGCGGGAAGTCCGGTCCCAGTCCCACACCTCCACGCTGAGCCGGCGCTCCACGTCCCCCGGCTTCAGGTTGCTGCGGGAATGTGGGGAGAAGAAGTGAGGGGCCCAGCCCATGGCTCCCCGCACTTCTCCATCCTTGCTGCTGCAGGTGGGGGCAACACTGATGCGCTGGGGTCTGTCTTCCCACCTCTGACCCTCCTGAAGGGGGTCCCTCTCCCCCTGTGGCTTTGGGGCTGTAGGTAAACAGCCCTTTCTCAGTCCCCCTGCCTTCCTCCCGCATTCTTGGCCCCTGCCCATTCTGGGCTCCTGGTCTTGCTCTCAAGATTTCTCTCCCACTCTGGATCTTTGCACTGCTCTCCTCTCTCTCTCTCTCCCTGCCATCCCCACCCCTCCCCTCCCTTTCTGTCTTTCTCTTTGTGCCTCTTTTGAGACCCTCTTCTCTCTCTCTCTCAGTCTCTGTCCCCCTTTCTGGTCCTTTCTCTCTAGGTAATTGCCTCTGTCTGCCTGTCCATCTATCTCTTTCTCCCCCCGCCCCCCACCAAATCCTTTTCTCTTTTCCTCCTCGATGCTTTTCCTGGATCTCATTTTCTCTCTGGGTCTGTCTCTTCTTTGTCCCTCTCCCTACCTGTTCCTGCCTCCACCTCTCTGGGTATCTGTGTGTTTGTCTGTCCTCCTCTGAATCTCTGTCTCAGTCTCTGTTTCTTTTCCTTCCTTCCCTCCTTTCTTTCTTTTCTTTTCTTTCTTTTCCTTCTTTCCTTCCTCTTTCTTTCTTTCTTTTCTTTCTTTCTTTCCTGTCTTTTTCTTTCTTTCTTTCCTTCCTTCTTCTTTCTTTCTTTCTTGAGTCTCACTCTGTTGCACAGGCTAGAGTGCCATGGCATCAGCCTAGCTCACAGCAACCTCAAACTCCTGGGCTCAAGCGATCCTCCAGCCTCAGCCTTCCAAGGAGCTGGGACTACAGGCACACACCACCTTATTTTTTTCTATTTTTAGTAGAGACTGGGGGAGGGGGGTCTCACTGTTGCTCAGGCTGGTCTCCAACTCCTGACCTTAAGCAATCCTCTGGCCTGGGCCTCCCAGAGTGCTAGGATTATAGGCACGAGCCATCGTGCCCAGCCCCTGTCTCTGTTTTTTGATGCCCTCTCTCTCTCTCTCATCTGTCTCACTCTAAAGCGTGTGTGTGTATGTGGTAGTGGGGGGTTATGGAGATTAAATACACAGAGGTCTGTCTGTCTGTCTCTCAGCTTCTATCTCCATCCCTCTCCCTTGATCAATCTACTCCTTTTTCCCACCATCTTCTTCTGGCCTTTTCTAGGTTCCATCTATCCTAACACCTCCCATCAGCTGCTCTTAGGGATCTTGTGGGCCACCAAGACTCTCAGATCACTCTCTGTCAGTTATCATAGCCTCCCCTGCAGCCCAGGCTCACAACACAAAAGTCTCGTTCCACACAGGGTTTAGCGTGGCTTTCACCGTCCGGGTCTTCTGTTTAGTCAGGTTCCGAGGGTCTGGGATGAGCTTCAGTTTCACATAGGGATCAGAGAGACCATTGGGGTCCATTGGAATGAGGTTACGGGCTTCACCAACTGAAGGGGGAGGTGAAAAAGGGTATATTGGGTTAGAGATCCAGAAAGGGGCTTCTAGCCCTCCCCCAGTCAGCAGTCAAGAATCCCAGGCTTTCCGTCTCCTTTCTCATGACCTCTGAACGTTTCCAGTACCCGAAGATAGGCCACAAAGCCCTTTCCTCAACCAGCGACACAGAAATCACACCCTGAGCCTTTCCCTCCATGAGAACCCAGAGTCTGGACCCTGGCCATATCACAGTAGTAAGTCGGAGCCTCCCTCAGAACCAGGTCCTCTCTCAACTCATCCCACCCTCTCAAGACCCCAAAAGGCCATTAAGAGGGGATAAAAGTTGCAAGAGGTCAGGCTGGAGGCGGGGCTTAGAGCTAGCAGGGGCGTGGCCCGGGTGGTGGGCAGCTTTCAGAGGCGGGGTCAGGAGTGTGTGGACTTGGTCTCCTGGAGGGGCGTGGCCCCGGTGTGGGTTTCAGGGATGGGCCCCCACCAGTGAATCCGGTCACCTCAGCCTCACACTTGGGGGGAGGTGAGGGGCCAGGCGAGAGGGCGAGGCCTCACCCGTGACGTGGATCTCATCTGCAGTCGGAGCCCGGATCTCCAGCTGCAGGCGCCCGCGGCGCTCGGTGTGGTCCACGCCGCACAGGGAGGGCACGCTGCGCACACAGCGCCGGTGCACGTTCATCTCGCAGCCTGGGGGAACACAACTGGGGGTAGCGCTGCAGGCCCCGCCCCCAGCCCTCCACTCCATCCCCCGGCATTTCCCGGAATCCAGACAATGCACTTTGGATGGGGCCCCGGAAGTGCCAAGTTCTGGCTCGAGCAGCCAGCGCAGCACTCACAGGAGCATTTCATGCCCTGGTGCACCAGCCCATAAAGGAGGGAGCCACAGTGGTCGCAGAAGGTGGGGCTGCTGTAGCTGTGCAGGCGGAACTTGTGCTTGTTCCGGGGATCCTGGGGGCAGAGAAGAGTCGCTTAGGGGCGTCGGGAGGAGGGTCTTAAACCCCTCCACCTTTGAGGAGCCCTTTGAACTCTTGCCTTCAGCCTTCCTCTCTTGGTCTCACTCATTCATTGTATGTACAAACATTTATTGAGCACCTACTGTGTGCCAGGCACTGTCCTTGGTGTGGAGACCCAACATTGAACAAATCAAATAAAAAAACTTCTTGCTGCATGGAGTTTACTTTCTAGTGGAAGGAGACAAAATATAAACACTGAAAATAAATAAGAGATGGTTTGATGGATGGTAAAAGGTGCTCTGGAGAAAAATGAAGCAGGGATGGGGACCACCAGAAGTTGGGAGATTGAAATTCAAAGCACAGTGGTTAGGACAGGCCTCACTGACAAAGTGGCATTTGGGTAGAACATGAAGGAGGTGAGGGCTTTCAACATCTCATAGTCCCCTCCCACCCCCACCTCCTATAAGTTGTTCTCTGAGGACTTGTGGGCCACCCTGAACCCCACATCGTTCACTGGCAGCTTCTGTCAGTGTCTGCCCGCTGCATGTTCTGCCTTCTCTGAGCCCCAATGTGGGATGGGGAATATGACCCCTCAGCTATAATAGGCACCTAGGAGGCCTAAATGAAAGAACTGGTGTAAAAAAACACAGAAGGGCCTAGCATGTTAGATGTGCTCAACACTATTATTTTTACTGCTGTTATTATTGCTGTGGTTATTATTAGTAATTTTATTGCAGTCTCCACATAGCTCTGAATTTTTTTTTTTTTTTCCAGAGACAGGGTCTCACTCTTGCTCAGGCTGGTCTCGAACTCCTGGCCTCAAGCAATCCTCCCACCTTAGCCTCCCAACATGCCGGAGTTACAGGCATGAGCCACTGCGCTCTGCCACCCTGAATTTAAATAAGAGCTAAGCTACATCCCAGCTGTGTGATTTTGGGCAAGTCGGTTCCCAATTTTGAGCTTCAGCATCCTCCTCTGTCAAGTGGAAATAAACAATCTGTATCTTGAAGCAATGCTAAATTTTCAGAGTCCAATTAAGCATGAATTTAGGACACTAGCAAAGCATCTCTTCCTCCCCCAACCTCCTACCCCTGGGGGCAATGTCTGGTTGTTAAATAATTTGATATTTGCCTTCTTCTAAGAATGTACTGAAAGAATTATCATCATGGGTGAAAATTTAGGGCATTCTTTGACTTTCATTTATTTTAGTGGGGTTTCTATTTTGAACATATATTTGGGAGGGGGGAGGATGTTTACATTTGCCATGATTCATTTCAATGATCTGGGCCTTTAGAGATCTTTAACTGCTCCCAACTCAAAGGGTTCCTGATACACTAAATAAGATACTGTGTGTGAATATCCTTAGCAGGGTGTCTAACACACAAGGTATCCATCCCTGAAAGGTGTCTCGTGAGGACTATATGAAATCATACTTGCCAATCCCTTAGCACTTCTTGAGCTCTTGATCCATGTTACTTTCAACAAGATCAAGAGCATTAAGAAGAAAAAAAAGTGAGTGATGCAGAGGAAAGACCCCCTCCTCACTGTTGGCCTCTGTTTCCTCATTGATGGTGATAATAATTTTAACAATAATAAAAAATGATATTTTGGCTCTTGCTAAGTGCCAGATACCATCCCAAGTGTCTGACTCATTGAAAACCTCAAGACAATCCCATAGGTGGGCATGATTATCCTCCGCATCTTATAGATGAGGAACTCAGGAAGTACAGAGGGGTATATAAACTCTGGGAAGGTCACAGCACCAAAAGTGGTGGAGCAGGGATTCAAGCCCAGGTATTCCAGCTCAGGAACCTCTGCTCCGATGGGGACAGGAAAATTACCGAACCTAACCTTATAAGCTGTTGTGTGGGTCCAATCTCGTATTGTATACAAGATACTTGACGAGTGCACACAATGAGCGTTTGATAAATCAGAGCTCACGTTGGCGGTGGAGGTGAGCAGGTGAGGAAGGCAATCAGTAAGGTTTGCAGTAAGATAGACAGCGGTGCTCAATATATGTTCTATGAAGACACATCCTCTATGTAAATTTCAGTTCTGTTCAGCTGATAAGCTAACAAAATGCCTCATGGATTCAGTGGATCTCTCTCTCTTGGTCTCTCTCTCTCTCTGCCTTTTTCTCCATCTGCACATCATAAAACTGTCTCCAACCTTGTGTCAAACCCTGAGCGAAACTCTTAATCCACCTGACTTCACTGAACTGTCAAAACAAGCCTGGGGATGTCTAGATATACGCTGTCCCATTTGGTTGCCACTAACCATATGTGGCAGTTTAAATTTAAATCAATTCAAATGAAATGGAATATAGATTTCTGTTCCTCAGGCGCAGTGGACCCATTTCAAGAGCTCGATAGCTACGTGTGGCTGGTGGCTACCTACAGGACAGTGCACACAGAGAATGTTTCCATCATTGCGAGCAGTTTGGTTGGTCGACACTAGATCACTAGCCCCATTTTGCAGGAGAAGAAACTGAGGCTAAGAGAGACAGTGAAAGGGGGAACAGGAATGGCACCCAGCGTTGACTGGGTGAACCCCTGATGTGGAGAGAGAGACGGGATGGGGAGAGCGTGTGTGTATCCAAGCCTGTGCACATGTGTGATTACAGGAGGGATCTGCATATGCACACATGTGTGTGCGTGTGTATTGCAAGATCTCCCTGGTTCTCCCTCTCACAGCATCTCCGAAGCTGTCCTTTATATCCACATTTTCTATTTTAGTCACTCTCGCCAGGTATCTGCACCTCTGTCTCTCTGAGTTTCTGTCTCTTTCTCGGTGCCTCCACATTCCCCTCTTTTCTCCCTCTGTTGCTTTCTCTGTTCTGTCTCTCTCGCTGCTTCTGCTTCGGTTCCTCCTTCCTGGTCTCTATGTTTTTCTGCGTCTCTGTTCCTCTGTCTTATCTCTGTCTTATCTTGGGATCTCTGTGCCTGCATTGATATTTCTCTCTGTGTGTCCCTCAGCTCTCAATTTTTTAAATCTCTTCATTCCTGGACAACAGCCCACTCCCTGGAGTGCCCATCTTTGGTCCTCTCACCCCTGCCTCCTCTCTGTCCCCCACTCATGTCCCAAGCCTGTCAGTCCCCCTCACATTCCCCCTTTCCAGGCCAAGGGCAAGGAATCTGGGCCAGATAGCTCCCCCTATCTCTCCAGCCCCCCTCCCCTCCCAGCCTTAAAAATAGCAGGAGAAATTGGGACGGACGCCGAGGGGGTGAGGGCGGGGGCGAGGCCTGAGGAGGAAGAACCAGGTGTCCGGGCACTCACGTCCGTCTGGGGGCCCTTCCCAGCGCCTGGACACTCGAAGGTCACAAATTCGTGGCATCGTCGATGAACCACAAAGCTGCAGACTGAAGGTGAAAATCATAGACACATAGACAGAGACACGGATCAATCCACAGAGAGACCCCAAAAGACAGAAAATTGGAAGGAGAGAGAGAGACTCGGACAGAAATAAAACCAGAGAGAGAGGGACCTCAGCATAGGGCGTCCAGCAGAGAGAAAATCAGAGGAGAGACCCCAAAGTGGAAAGAGAGAGAGAGAGAGAAACAGGAGACAGAAACTCAAGAGACGGACTCAAGGAAAGACAAAAAGAGAGACACCGAGCCCTCGATGCACACACACAACCCAAGGCAGACAGAGAAAGAATAGAGGATCCCATTGACAAACAGACAGGCCCAGGGGCAGAGATAAGAAAGCGAGGAAAGAGGCAGACAAATTCAAAGAGAAAACAGAAATATCCTCGGAAACAGCAGAGAGCAGCAAGTTAGGCAGAAGTGAGTCTGGGGGCGCTCCTGCCCACCCGCCCCCTACCCTGACTCACTCTGTTCTCAGCAGTAGCAGCTGGTGCTTAAGGACTCGCCCCCCTTTCCCGCCCCCCAGAATCACCACCCCGCCTGGCCCTCACTCGCCCATCAGTGACCCCACCCGGCCTGCCCCTGCCTAGGACAGTTGGTGCTGTCATGGCGACAGCAGCCTTGGTTGGGGGGCTCTGACTTTGGATCTCCAGCCCCCTTCCCCCCTTCAGCTCCCCTTTTCCAAATCTCCCTGTTCCCATGGCAACAGATTCTCCAAATATCTGTCCCCACCTGGAGCCGGCCGAGGGAGGGGCCCCCAGTACCACCTCCGCGGTGGCCCCACCATCAGAGCTCCCTCCCCACCACAGGCTGTGTCTCTGCCACACCCCCCGCCCCGGGCTCCCCCGCGCCTCTCTGGGGACCAGAGAACACGTGTGTCAAACAGCCTCAGCTGTGGGGCCCCAGCCTCCACCCTCCTGCGGGGCCCAGGAGTCCTGGTCCCCAGCTCTTACCTTGACATTGCAGGCCCTGTTTTCCAATACCCCTGGAAGAGGCAACGATCTGAGCTCAGTGCAGAAAGGGGTACCTGGACCCCCACTTCTGTGAGCCATAGGAGGCCTGCATCCTCTTGACCCTCCTCCCCCAGGGGGCAGGTGTCTGAAATGCAGCCACCTCCTTTTTCTAAAATCTAGAAATTTTGGTCCCCAGCCCTTCTTCTCTCAAACAGAGTTCAGCCCCCTGGTCCTTCCTCCCTCTGACCCAGGACTCTAGGACCCCAGCCTCCTCCTCCCTCAGACCCAGGAGTCCAGGCTCCCAGAACGCCTCTCCCCACCGCATCCTAGAACCCACGAGTCAGGGCCACAGCCCCCTCTTTCCTCATCCCTCAGGAATCTGGTGTGACAAGAGTCTGCACCCCCAGTCCCTCCTCCCTCTCGGGCCCCCAGACCCCTTCCCTCACCAGATGAAGTCGGTACAGTGGCTGCAGAAGGTTGGCTGCTTGAAGAAGCGAGCGGTGAACTTGTGGCTCTTGACTTCATGGACCACCTTCTGCCTCAGAGCCCCCTTTCTGCAAAACAGGGGCCGGGGTCCCCCCTCTGAATCGCCTCCGCCGGGGCCCAGACCAGCCATGGCCCCAGTAACGTAGCAGGGACCAGGATCCTGCCCTTCTGAGGAAACAGGTGGAAGGGAGAAGAGCTGGAGACTCAGGAGATTCCGAGGGGGGAAGGAAAGGGGCGAGGCACCTCCAGGTGCGGAGCGCGCCGGGCAGGGAGCGGTAGCCCCGGGCGCGCCCGCTCCGCCAGGGGGAGCGGGCAGGTGGGGGGGAAGCGCCGAAGGCTGGGGCGCCGAGGAGCCGGAGGCACGGGCGGCGGCGGTGGGAGCTCCAGCTCTGGCACCTGCTGAAATGTGGGAGCCCCGGGTGGGGGGAGGCGTTGCCAGGGCGACCGAGGGGGCGGGGTTTCGGCTTAAAGGCGCCCCCCTCCCGGAGACACGGGACAAATGTCCTCCCTACCCCCCCCCACACGTGCACACACCCACTCCGGGGGTTGGCTGGAGGGAGGGGGCATTCTCTGAGCCTTGCTTCCCCCTCTCCAATCTGTCATCCTGCCCCGCCTTCCTCCTCTACTAGGGTGACACGGTGGGTCCTGCTAGCCCACTCGAATATCTGTGTCTGACCGCCTCACTCTCCTTCAATCAACAAACTTTGTGCTCAGTCCTAGCGATCCAATGGTGGACAGGGAGGCTTGATGTCTCACTTCATCTGATGCTACCCGAGTCGTTATCTTTCTCAGGGCCTCTGAATTTTCATGGCTGTCTCTCTCTGGGAGTGTCTCTTTGGTTGACCTCTGTTGCTTTCCCTCTATTCCTGGAGTTTTTTTTTCTCTCTCTCTCTCTCTCTTCCTTTCCCTGTTTCTGAGAATTGCTGTTTCTAATTCTTTATTTCTCTTGCTGTGTGTTTCCATCTATGGCTGTCACCTTGTCTGGGTCTTGGTCTCTTTCTGTCTCTCTCTTCTCTCTCTCTCTCTCTTTCTCCCACTGTGAATCGGTCTCCCTCTGTCTCTCCCTGAATGTCTCAAAAATTCTTCCGCTTCTGCCTCCCTAAGTCTCTCCCTTTCCCTCTCTCTATTTGTCTCTCTAGCTCTGTGAATCTCTATTCTCTCTCTCTCTCTCTGTCAAGCTGTGACTCTGTGGGTCTCTGTCTTTTCCTCTCTGTGTGCGTTTCTCTTTGGGTGTTGATCTCTGTCTCTCTCTCTCTGGCAGTTGCTTTCTAAATACTTGCTCCTGTCTCTTCCTCTCTCTGTCCGCACACCCTCGTCTTCATAGACGCTTTTACAAATGCTTTTGTCTCTGTCTCTCTCCTTTTCTCTGGCTGTGTTTCTCTGGCTCTGTGAACCAGTATCTCTCTCTTTCTCTCTCTCTTTGGTTTTGCGTGCCTCTTCCTCCTGTATCTCTCTGATTCAATCCGTTTCTCTGTTCCTGTCCTTCTCTGGCTCTGTCAATCTCTCTTTCTGTCGCTAGAGGGGGTCTCTCTCTCTCTCTGTCTCTCTCTCTCTCTGAATATTGGAATCTCTCTGTCTCTTTATGACTCAGTATCTCCCCCTCCTCTCTTCTCTGTCTGTCTCTGTCTCTGTCCCCTTTCTCGCTGACCCACTATTTGTCTCTCTGGTTCTGTGACTCTCCCTTCCTCTCTCTGGAGGGTCTCTCCCTCCTTCTGTGTCTCTCTGTGATTCAATCTATTTGTGTCTCTGGCGCTATGAATCTGTGTCGCTGGGGGTCTCTCTCTGAATATTTGCATCTGTCTCTCCCTCCCTGTGTCTCTCCCTCCTCCCTTTTCTGTCTCTATCTCTGCCTCGGCCCCTCTCTCTGACCCACTCTCTTTGTCCCTCTGGCTCTCTCTCTCACTGTCTCTCATCCCGCTATGTCTCTATGTCTCTGTGATTCAATCTCTGTCTCGCAGGCTCTGGAGTCCTTTCTGTGCATGTGTCTCGGGAGGGGGGTCTCTCTGAATGCTGGCGCTGTCACTTTCTTCCTGCCTCCCTCCCGTCGGTTGCTCTACCCGCCCCTCCGCCTCTCTGGGCGCGCTGGGTCTTTCCCCAGCTCTAGGAAGAACGGCTCTGTTGCCAGGGGCAACTACCGTCCGCCCTGAGCTGCGGCGCGCGGTGCATTCCGGGACTTGTAGTCCAAGCCTCCGCGCTGGCCGTTTTCGGGAGAGGCCGAGAACTTCCTCTCCCGGCAAGCCCCACGGAGGTGGGCGGGGCGCTGCGGCGGCGCCCGGGGGCTCTGGATGCCCGCCACACCCTCTCTGGGACTTTTTGGGGGTCCGGGTCGGGTCTCGAAGCCGAAGGAGAGGTGTGGGAATCCGAGTCCTCTTCTAAGCACCCTTTCCCCAAACGTGGGGTCCATGGGCCTTCCAGCCACCTTGAGGCGTCCGTCGTGCCCCAGAGCGAAGTGTAGGGGGTCTGGAGTGGCTCCCCAAACTGACCTAGGAATCCCACCGCGTTCCAGTCCAGCTCTCCTTGGCTTCTTTCTTGGGTAACCAACGGGTTACCCCCGGGTTCTATAGCTGTTCTCTCGGTTACCTTGGCGGGGAGTGGTTAAAGCATGATATAGGGGAGGGGAGGGAGGGCCGATGCCCTTTGAGAAGACAGGGATTGATGTAGGTGGGAAGCTTTTCCTCACCTAAGGAGTGTGTCCTAGTTGGTCCTCCCCTCCACCCCCTATTCCAGCAGCACCCTTCCCTCCCTTGCAATGTCTCTTCCCAGTTGCTTTTGTGGGTGTAGCTGAAGGACGGTTGAGTGATCCTGGAATTTTCTCAGACTTATGTATTTGTGATTCTCCTCATGTTGGGGTAACAGGCAAATGACCTTCTGTGAGAAAAAGATTCATCGCTAGAGTAATTCATTTGATCTTTATGAAGGTCTTCTATTTACTAGGTGTAGTCAGGGAACGTAGAGCTTAGGATAAGATGGAACTGATGGTGGGATGTAGGCAGGATCACATGCTAAAGCCCTTGAAGACTCACTCGACTGAGGAGTTTTGATAGTACCTATAGGCAACATGGAAAGGGATATGGAAGTACTTCAGCAGGGGAGGGCAGGATCAGATCTGGATGTTGAACGAATCCCTCTGGGGCCAGGGTGGGCTGGAGGTTGGACAGTCAAGGAGGAGGCTGGGGCAATAGTTCAGGTGAAACAAAATGGAACCCGAGCTGGGCCAGGGACTTGGAGAGGGGGGCAGATATTAATGGTATGTAGGAGGAAGAATAGATAGTGTTTGGTGAGCAACTGAGGAGAGGGGAAGTCAGAGCAAGTGCTTGGATACTCAGCCCTGAAATGGGGAACCTGGAAGGAAGAGTTGATTTTGGAGAAAAGCTCCAGCACCCATATTGGGACATTGTATTTCTAAGGTGCTCATGGGACTCCAAGGAGGGAGAAATCTTGTTCATTTGTATCCCACCCAGCCCTCCTAGTTTGAGGAAGTAATTTAGAAGACCCAGACTCAGCTAGCATTTTCTGATGAAGCCAAGGTCATCTTGGCCCCAACCTCCTTCTCCCACCAGACCCAGGAACCTGGGCCTTGCCCCTCCCCTGGAGTCCTCCCCAATGATAAAGCACAAGTCCTTTTTTTAATCTTTATATTGAGATTT
>CM052449.1:19008406-19028560 GCA_028533085.1 Varecia variegata | reverse complement strand
AGCCTGAGCAAGAGCGAGACCCCATCTCTACTAAAAATAGAAAGAAATTATCTGGCCAACTAAAAATATATATATAAAAAAAAAAAATTAGCCAGGTGTGGTGGCGCATGCCTGTAGTCCCAGCTACTTGGGAGGCTGAGGCAGGAGGATTGCTTAAGCCCAGGAGTTTGAGGTTGCTGTGAGCTAGGCTGATGCCACGGCACTCACTCTAGCCCGGGAGACAGAGCAAGACTCTGTCTCAAAATAAATAAATAAATAAATAAATAAATAAAAATAAAAAAAAAAATAAATTAAATGCTTGCCATGCCCACATTGGTCTCAACTTGCACTGGTTCTGGACCACTCTGCTTTCTCTTAAATGGCCTCCTAAAAACTTCAACCCATTCCCTTTGAAGATGAGGCCCTCCCAGAGTAGTGCCTGATGTTGCTCCTTATCTTCCACAGGCTGGACAGCTGTGGCCTCACGGCTAAGGCTTGCAAGGACCTTTCTTCCACCCTGGGGATCAACCAGACCTTGACTGAGCTTTACCTGACCAACAACGCCCTGGGGGACACAGGTGTCTGGCTGCTCTGCAAGCAACTGAGCCATCCCAGCTGCAAACTCCGAGTCCTCTGGTGAGAGACGATTCCTGATTCTCTCTGGAGGAGGCAGGACGGTTGGAGCCTAGGGGTGAATAATTGAGACTCACAGCTTTGATGGACAAATAATCTAGAAAACTTGGAAATATTTCATTTATCCACTCACATATGCAATCGTGCAGAATACACGAGGCCTTAGCTTACCACACCTCTTGGAGACATCTATACCATCTCCTGACTGTGTGACCCTGGATAATTTACTGAGTATTTATTTCCTAATCTGTCAAATGGGGCCATTGTAGCTTAGTGAGGATCTGGGATTAGTCTGCCTAGGTTCTAATTCTAATCCTATCTAATCCATATCAACTTGGTGACTTACTTTTGCAAGTTATTCAACCTCTTATTTCACCTTAGTATCCCCGTCTGTAAAATGAACAAAAGAATTGCTTCTTCATAAGATTATAAATTATATCAATTAACACAAGTTACAGACTTAAAATGGTGTGTAGTATAGAGTAAGCCTGTTTCCCGGAAGGGTTGGGTTGAAGTATTGGAAGATAGTGGAGATAGTGGGATTATTTTATCCGAGAAAGATGCACAATAGGTAACTTAAGATTGATTAATTGAATGCCACGACAGAGGACTGGAATGTTTCCCACTCTCGTGTCCTCAGGTTATTTGGAATGGACCTGAATGAAACGACCCACAGTAGGTTGGCAGCGCTTCGAGGAACAAAACCTTACTTGGACATTGGCTGCTGAACAGTCCCGCCTGCTGGTTTCTCTCTTGAAGTCCGGACAGGGGAAGACGGGGGTCATCTTCACCACACAACATAAGGACCAGGCTGTTCATTTCCCCAGGAGACAGATTCATATGCAGATTGGGATAAAAGTCCTTTCTGCTTGGGATCTAAGGGACCGATATGTGCTGCAACTTGAACTTTGATAATGTGGATGCACACAGAGAACTCCGGGCAGGGCATGACCGGCCCCTAACAGGAGACGTAAAAGCCAAGATGACTATAAAGCAAGGGCCCTCCCTGGGGAGGGTGATCTTGTCCTCCAAGAAACAGTTGGCAGTGTCCGGAGATATTTTACCATGGGGTGGGTACTGCCGCCATCTAGCGGTTAGATGAGGAATGATTCTCAATGTCCCGCAAGGCACAGGACAGATCACCAGAGCATTTGATCCAAAACGCCAGTTGTGCCCAAATCGAGGAAACGCTTTGCTCAGGTTAATGTTGGAAGATACTAAGGGAACTGAGCATTTGCGAAGAGACTCCTGTGCAAGACAGCCCTCAGAATGCTCGTTACGCCCAACAGCCCTGCCTTGCTGCCCTCCCCCTCCCCAATGCCCACTGTCCACCAGGCCTCCTTTCCAGTTACCCAATTGCTAGGGTGAGGACAAGTCTGTGAGGACATTTGGGGAAATGTGGGTGTTGGTGTATGCAGGAGGGTGGAGCTCATGAGATGCTGACAGGTAGAACTCAGGTCCACGTAGGGGTGTGTCTGAAAAGGCAGGTAGGTGGTCCCCCGTTTGGTAACTTTTACTGGTTCCCTTGGCACACTACCCAGCCAGTGTCAACACTGTGGGGCCGCAGACTAGGATGGTTCCTCTTCAAATTTTGGGATACTATTAAAAAAACTGCACTGAACCTGAGAATTTATGAGGTTCAGAAAGGATGGGTGACTTGAGAAGTACAGTATATGGACACGGCTGTCGAGGGTCCTGGACAGCAATGGGGAGCTGGGAAGTACCAAAACTAAGACAAAATCAGGAGGGACTTACCATCGAGAGGAAAATAGTTAACCTGGAGTGCAGGAAAAACAAAATACTGTTAACCTAACGCCTCATACTTAAGTGACTTTGGAATGATTTTTCACAAGACACCTGACTGTGAGCCCAATCGCCCGTCCCCATTGCAGCCTGTGTTGCTAGGCAACTAATTGTGCGTGGTGGCCCATTGTCAAAATCAGGGCCCTTTTCAAATGCAAATCTTAATGGCTGATACTTTGGTTTAAGCCTTGCCACCCTTAACAGTTCTGACTTCCACTGGAAATTCATTGGAACTGGGAGAACGCACTTGGCAGAAACCTGAATTCCCTTTGCTTTGGGAAGGGTTGCCAATTTAACAAAGTGGTGCATAAATGCACCATGCCACCATATGCAAAATAGAATATGGCATTATCCCTCCAAGTCGGAGATGCCAACCCCCAAACCAGCCCTTTGTTTGCCTACGGGTTTTAGGTCCCCAAAATAGCTCCCATTAAGACATTCCCCCACCCCATTAGGGGTTTCATACCCATTTCTCCCCATCCATTTATTTTGTAATCTGGGGGCCCCACTATGCTGCACAGGGTGGTCTCAAAAGTTATCCCAGCCTCCCAAACTGCTGAAATCACAGGCATGAACCACACAGCATGCAGCTGCCCACCCTCCACGCTCACCCCAGAACATGCTGAGACAAGGAGTCAGTTTACACAAAAGTTTTTATTTTTTTTTTTTTTCTTTTAACCAGCCACTTATAGTCTGCAACATTAGAAGTTTTTATTTTTGATACTTTATTTTGTCCGGGGTGATCGATCTCCTGGGCTCAAGTGGCCCTTTCTTAACTCCCATGGGCTGGGACCCCAAGCACAACGCCCACCCTTGAAGGCTCGGAGGGTGGCCAGCAGGGCAGAAACCAAGGAAACCCAGGTCAGAGGTGCTGTAAGCAGCAGGCGGGGTCAGCAGGCTGTCTGGAGGAAGGACAGTGATTCCTAAATGCAGTTGCTCTTGGAAGGTAAGATGCCTTCCTCAAACAGTGGCACCCAAAATGGAAGCACTTTCCAAGTCAAGACAAAGGCAAGTGCCTCCATTTTGAGTAACACAGTCTGAGCTCAAAAATCTGCTTCAGCGGCGACTTCCTCATGCCTGAAAGGATGGCCTGCAACAGTCCAAACACATTCAAACCGAGCAGCAATACACTTGATACATTATGTTACAGTTGATAGCAGTTAATATACATACTAACATCAAAAAATATATCAAAAAACTTAGCCACCACTAGTCCTAGTTTGGGCACCAATGTCACGGTCATGGTGGGTAGTTGCGCCTAACCTTCCTCCCACTAGCGAGTCCAGACTCTCGGCAGCTCAGCTGGCCTTGGTTCTTGGCCACGTGAAGTGCCCTCAGCCCCCCTCCCTGGATTGCTCTCCACAGAAGAGTCCCTAGATGCTGTTAGAAGTGCATTGTACAGTTTAATAGCTGGCACAAAAAAGCCTGGTTGTAACTGCCATTTGCATTTGGTGCCCACCGATGACACCCAAATGTTGAAGCACTTTCCACCTAGATTCCAGAAGAGTGCTCCCACATTTGAGTATCACAAGGTGAGCAGTTCCACCTGGAGACCTCTGCACAGGAAACAGTGCACAACATACCTACACCCTGTCCTTGAGATCTATGGAGTACAGTGGCGTCATCATAGCTCACTGCAACCTTAAACTCCTGGGCTAAAGGGATCCTCCTGTCTCAGCCTCCCCAGTAGCTGAACTACAGGCACGCACCACAACACCTCACTAATCTTTTTTCTTGGATAGAGGTGGAGGTCTCACTCTTGCTCAGGTTGCTCTTGAACTTACAGGATCAAGTGATCCTCCCGCTTTGTCCCAAAGTGCTAGGATTACAGGTGCGATTCCACTGCTCCCAGCCGGATGACCTACTTTCTAATTCCCAAAGACCCCTTCGATCTACTATAGCAAAATGGGAGCTAGATGCCTTTCTGAGTCGAGTTTTCTCAATCGGTAGCACTCAAAAAGTAGCGGCACTTTCGTCGTAGAACAGAAAGTGCCCCCACAGTTTGAGTGCCACAGGTCGAGAGGATCCACGAGGAAAGTCACAAGAGTTAGTACTTACCCATCACGCATACCACTTTTGGATTAAGGGCCAATGAATAACCCTTGAATAATCTGAAAGACATAAAATTGAGGAAACTATGGCGACAAAAAAAGTTGAAATTAAATATCTCAGTTAATAATGGCAATTCAACACTCAAATAATGCACGCTGTCACTTTAAAATCTACCCAAATGCCAATCAGAGATTGAAAATATGCCAGGCCTGTAATCCTAGCACTCTAGGAGGCCGAAGCGGGAGGATCGCTTGAGCTCAGGGGTTTGAGACCAGCCTGAGCAAGAGCGAGTCCCCGTCTCTAATAATTGAAAAATTAGCCGGTTGTGGTGGCATGCGCCTGTAGTCCCAGCCACTTGGGAATCTGAGGCAGGAGAATTGCTTGAGCACAAGAGTTTGAGGTTGCTGTGAACTAGGCTGACACTACCGGCACCCTAGCCAAGTGACTGGATGAAAGTGTCTCAAAAGAAAAAAAAAAAAACTTAAAAAATGATTCCAAGCGTTAGCCTGGGACCCCCGAAAGAAAAATTCACATAAAATGCAAGGGTTTCCATGCTCAGATATGCATGGATCTAAGGCCCCCTTGCCCCTCACATGGTTTCTGGATCCAAGCAATAGGTAGACTGAGTACATCGCAAGAAGGGACAGCACGGAAGGAACACGTGTTGGGAGAAAAGGGCCTTTGAGTCCTACAAGGAACCACAAAAAGGTACAAAGAGGACAAAGAGAATAAAAACATAGCAAATACTTACAGAGACCAAAGGTAGAAGCCCAGCCAACTCTTCCCAAGAAGGAAAGACTAAGGGCTGCTGGGCTCTTATATAGGCTGAGGGCGCATTCACCCTAGACTGGGATAGGATTAAAGACCACCCCCTCCCACCCTCCCATTCCACGTGGTCTCCGGTCAGACCCACCCAGATTCCTTCCATCTTACCTAGCCTTAGTCCGACACACCTTTCTATAATTTTTTAAACATTGATTCCTGTGTTGCTAATGTCACAAGAACATACTGATTGTAAATAACTTAGAAAATACAGAGAAATAGAATAATGCCATCACCTGGGAGTTCAGTCATTCATTCAACAATTTATTTTTTTTTTTTTAAAGATGGGCTCTTCCTATGTTGCTCAGGCTTATCTTGAACTCCTGACTGCAAGCGATCCTCCCGCCTCAGCTTCCAAGTAGCTGGAACTACAGGCACTTGCCACCCTGCTAAGCCTGAACAAATATTAAAATGTAATATTTTATTATATTTATGGAGCAAATAAGAGCAGTCACTTTTTCACTCTTAACGGTCAGCAATCAAAAAAAAAATAAATAAGAAATAAAGAAAAATAAAAAAAAAGAAAAAAAAAGAGCAGTCACTTTGCTAGTTCTTGGGCTTAGGAAAGATGAATAAAAACAAGGATTTTATAGTCTAGAACAGCGATTTACAATTGGGGCTGATTATTCTCTTCTAGGGGTTATTTGGCAACGTCTGGAGACATTTTTGGTTGTCACAGCTGGGGTCAGGGATGTGGAATGCTGACAGCATTTAGTGAATACAGGCCAGGGATGTTGCTAAATATCCCGCAATGCACAAGACAGCCCCGCACAATAAAGAATTTTCTAGCCACAAGTTTTAATAGCGTGGAAGCTAAGAGGTAGGGAGAGAGGGAGGGGGGGAAAAAACCAAATTGCTGTTCCTATTGCTCCACTTCATCTCAATCTCTGTGGCTATTCATAAAAACATTTTATGTTGGGAATACATTTCAGTGCTCTTTATTACAGGCGTGAGCCACCTCGCCCGGCCTTCAGTGCTCCTTATTTTTATTTATTTATTTATTTTTTTGAGACAGAGTCTCACTCTGTTGCCCAGGCTAGAGTGCCGTGGCGTCAGCCTAGCTCAGAGCACCCTCAAACTCCTGGGTTCAAGCGATCCTCCTGCCTCAGCCTCCCGAGTAGCTGGGACTACAGGCATGTGCCACCATGCCCAGCTAATTTTTCTATATATATATTTTTAGCTGTCCATATAATTTCTTTCTATTTTTAGTAGAGATGGGGGTCTCGCTCTTGCTCAGGCTGGTGTCGAACTCCTGAGCTCAAACAATCCGCCCGCCTCGGCCTCCCAGAGTGCTAGGATTACAGGCATGAGCCACCTCACCCGGCCTTCAGTGCTCTTTAAAAGCCAGAAAAGTATTTAAAATGCATTTTTGTGGCTGAATGGCAATCTGGAGTATGCTTCTACCATAAATTAATTAGCCCCTACAGTTGGATGTTTTCAACTTTTCTGAGTTTAGATTAATTTATTTATAGTGCTGCACTGAACGTTTTTGAAAGCAGCTTTGATGAAAGAGTGGAATCGTACCTAACATAGTCCTCATAAAATGCCTACAGGTTGCCTTTGACCAGGAGGCATAGAAAGGAATTAAAAAATGGGGTGCAGGGCGTGGGCGGGAGGGGGAGTTGGAAAATGGAAGGGCTCAAAGTATTGAATGACTGCAGGAAGCGGAAATGCTTGAGGCCCCAGGGGGCCCGGTGCCCTTCACCTTTGTCATCCTAACTAGCTGTGGGGGTTGCATTCTACCTTTCAGGTTAAACCTAGTTCCTTCATCTATGAAGAGGAAACTGACGGCATTTAAGGCTAAGGATCTGGAGAGATGTAAATGAGACCACAGACCCCACAGGCTGCTGGCTCTGCTGCAGGGCCCAGCTACTCCGGAAGCCAAAGCGGGAGGATCGCCCTGGAGCCCAGGAGTTCGAGGCCAGCCTGAGCAAAGTAACAGAGACTCAGTCTCAAAAACAACAAAAAAATATCAACAATAAATTAGACAGCAAATGGGTGTGTGGTAAAGAATGCGCATCCACCTAATATCACTTTACTTCCCTGCTGTAGGTCAGAAACCACAAGGATGACAGTGGGAAAACAGTCCTAGTTGCAGCCAGCATTCCTGAGTTACGTACCCTGTGTCAGGCACCCGCCTCCCAAAGGCTGCTCCTGCTCAATCCCGGTGCTCCCTTCTGCCTGCACCAGCCAAAGTGATGGTCCCTCACTGCACAGATGAGATTTCTTCTCCTATGTAGATGTCCCCAGCATTGAGGCCTTTTAGAATGATCACTCTGCTGTAACCCACAAGGCCCAACATGACCCAGCTCAAACCCACCGTCCTCCTTCCTTTCCCAGAAATGCCCTAAGCTCGTTGCAGAAATAGGTGTTCTCTCCAAGCATCGCTCTTCCTGGTCCTCCTGGCAGGATGCTACATTTCGGCAATTTGCTATTCTACTACTGTGCTTTGTTCTTTTTTTTCATAGTACACATCACTACCTGATGTGATTTTATTTACTTGTTAACTTGCATATTTACAGCCTCTCCCACTGGACAGAAAGCTCTGTGAGAGCAGGAAATAGAGTCTAATCAACTTTATACCCTGGTGCCCAGTAGCCAGAGCAAAACAGTGTTGAAAAAGCTGATGCCTGCGTGGTCTCTAGGCGAGACTAACCACCTTGAAGCCAGGTATGCACCGGTACGGCCCCAGCTGCATATACAGTGCTCAGTGAGCATCGTTTATCAGGTGGAAGAGTGGGCAGTTTTGTGCCCTATAAGCTGCATCCATGTCTTCTAAAATCCTTGTTAACCCTCCACATATCTGTCCTGAACAGAGGGAGGAACTGAGGTGCAGTGATTTGCCCAAGGAAACAGCCAGAAACCAGTAGACTTGAACCTGACTCTAGAAGTCCAGGCTCCAAATTCTTGCTTTGGTGTTTGTCAAGGTTGCTGGAGGGCAGTGCATAGACTCTGGCCGCTTGGCCACCCAGATTCCTGCCTTGCCCACCCAATTCCTCTCCTAGACCACTCCACCCCAACCTCACCCCACACCCCCGGTATTTGTCAGCCACCTGGACGGACTCTGGTATTTCCCAGAACTCAGCAAGTTCTTTTTCATCACCTCATTTTGTCTTTGCAATTTTCCGCCGAGGACTGGCAGCTTTCTTGGCCCTGCGAAGCATGTTGCTCTCTGACTCCTGCACGTCTTCCCTTACTCACCCTGAAAACTCGTCCGAACCCCCACACTCAGTCCCTGGATAGCACCCTGTGTCCCTTTTTGATGGCGTCACGTGCTTAGCAGTTCTCCGCTTGTCTAATAACTTGCTTAGCACTCCTGTTATTTATCACAGTTTTTTCTTTGTCTCAGTTATTAGTCCCCCGGGCTTAGCTGTTCTCAGAATCTATTTGTCTAATAGATTCTCCAGCCACGACACCAGAGCTTCCCGGAGACAACAGCTTGTCTGTCTACTTCATGTGTGTCCTCCCTCCCCGGCACCCGCTCGAGGACCTAGCGAGAAATAGACCCAAGCACTCAGGGAGCATTTTATTTAGTGTGAAAATTTTTACTAGTGCCATTGAATTCCAGCAACATTAAGGAAAGATGATTTTAAGTAAACTTAAAGACCCAATTTCATATGTTTTGTATGAGACCAGTGTGAGACTTGCTCCCACATTTTCACTCTGAGTTGACAATAATACTAGTCTTTTCGTAATTATTTCTGTAATTTAACATGCATATTTAAAGTCTGAAATTATCAGTTCTGAGGAGTAAATCTGAAAAAATATACAAAGAGAAAAAAATACAAAAAAAACAAAAAAATAAAAATAAAAATAAAAATAAAGTCTGAAATTAATATCTTTATCAACCATTAATTAACTTTAAGTCTCTAGTTAATGTCTTTGCTCTTGAAAGAGCTCTTTTTTCTTTTTTTTTTTTTTGGAATCAAGACAAAAGGGATCACGAATCCCAAAAATGTAGGAAATGAGATTTGAGTAGCCCGTGTAGGGGGAGGATGGGCAGAGAGGGAGGAAATTTGCCTAATCAGACCTTCCCCCTAAACTGAAAGGTCGTCATTTGCAAATCACCAGACCTGTTGTCATTATAATTGTCCTGCCCGCCTCGCCCTCCCCACCCAACCCTCAGCACAATGTGTCTGGGCTCCCCCCTGCCAGTAAAAACAGTTGCTTTTGTAAAGGTCCCAACAGTTTTTTGAAATCCTTTTTACACATTCATTCCTGTAGTCCCACCCTACTCTCAGTCATTGTTTATCTATAGCCTTGGGATGAGTTGGTGGGAGATAATCCTGTTTTTGCCATTAAGAGTAAATTGCCATTTTTTCCAGGTTTTCTGCTATGGGGTGAGGTTAAGGAGAAAAAGTTGGGGGAAAGATTCTTTCCAGACTAGATTAAATGCTCCTCAGAGCTACCGGGTGCCTGTTTTGTTTACCTTTGTACCACATGCCTCCAAGATTTTTAATACCTATCATTTAATATATATGGGGCACCTAAGATGTGCTGGCTCGGTCCTAGGTGCTAGGGATAAAAGAGTGTATAAGAAAGACCAGAAAACATCACTTCTCTTGCAGAGTTTACATTCTAGGGGAACCATAATAAACAAAATAGGCAGTCATGTTACAAGGTGACAAATGCTATGGGAAAGAAATAAAGGTAGAGTAAGGGCAGGGTCAGCAGTGCTGGGCTGTGAGTTGGCTGGAAGCTCAGTGGTTGGTGCTGGCCTCATGGAGAACTAAACCTTAGAGGGTTGTAAGGACACGCACACACAGCATGGTTAGTACGGTGGCTCTACCTGTCTTGCTGAGTTGTTTTTGTTTTTTGTTTTTAAGAGATGGGGAGATGGGGGTCTCTCTCTGTTGCCCAGATTGGAGTGCAGTGGTAGGATCACAGCTTAATGAAGCCCCCAACACCCAGGCTCAGGAGATCCTCCTGCAGGCAGAGGGGTAATTCCCCAGGGTAATTTTTTTTTTTTTTTTTTTTTTGAGACAGTGTCTTGTGTTGTCCCCTGGGCTAGAGTACAGTGGTATCAGCCTGGCTCACAGCAGCCTCAAATTCCTGGTCTCAAGAGATCCTCCCATCTCAGCCTCCCAGAGTGCTAGGATCCCTCCAAGCCCCTAGCAATCACTGTTCTCTTCTTCACTTCTTTGAATTTGACTTTTTTAGATTTCACAGGTAGTGAGACCATACAGTATTTTTCTTTCTGTGTCTGGCTTATTTCACTAACCATGACGTCCTCCAGGCTCCTCTGTGTTGTCTCAAATGACAAGATCTCCTTTTTAGGGGCTAAATAATATTCCATCGCATGTATGTGTGTGTGTGTGTGTGTGTGTGTGTGTATTTTTTACATACAATGCATTTTTTAATTCATCTGTCACGGACACTTAGGTTGATTCCATGTCTTGGTACCGTGAATAATGTCGCAATAAACATAGGAGTGTGGACATCTATTTGACATACTGATTTCATTTCATTGGCTATATGAATCTCACCCAGTAGTGAGATTGCTAGATTATATGGAAGTTGTATTTTTAATTTTGGGGGGAGCATCAGGCTGTTTACCATAATATCTGTATTAATTTACATTCCCATTGACAGTGTACAATGCTTCCTTTTCCCCACACCCCAACTGACACTTATTTCTTGTCCTTTTTTTTTTTTTGAAACAGGGTCTTGCTTTTTTGCCCAGGGTAGAGTGCAGTGGCGCGATCATAGCTCACAGCAACCTCATTTCTGAGTTTAAGCGATCCTCCCACCTCAACCTCCCCGAGTAGCTGGGACTACAGGCTTGCACCAGTACACCTGGCTAATTTTTAAAAATTTTTTTTAGAGATGGGATCTCACTACGTTGCCCAGGCTGGTCTCAAACTTCTGGGCTCAAGTGATCTTCCTACCTCAACCTCCCAAAGTGCTAGGATTCCAGGTGTGGACCACTGTGCCTGGCCTGAAAGAATACTTTAGAATCTAAGGGAATCTATATGAACGTGCCATTCTTGCTATGATAATTTTGTATGCATTTGAGTATTTGGAAATCACCAACAAGTCTCTACTTTTAGCAATGCCAAACCCGGAACATAATGGGAGAAACCTTTGGGAAATATTTCGGGTAATGATCATGATAGGTATAGCTGAAAAGTGTTCTTTGTATACTAGGCATTAAAGGGTAGTTTGAATATTTTGCCAGACATCTTTTTGAGTTCTGTCCTGGCTTTTGCCTTACCATCTTAGATTTCCTTCAGAGTCCTGTATATCATTTGGATAAGAAAACCAGTAAAAAGTGTGAGTTTCTGTCCCTGTCTCATTCCCAGATGATGGAGCAGGTTTCAAACTCCTGGGATCAAACGAACTTCACACCTCAGCCTCCTCATTAACTGGGACTACAGGTGCAGCCACAAGCTTACTAAGTCTATCAACTTCCTAGGCCAGTGAAGGGATTCACCAACTTAGTGGGGGAAAGTCAGGGGCTTTACTGAGAGAATGGGAGTGGAAGGTGGTTGTGTTAATGAAAAACTTGCCCTCTCGCCGGGCGAGGTGGCTCTGGGAGGCCAAGGCGGGCGGATCGTTTGAGCTCAGGAGGTCGAGACCAGCCTGAGCAAGAGCCAGACCCCGCCTCTACTAAAAATAGAGAGAAATTATATGGACATCTAAAAAGATATATAGAAAAAATTAGCCGGGCATGGTGGCGCATGCCTGTAGTCCCAGCTACTCAGGAGGCTGAGGCAGGAGGATTGCTTGAGCCCAGGAGTTTGAGGTTGTCGTGAGCTAGGCTGATGCCACAGCACTCTAGCCAGGGCAAAAAAAGAAAGAAAGAAAGAAATTCCCTCACTCTTTTGTGTTCAGGACCAACCACCCTTTTCCATATGATAAGATCCTCTGTGCCTTGTCTCATGACTTCCCTGACTCCCAGGCAAGTCTCTTGTTTACCTGTGGCAAGGACAAACACTGACCTTTGTCCTTTTTTTGTCTTTTTTTTTGTTTGTTTTATTTCTTTTTTTGTTTATTTTATTTTATTTTTTTTTGTTTACCCAAGATGCTGCATCTCAATGTTTGTTTTATTTCTTTTGGATTTTATTCTACTCCTCCACTGGTTTCTTCTGGGAGCCCTTTTTTTTGAACCTGCTGACAAAGCCAGAGACACATCTTGGGATTCCCTGTCCTTTGTCTCAGGAATGCTTAGCAGAGATTAGAACCCTGAGGCTAGCTAGACACATCTTAAACATTTCCTGCTCAGCGGACTCATGGAGACCTTCCCAACGACAGGAACAAGCACAACTGCTAATCATCCCCCCTCATCTTCTCCTCCCCAAAATATTCCAAGGTGAAATGCTCTTGGCTTCCCAGAGATGCCCTGGTCTTCAAGACTGGGATGTTTTCCCTATTGCAATATTCTGAATAACTCCGCTCTTTTTACTTGTTTGGTTTTTGTCTCTGTCTCTGACCCTATTTTTTTTTTTTTTGAAACAGTCTCACTCTGTTGCTGGGGCTAGAGTGCAGTGGCGTCAGCCTAGCTCACAGCAACCTAAATTTCTGGGCTCAAGTGATCCTCCTGCCTCAGCCTCCCTGAGTAGCTGGGACTACAGGCTTGCGCCACCATGCCCAGCTAATTTTTTCTATTTTTATTTGCCTGCTAATTTTTTTGTTTTTCTTGTTCTTTTTTCTGTTTGCTCCAAACATTTATGAATTTGGTGACCAGTGAGAGAACGAAGGAATAAACGTGCTGTGGGAGTTCCTAAGGGAGGACCTGGAGCCTGGGTGTGTCTTATCCTCTCTCTGCTAGAAGCCAAGTTCAGAGATGTTGTAGATAAGATGAGACAGATGGATGGGGCAGGGCCAGGTAGGCCTGGTAGGTCTTGCTAAATATTTTAAACTAATCTTTGAGAAATTAGAAACAACTATGTTGAATACATTGCAAGGATGTAAGTAGGGAGAAAAATTTGATGATGGATGACTGTATTTTCGGTTTCCCCAGGACAATGCCACCTTAAGCCTGTGGTACTAGCATAATTATGTCTTACATTTTTATTCACTTATTTTTAATAAATTTTATTTTTAGTTATTATGAATACATAATACTTGTACCTATTTGTTAAAATTTTTATTAAAGCCGAGGTGGGAACAGTGGCTCACACCTGTAATCCTACCACTCTGGGAGGCAGAGGCGGGTGGATCACTCGAGGTCAGGAGTTCGAGACCAGCCTGAGCAAGAGCGAGACCCTGTCTCTACTAAAAAATAGAAAGAAATTATCTGGCCAACTAAAAATATATATAGAAAAAATTAGTCGGGCATGGTGGCGCATGCCTGTAGTCCCAGCTACTCGGGAGGCTGAGGCAGTAGGATTGCTTAAGCCCAGGATTTTGAGGTTGCTGTGAGCGAGGCTGATGCCACGGCACTCACTGTAACCCGGGCAACAGAGCGAGACTCTGTCAAAAAAAAAAGAAGACAAAAAAAAGAAAAATTAGCTAGGTATGGTGGTGTGCGCCTACAGTCCCAACTACTCAGGAGGCTAAGGTCAGAGGATCACTTGAGCCCAGGAGTTTGAGGTTGCAGTGAGCTATAATGATGCTACTGCCCTTTACCTGGGGTAACATTGCAAGACTCTGTGTCATAAAAAGAAAAAAAGAAAGAAAACAAAACGTTTGCTGACTTCTGTATGAGGGTGAGACTGGATTAAGATCACACTGTGGTCTTCCTTTAGAGCTCATGTTTTTAAGGACCATGCTAAATAACAAAAATTTATAATATTGTATTAGTACAATGTGGGTTGTTATTTTTATATATTTTTTAGAAATGGGGTCTCACCACGTTGTCCAGGCTGGATCCAAACTCAAGCTATGCTCCCACTTCCCTTCTTGAGTAGCTGGGACTACAGGTGCCAGGTGCCCCTGCACCCACAGGAAGTGATGGTGTGGACGGTATGGGTCTTTAAAAAGAAATTATTCTGACATTTGTTAAAAATTGGTAAGGAAGGCCAGGGGCGGTGGCTCACGCCTGTAATCCTAGCACTCTGGGAAGCCGAGGCGGGAGGATTGCTCAAGGTCAGGAGTCTGAGACCAGCCTGAGCAAGAGCGAGACCCCGTCTCTACTAAAAATAGAAAGAAATGATTTGGACAGCTAAAAACATATGTCGGAAAAAATTAGCCGGGCATGGTGGCTCATGCCTGTAGTCCCAGCTACTTGGGAGACTGAGACAGGAGGATTGCTTAAGCCCGGGAGTTTGAGGTTGCTGTGAGCTAGGCTGATGCCACGGCACTCTAGCCCGGGCAATAGAGTGATACTCTGTCTCAAAAAACAAACAAAAAAAAAAAATGGTAAGGAAGACTTTATACAACACTATTGCCCTAGTGGTCAAGATTATCTCATAGGGCAGGCAGATTGAACACAACTCCACATGAGAAGGAAAACGGAGATTTATAGCCAAAGACAGAGAGGGGGCTCAGTGGATGGGAGATTACACACAGGAAACCACAAGGATGGAGGGATTTTTGCTTAACTAAGCTAGCCAAACAGGATTCTGCCTGAAGGCAGGCCAAGGCTTGGTACATCAAAGGTGGGAGATGAGGAAGTTTATCAGATGTCAGGAGTGACCAGATATCCAGGGTGGGGAGATAACTTAGCAGGATTCTTTGCTGAGACTGGGCTGAGAAGGTCAAAGATAAAGTGGAGGCCAAGGTTGAGGCCTCCTTGGGAGGCTCAGGAGAGCCTGACTAAAATTTGGTCAAGGGAAGAGTCTTGCCAAAGTTTATGCTCAAAATATGTTATTTAAAAGGAGCCTTTTAAAAGGAGCCTAGGGCCAGGCACCCTGGGTCACGCCTGTAATCCTAGCACTTTGGGAGGCCCAGGCAGGAGGATTACTTGAGGCCAGGAATTCGTTTGAGACCAGCTGAGTAAGAGCAAGACCCCGTCTCTACACAAAATAAAAAATCAGCCAGGCATGGTGGCACACGCCTGTAGTCCCAGCTACTCGGGAGGCCGAGGCAGGAGGTTCACTTGAGCCCAGGAGTTTGAGGTTGCTGTGAGCTAGGCTGACGCCACTGGGGCAACAGAGCAAGACTCTGTCTCAAAAAAAAAAAAAAAAAAAGGAAAGAAAGAAAGAAAAAGAAAGTTTATTTTGAAAGAAAGTCTTCTAGCTTGGTAATTTCTTACTCCTGGGCTCAAGTGATTTTCCTACCTCAGCCTCCCGAGTAGCTGGGACTACGGGTGCGCACCACTGCATCTGGCTAATTTTTCTATTTTCAGTGGAGGCAGGGTCTTGCTCTTGCTCAGATTGATCTCTACTAAAAAAAAAAAAAAAAAAATAGAAGTTATCTGGACAACTAAAACTATATAGAAAAAATTAGCCGGGCATGGTGGCACATGCCTGTAGTCCCAGCTACTCAGGAGGCTGAGGCAGGAGGATCGCTTGAGCCCAGGAGTTTGAGGTTGCTGTGAGCTAGGCTGACGCCATGGCACTCTAGCCAGGGCAACAGAGTGAGACTCTGTCTCCAAAAAAAAAAAAAAAAAGATTTCAGAATTAGAGACTGACAAAGACCAGACTTTGGTCCTCTGACCCACATGACTAGGCTGTGACCTTGACTTTGGCCTTCATCTGGTCTTTGGTCTGCCCAGCCCCGTCTGCACAAAGAATCCTACTAAATCCTTCCCGCCCTGGATATCTGGTCAAGTTCCCCCCACCTTTTTTTTTTTTTTTTTTTTACCTACTATATGATTTTATTTCAATGATGTTCAAGAACAGGTAAAACTAGTAGAGGAGACAGAAACCAAAACATGGTTACCTAGTGGGGCAGGCAGGTGAAGGGCGGAGACAACGAGATGGGTGGGATGGACCGACTGGGAAGGGCATGGAGGAGGCTTCCAGCAGCACGAACAGGGTCTATATCTTGACCTTGAGCTGGTTGGTCATTACATGGGTTTATACACTTGTAAAAATTCATTAAGCTGTATACTGAAGTACTATACATGTTAGGAAAGTCAAACCCCAGCTAAAAAATTTTTTTCAAAAAGGAATCCATGAACCCATAGTAATACTGAATAATCTGCTAGGAGGTGGAGTGGGGAAGCTATTTTCAAAAGAATGCCAGCTACTAAATGTAGAAGGAATAACAGAATTTTAACAACACCATTTTTGTTTTTGTTTTATTATGGATAGTATCTTTGTTATGTTGCTGGTTTTTGCCTCGCTGTTCCAACACTGCTTTAACCACCTCTTGTTGTCTCAGCTAAGAACACCTGTCTCAGTTCAGCCTGGAATCTGCCACAGGGGCTTGCTGCTGCTGACAATGCCTAGGGTACAACTGACACTCGCTTGCTCGTGAGGCTGTCCTCCTGCATTTGGCTGGGACTTCCACCTCTGGCACGTGCCGTTCCGTAGTCCGTCTCTGGTGTGGCGATCCCTGGCAAGCTCCGAAGCCTCACTGACTGCTCCTCAGGCAGAAGCCTCTGGCATCTCCGGCTGCCATCCTGGTCTGCAGGACTCCCCCCACCCCCCAACCCTTGATGTCTCCTCCTTGCAGTTTCCCACCCACTGACCCCCTCACTCTGTTGGCTACGAATCTCCCGGCTGGCTTTGCTACACTCAGCGTTGAGCATGATTTCTGCCCCGTATTGCAATAATTGTGAAGATTTTCCTCGCTGTTTTAACAAGTGTTGGAATACTTTTCTTCCATGGTACCCTCTTAAGTCATACAGAAAAGGAGATCATGTTCCACCCTTTTCCCCTTAGGAGATCTCATCATTGTTAACTGTCCTTTTTCATTAAAAATCTTCTTTGTACCAAGGTCACCAGAGCTTATTCATTGAAATGAATGGACAACTGAAATGTAGGTATGCATCTGTATGTTTCTATATGTAGATATAGATATATAGCATTTTGGTATGAAATTTGTCTACATTGATACTATACATATCTTTAACACACACACACACTTTTATTTAACAAATATTTATTGAGCTGGGTATGCACCTGTAGTCTCAGGTACTCTGGAGGCTGGAGGATCACTTGAGTCTAGGAGTTTGAGTGCAGCCTAGACAACATAGTGAGACTCCATCTCTAAAAACAACAACAGAAAATATATGTATATAAAGAAAGAGACAGAGAATATGCTAGATGCCAGGTCCTTCAAGGGCACTGGAGATAGTAAGAGAAGCACTCTTACTGTCTTCCGCAGCCTTTAAGAGAAAGCTTCTTTAAATATCAAAAAAAAAGCAATAAAGAAAAAAATAGCACTAAATTTGACTTAAACTTTATAACTTAAATGCTTACCAAGAGGTACTATTAAAAGCATCAAAAGACAAGTCACTGACCAGAAGATGACATTTGCAACATGTAGAACTGGCAAAGGACTTGTGTCCAACAGGTATAAAGAATGCCTACAGAGCTCCGCATGGGAGGGAGGGAAGACAGGGAAAGAAGCCCACAGGCTGGCTGAGTGCTGCTGGCCGCCGGCCAAGCCTTGTGCTCTCTGTTCACCAGCTAGCTTACTCCTCACAGCAGTTCTGGACGATAGGGACAGGTATGGTTCCCCTCTTCACAGATGAAGAAATTCGTTTCAAAAAGTTATTACCTGTTCACAGAAATATTGCTGATAAATGGCTGCACTGGAGTTCTAACCAGACCTCCTAGACTGTTAGCATGATCTCCAACTGTCTTCTAACCAAGAGGCGAACTAAAAGGAACAGTAAAGAGAAATCATTTTCCAGGAATAGCGGGTAAGCTAAGAGGTAAAGATGGTTTTTCAGAAGTACTCTTTTGCTCAGAGTCCCCGACTATAACTCAACTGGACAATGCTTGTTTACAGAAGTTCCCTCATCTCAGGACCTTTTCTGGAATCCTATTAAAACTTACATGACCTCTGGCACGCTTTATAGACCACTACCTTTCTACTAAATTATCAAAAAATAAATTCGATGGGAAAATTTCGAGGAAAGGACAGTTGACACAACTGGAATATGGACTGTAGATTTAAAGTATTATCGCCATGTTAAATCTTGATTTTGATAACTTGTGTTGTATAACAGAATATCCTTTTTCTTAAGAAATAAACACTTAAGGCTTAAGTGAAGGGTATAATAGGTGCTAACTACCTTTAATTGGTTAGAAAACAACATGTTTTTGTGCCACTCCAGACAAACAGGTTTTGATGTGCTTGGTACAAGAAAGATTTTTTTATTTTTTATTTTCCAGAGTCCTCTTTTACCACATATTCCAAAAGTTACCTTTGTGAAGAACTTCGTTGTTCAACAAGTGTTTGTTAAAATCTACTTTTTTCCAGGCCAGGCACAGTGGCTCACGCCTGTAATCCTAGCACTCTGGGAGGCCGAGCTGGGAGGATCCCTTGAGCTCAGGAGTTCTACATCAGCTGAGCAAGAGGGAGACCCTGTTTCCACTAAAAACAGAAAAAATTAGCCGGGCATGGTGGCACATGCCTGTAGTGCAAGCTACTTGGGAGGTTGAGGCAGGAGGATCCCTTGAGCCCAGGAGTTTGAGGTTGCTGTGAGCTAGGCTGATGCCACAGCACTCTAGCCCGGGCAACAAAGAGAGACTCTGTCTCAAAATTAAAAAAAAAAAAAAAATTCTTTTCCAGATCCTAATTAAACAGTAAGAAAGGGAGACATAATTCCTTTGTACTTGGAGTCCACAGAACTGGAAACAAGTAAGAACTATGGCAGGGCGGTGGAGGGGCCTTAAATGGGGTAACTCGCCAGGATTTGGGACATGATGGAAGGCATTCTGAACAAAGTGTTGGGAAAAGACGCTTTTCCTCTTTTTGCTCGGGTCCTATAGGTGGGGGCCTGCGAATTAACAGACAATAGACTGACCTATAGTAGAAAAAGGCAGGTTTACTCACTGGTGCCAGACTGATCCCCCAGGAAGTGAAAACTTCAGGCATGTCCTGAAGTAAAGGTTTACATACATCAGTTTAACAAAAGGGACGGTTTGGGGCTCCAATGGGAAAATATGAAAGGTTCTATTGGGCTTTTGTTGCTACTGGTAGGTGGTCTGTCTTCTAGGCAGCTGAATTGGGAGGAAACCCAGAGGGGGGCTAATGGCAGCTCTATTCTTGAGAGGCTTAGGTTTATTCAAATAAGGGAAATTCAGATAAGATTTCTTCTTGCATTTTCTGTTACCCAGGCTGGAGTGCAGTGGTGTCATCATTGCTCATTGCAGCCTCGAACTCCTGGGCTCAAGCAATCCTCCTGCCTCAGACACCGGGTAGCTGGGACTACAGGCTTGTGCCACTGTGCCCCTGCTCAAATGTTTTCACTTTAAAATTATTTTATACTAACTCTGGGGTCCCCACCAAAGTCAAGTCTGTCAAGAGGCCCAAGGAGGCTGGGTGTGGTGGCTCACGCCTGTAATAGCCTGAAATCCTAGCACTCTGGGAGGCTGAGGCAGAAGGATGGCTTGAGCTCAGGAGTTTGAGGTTGCAGTGATGAGGCCACTACACTCTAGCCTGGGTGACAAAGCGAGTCTCTGTCTTTAAAAAAAAAAAAAAGGCCCAAAGAGTGGTAAGCAGACAGCCAGGTGTAGTGGGGGTGGGGGAGTGTGCAGGAAGGTGCTGGAAGCGATTCAATTAGCAGGACAAAGGACTTCAACTGACAGGCTCTGGAATGCTTTTTTTTTTTCTTTTTGAGACAGTCTCACTCTGTTGCCCGGGCTAGAGTGCCCTGGCATCAGCCTAGCCCACAGCAACCTCAAACTCCTGGGCTCAAGCAATCCTCCTGCCTCAGTCTCCCCGGTAGCTGGTACTACAGGCATGCACCACCATGCCTGGCTAATTTTTTCTATAAATATTTTTAGTTGTCCATATAATTTCTTTCTATTTTTAGTAGAAACGGGGGTCTCACTTTTGCTCAGGCTGGTCGAACTCCTG
>CM052449.1:18990364-19007906 GCA_028533085.1 Varecia variegata | reverse complement strand
CGCCCAGCCTAAGGATACACGGTTGAATGAAAACAAAAAAGAAATGAAGATGCAAAATAGTGCATATAGTAGGGAGAAAAAAAATTTTTTTTTTTTGAGACACAGTCTCACTCTGTTGCCCGGGCTAGAGTGCCCTGGCATCAGCCTAGCTCACAGCAACTTTAAACTCCTAGGCTCAAGCGATCCTTCTGCCTCAGCCTCCCGAGTAGCTGGGACTACAGGCATGTGCCACCATGCCCAGCTAATTTTTTCTATATATATTTTTAGCTATCCAGATAATTTCTTTCCATTTTTTAGTAGAGACAGGGTCTCGCTCTTGCTCAGGCTGGTCTTGAACTCCTGACCTAGAGCGATCCTCCTGCCTCAGCCTCCCAGAGTGCTAGGATTACGGGCGTGAGCCACCTCGCCTGGCCTGAGAAAATAATTTTTAAAATCAAAGTACCACAAGACACTAAGTGGTTACCCACAGGGCCTGTTTGTACGGGTCCCGGGGAAAACATAATTTGAGATAAGAGAGACAGGGGTGGCAGTAAACCTTTTGAATCTTTTTTTTTTTTTTTTATAAATTGCTCACAAACTTGTTGATTTTTTATTTAATTTTTTTTAGAGATGGGGTCTTACTCTGTTGCCTGGGCAGGATGATCACTTGAACCCAGGAGTTCGAGGCTACAGTGAGCTGTCATGATGCCACTGCACTGCAGCCCACGCAACAGAGTGACAGGGTGAGATGAGACTGTCAAAAAAAAAAAGGGGGGGAAGATATAAGAAAACAACCTTGGGAAATGCTGGATCCTGCATTCTCCCTCTTGGAAAGAAATCTGTGACTGCATTTTCCAAATTCTTTTTAGGAACACTTTTGTTTTTGTGTTTCTTGGTCATCTTGCAGATATTGTTTGGGGACAGTAGTTTCATGGACAATAGTTTGCTTAGCACAGGCTATCTGGTCACCTTGGAGCCAGGACATGGGGCTAATTTTAAGCTCGCTGGCATTTAGTGTCAAAATGCCAGTATTTACCCAGCAGTGACCAGTATTTTATTGGCCCTATTTTATAAAATGAGAAAATGAAGCATAGAGATAGATATTAAGGCATCCTGTAGCTGGCACGTGGTGGAGCCCGATTTTGAACCCCGAACTCTGGCACTAAAAACTTTCTCATCTGTGCCATGACAGAGCCTTCGCCACCTGTTTTCAGCTCTGTCCCTCTACTGGCCAGAAAGGGAAGTGTTTGTCGAGGCGGACTCCCCGCTTGGTCTGAGATGGCCTCGCCCAGCGCGCCCCCCGGTGGCCGGGATTGAAAAGGGCATCTCTGGCTAATGCCATTTATTGAGTTTGGGAAGCTGCTTGCAGCGCTTCGGAGGGAAGTCCCGGTTGGATTTAGGGCAAATTTGGTTTACTGATCTGCGTCTATTATATATTTTGCTTATATACCCGCTACTACCCGACTCATCTCCCCTACCATCTCAAGTCTGTTTCAACTCAAAGTCCTTAGAAAAAATTAGCCGGTCTCCCTTACACAGTGAGAAAAAAAAAAAAAAGAGAGAGAGAAAGAAAAAATTAGCCGGGCGTGGTGGTATATATCTATAGTCCCAGCTACTGAGGAGGCTGAGGCAGTAGGATCGCTTCAGCCCAGGAGTTTGAGGTTGCTGTGAGCTAGGCTGATGCCACTGCACTCTAGCTCGGGCAACAGAGTGAGATTGTCTGAAAAAAGAAACAAACAGAAAAACCCTCAGAGTCCTTCCTCATATACTGGTTAAGAGTGTTTAAATTTTTTATGTATTTAAACTTTTATATATATGTAATTTTTAATAATCAAATAGAATGTCCACAGTGCAAACATTTTACTACACCCCACTGCTTCTACCTTGGTGGCCACCATGTCTCCCCTGAATGATTGACTCATCAGCATTTTATCCGGTCACCCTGTGTACACTCTGACCTCTCTGGGCACATCCTGGAGTGTTCTTTTCAAAACACCGTTAATTACCCCTATATAAATGCAGTTAAGAACTTAGTCATCTCCAGTGTCCTTTGAAAACCAAATTCCTACCGGGCTTGCACGCACCTCCATGTGATAGAGAAAAGGAAAATTCCACTAAGCAAAACTCCTCCTTATGAAACTGCTAAACTGCTAAACTGCTGCCTATCTTGCTTCTGTAAACTGCTTGCAGCAACTTCTGCCACGGTAAGGTAAGGCAGGAAGAAATTCCATAGAAACTCTATACCAGGAACTGGGGTCGCTGGAGACCCTGTCCCACTATAGATAACCACATTGTAAGTGTGCCCTACACCCTCCCTAAAACGAAATGTATGACAGACTGCTACACTCTCCGTTCGGGGCTCAGAATTTGGTGGCAAGCCCCCTCTGAGTCCGCCAGCGTAAATAAACCTGGTTCTCCCCACCCTTTTCGTGCCGTTCGGTTTGTTCTCGGTCAGCTCCGCTGTAAAATTTCGTTCGCTGACCGGGAAGCCCGATTGCGCTGGCCCTTTGGCGCCACCGGCTCGGGACGGGACGCCGGCCGGCCGGCCCCAACGACCGAGGGAGCCAGGCGCGCCCAGTCCCCTTCGCGGATATTTCTTCTCTTCGCTCGGAGGGGCTCCGCCGACTGCCGAGCCCGAACCCGCCCGGACGCGGGGAGGGTGCAAGACGATCAGCCAGAAGCCGACGGACACGGTAAGGTCCCGGGACCCGGCCCCCAGTCAGGCGCGTCCCAGCGACGGAAGAGGAGCTTGATCACATCCTACAGGTAGCGGGTTCCCGGGAGGGACTGTAATAAACTCTTTTGTATGACTGCTTGTGTGAATGTGAAAGCTTCCACAGCCTGTGGCTACAGAACTTAAATGGGTCCTCACCTGAGTGTCCGGGGCAGTGTCGCAAGGCATAACGGTGACTCGCTCCCCAGAAGGGGGGTGACCTGGCCCGGGACTTACACGGGAGCGCCTTAGCCAAGACACGCCTACATCCCCGCGAGGGGAGCAGCCAGGCGGACAGGTGAAAGCCTCCCACCCTTGTGCGACACCGCTCACGAGCTCACGGGGGAGGGTGGGGGGGAAGAGTCCAAACCCACAGTCCTGAGGTGCATGCTAAAGAATGTTAAGAAAGAGGTCTCTGGTGATTATGGAGTTAAAATGACTGCTAATCTCCTCCCTGTACTCTGTGAAGTTGAATGGCCCTCCTTTGGAGTCAGGTGGCCTGATACTGGTACCCTTGATGTCCGGACAGTTCAGGCAGTTTGGAAAATAGTCACAGACACTCCAGGGCACCAAGATCAGTTCCCATATATTGATTCTTGGCTGGAAACAGCCCAGACTCTGCCTCTTTGGGTTCGGTTCTGCATAGAAAAGGGTCAGAGTAAAGTTCTGTTTGCTCAGGGGCCCAGGGAAGCTAAATGTGAAACAAGTCCCAAGAGGTCAGGTGTTAAGACTATCCACCAGGGACCCCCAGAAGACGACCTAGTCCTGCCTCTACCGTAATATCCCACTGACCCAACCCCAGGGCCACCACCACCCACAGCCCCGGACACACCACCACCATGAGTCTCACCACCCCAAACGCCAGAAACAGCCGCCAAAGGGACCCCGGTAACCCACAGTCTCCACTCCGCCCAGAATCCGATTCGGGCCCTCCAGCTGCCAGTCTGCAAGTTTTGAGGCCAGCCCCCCATTGCAGATGATGGGACCCACCAGCCCAGGCAGCCAGTCCTCTACTGCCAAACTTTCTCCACCACAAACCTTCTAAATTGGAAACAACATACTCCCTCCTATTCTGAAAAGCTGCAGGCCATGATAGACCTCCTGGAGAGCATTTTCCAGACCCATCAACCAACTTGGGAGGACTGCCCACAGCTACTCCTGACACTTTTCAACCACTGCATTCACAGAAGCCATCTGGGCCCCTCTGCATTGCCCAGGTGGGACCTGAGAGGAAGAGAGAGCTTAGTCTCGGCCGGGCACAGTGGCTCACGCCTGTAATCCTAGCACTCTGGGAGGCCGAGGCAGGAGGATCGCTTGAGGTCAGGAGTTTGAAACCAGCCTGAGCAAGAGCGAGACCCCGTCTCTAGTAAAAAAAAATAGAAAGAAATCATCTGAACAACTAAAAATATATATAGAAAAAAATTAGCCAGGCATAGTGGTGCATGACCGTAGTCCCAGCTACTCGGGAGGCTGAGGCAGGAGGATCGCTTGAGCCCAGGAGCTTGAGGTTGCTGTGAGCTGGGTTGATGCCACGGCACTCTAGCCTGGGCAACAGAGTGAGACTCTGTCTCAAAAAAAAAAAAAAAAAAAATAGAAGAGCGACGCAGAATCACCTCGGGTGCTTGGTGATGGATTCAAGACCATGAGCCTGTGGGGGTCCTTGATGTGTGGGCCCAATGTCCTGTGCCTGACACCGTGCCCACATGGGACTTCAACACTCCCAGAGGCCGGGATTTATTGGCCAGGTATCACGAGGCCCTCCTACAGGGTATCGGGGAGGGAGCTAAGAAGTCCACTAATATGAACAAGGTTGCTCTAGTCACACAGAAGGCAGACAAAGCGCCTAGTGACTTCTAGGAGTGCCCCTGTGAGGCCTACAGAATCTACACTCCCTTTGACCCTGAAGCATCGGAGAATCAACGGATGGTGAATGCAGCCTTTGTGGCACAGGCTCACCCGGACATACAACAGAAATTAGAGAAGTTAGAAGGCTTCGCTGGGGTGAACATCACTCAACTGATGGAAGTAGCCCAGAAGGTACACAGAAATTGGGACCGAGCTGCCCAAAGAGAAAGTGAAAAGAAAATGAGACAAAAGGTCTCACTCCTAACAGCAGCACTTGGAAATCCCACACCCCCCCACAAACCGGGCCAACAGCCAGAAAGAGGACCTCGAAGAAGGGGGACCCTGACACCAGACCAATGCGCTTATTGCAAGGAAACCGGACACTGGAAGAATGAATGCCCCCACTGAAAAACTGCCCCCCCCCCCAAAGACAGAACCCTACCTGAGGCTTCCAGCTGGAACCAGAAACTCAAGACCTCATCAGACTTGAAGGTGCCAACTCGGAATAGGGCCAACCGGGTTCCTTCAACCTTGGCCCCCGGGAACCTATGGTCGTTATGAATGTGGGGGGCCAGCCAGTGACTTTCATGGTGGACATCGGGAGACACTCTAGCCCGGGCAATAGAGCAACAGAGTGAGACTCTGTCTCAAAAAAAAAAAAAAAACAAAAAAAAACCAATAACAAAAAAAAAACTCACCAATGATATTTGGAGAGGCACTAGCAGCAGACTTAGCCTCCCACCCGAGGGAAGAGCTCAACTGCACTCTCCTGCAATATGTAGATGATCTCCTAGCATGCCAGACCAAAGACAACTGTCTTCAGGCCACTTGGGCCTTGTTCCAGCTGCTCACTGAAAAGGGATACAAAGTTTCTTGGGAAAAGGCCCAGATTTGCAGGAGAGTAGGCACATACCTAGGTTTCCACATTTCTCAAGGGCCGAGGGAGTTTTTTGTTTTGTTTTTCTTTTGTTTTATTTTTTTCTCTTTTTATTTATTTTATTTATTTATTTATTTATTTATTTTGAGACAGAGTCTCGCTCTGTTGCCCGGGCTAGAGTGAGTGCCGTGGAGTCAGCCTAGCTCACAGCAACCTCAAACTCCTGGGCTCAAGCGATCCTTCTGCCTAAGCCTCCCAAGTAGCTGGGACTACAGGCATGTGCCGCCATGCCCGGCTAATTTTTTCTATATATATATTTAGTTGTCCAGCTAATTTCTTTATATTTTTAGTAGAGATAGGGTCTCGCTCTTGCTCAGGCTGGTCTCGAACTCCTGACCTCGAGCGATCCTCCCGCCTCGGCCTCCCAGAGTGCTAGGATTACAGGCGTGAGCCACCGTGCCCAGCCCTGAAATTCTATATGGAAGACCCCCACCCATAATTAAGAGGATCAAAGGAGATATTAGGCAGGTGGGGAAAAAGTCTACACACACAACTTGTTTCCCTATCCAAAGTCCTAAACCAGATTAATCACACTGTCTTAGAAAGGACTCCCATAGCCTCAGGACTCCCAGTCCATCCCCACCAACCTGGAGACTCAGTCTGGCTTAAGGACTGGAAAAAGACACCCTTAGAACCCACTTGGACAGGCCCTCACACTGTTGTCCTAGTCACCCCTACTGCTGTTAAAGTTACAGGCATAATACCTCAGATCCACCACTTAAGAGTAAAGAGGGCTGTGCCCGATGACTGCCTGGACTCCTGGACAGCACAGTGGGACCCAAAATCCACTGGTTCACCTACGTGGGAAACCCACTCAGACTACAACACCCTGCTACTGTACTTCTGGCCATACTCTTGGGCATCGGACTCTATACAGTGACCTCTAAAGACTGGACGGTGGGGGGGGAAATAGCCTTTCCTATATTGTATTGGGCCACAACAGGATGTTTCTTCTACTTTTGGCACTAACTCTAACCCCCTTAGCAGAGGGAGGGTCCCCTCCCACAGGCCCATGCATATCGGAGGGGAAGACCTGCTTCCGGCTACCATCCGGACTCAGGTGGTGCACAGGGGCCGGATCCCACTTTACCTCTTCAACCTACATGCCAGGTGATTGCTATTTGAAAGCCACCCCCTGTATCTATAAGGGCTCAACCTACTGGACAGGGCAAATCTCTATCCCGGATCCAATCCATTGTGGGCAACCAATGGGAAAGACAGTGTGCTCGACCTACTATACACATGTAGGAATGTCAGATGAAGGGGGAGTGCAAGACCAGGGAAAAGAAAAACTTTACCAAAAAGTTAAAACAGAACTCATCCGAATTGGTCAAGCTACCCCACCCCCACACAGACACCCCAACCTAAGTGGAATTCGCAAATTTACAGAACCCATTGAGACATCCCATTAATTGTCAAATTCTTAAATATTACTTTATGAGCCCTGCCTAACTATACTTCCTACTGGGTTTGCCTCCCACTACAAAAGCAGCTCTTTTTTTTTCTTTTCTTTTCTTTTTTCTTTTTTTTTTTGAGACAGAGTCTCGCTCTGTTGCCCGGGCTAGAGTGAGTGCCGTGGCATCAGCCTAGCTCACAGCAACCTCAAGCTCCTGGGCTTAAGCGATCCTACTGCCTCAGCCTCCCGGGTAGCTGGGACTACAGGCATGCGCCACCATGCCTGGCTAATTTTTTCTATATATATTTTAGTTGGCCAGATAATTTCTATTTTTAGTAGAGACGGGGTCTCACTTTTGCTCAGGCTGGTCTCGAACTCCTGACCTCGAGCGATCCACCCGCCTCGGCCTCCCAGAGTGCTAGGATTACAGGCGCGAGCCACCGCGCCCGGCCACATTTTTTTTTTCTCATTGCTTTTTTTTTCCTCTGGGACTATATAAAGCCAAAAAGCAGGTCTTTATAGGAGTCCCAGTGCCCTCTGGATGGAATAAAACTATCATCCCCACTGCCCAAACTAATTCCACTGCTATTCTGGGGCCAGTAGCCGGCCATGTTAAACAGGCCATCCTCCCAAAGTCAAACATGTCTCCATAAGATGCAAGGGACTCTCTCGGTTCCTGGAGGTATATGTACACAGAGTAAAACTGAGTCTGGAAAAGAAATGATCTGCTCCCCAAAAAGTATCTTTTTCCTCTGCGGAACTCAAGCATATTCCTGCCTTCCAGCAAACTGGTCTGGTAGCTCTGTACAAATATTCCTCACACCTGATATCTCTATTTTTAAAGACAATGAATTGGCCGGGCGCGGTGGCTCACGCCTGTAATCCTAGCACTTGGGAGGCAGAGGCGGGCGGATTGTTTGAGCTCAGGGGTTCGATACCAGCCTGAGCAAGAGCGAGACCCCGTCTCTACTAGAAATAGAAAGAATCATTTGTGGAATTGAGTTGTAATAAAGAGTAAAAAAAAAAAAAAAAGAAAGAAATTATCTGGCCAACTAAAAATATATTTAGAAAAAAAAATTAGCCGGGCATGGTGGCACATGCCTGTAGTCCCAGCTACTCGGGAGGCTGAGGCAGAAGGATTGCTTGAGCCAAGGAGTTTGAGGTTGCTATGAGCAAGGTGGAAGCCACGGCACTCACTCTAGCCCGGGCAACAGAGTGAGACTCTGTCTCAAAAAAATAAATAAATAAAAATAAAGACAATGAATTAGAAGCAGCTCTGAGCCCGCCCATAAACATTCGGCAGAAGCAGGCTCTGTTGGCTAGTCTCCTAATAGGAGAAGGAATTGCCGCCGGAATAGGAACTGGATTAGGTGGCCTACGAACTTCATTAAACACATACTATAAATTATCCCAGGAATTAAATGAAGACATGGGAAGAGTAGCAGACTCCCTCCTATCTCCACAAGCCCAAATAAATTCACTAGCTGCGGTGGCCTTATGAAACTGCCGGGCCCTGGACCTCCTTACCGCAGAAAAGGAGGGAACTTGCGTCTTTCTGGGGGGGAAGAATGTTGTTATTATGTAAATCAATCAGGGATAGTAACCACAAAAGTTAAAGAATTAAAAGAAAGAATAAAAAGGAGAAACCAAGATTTAGAACAGTCATGGGGCTCCAACCTGGGGCCATGGGCTACATGGTTACTGCCACTAGCCGGACCCATCGTAACTATACTTCTCCTAATAACCTTGGGCCCCCTCATCTTTAACTCAATCACCAGGTTCATACAAAATACCATTTCACAAAAAACGGCCCGACTCATAGTTTTACAGGGATATCATCCCTTACATGATGCATTATAGAAAGAATTTTGTAATAAGCATCAAAGGGGGGAAATGATAGAGAAAAGGAAAATTCCACTAAGCAAAACCCCTCCCCATGAAACTGCTAAACTGCTGCCGATCTTGCTTCTGTAAACTGCTTGCAGCAACTTCTGCCATGGTAAGTTGAAACAGGAAGAAATTCCATAGAAACTCTATACCAGAAACTGGGGTCGCTCGAGACCCCACCCCACTACAGATAACCACATTGTAACTGTGCCCTACACCCTCCCTAAAACGAAATGCATAAAAGACTGCTACACTCTCCATTCGGGGCTCAGAATTTGGTGGCAAGCCGCCTCTGAGCCCGCCGGCGTAAATAAACCTGGTTCTCCCCACCCTTTTCGTGCCGTTCGGTTTGTTCTCCGTCAGCTCCGCTGTAACACATGAACTTAATCTGTTATTTTCTGCATCATAATTAATCTATTCCTTCCTTCCTTCTTTTCTCCCTCCCTCAATCACATTTCAGCCACTATGGCTGTTTTCTGTTCTTCATTTTTGTCTTTGGACCCTCTTAGGTTCTGTGACTGGGCCCAAGAATTAAATTGACGTAAGGCAGGGTAACAGGAGACAACTATACACGTTTAATGTTTTTGCATGTACATGGCAGTCTTCGGGGGAAAATAAAGACCAAAGGAAGCCCGTAAGCCTAAAAGCTTTTACACGTTTTACCCCAAGAATGGTAAATTGTGAGGATGTGACAAGACAAGGGCGCTTGGGCAGGAAATTGTGGGATAGTGACTAGGAAATATAAGGAGGGAACTAAAGGAGGATCGGGGTTAAGTAGAGTTGTTTGGGCAGGTCCATTTGACATCAACTTCCAGTCTCTGACGACAGGAATATTTTTCTTTCTGGCATGGAGAGGGCATCTTTCTCAAGAGAAATATTATGACCGACTCATAGTTAGAAAATCAGGTGGGAGTGGGGAGAAGGGGATGGGTAAAATCACACCTAACAGGTAACAATTCACATTATCTGGGGGATGGGCGAGGTACAAAAGCAATTTTTGCAACCAAACAATTTGTACCCCTGTAATAGTCTGAAATAAATAAAAGAAAAAGTTCACATGCATCTGCCATTTTTTCAACTGCCTTCAGCTCAAAATAATATGCCAAAGCTCTGTATATTGGGATGGCATGTCTTCAACCCCTCCAATATACATTAATTGCTTTCTGACTCAGAGTTGAAAACATACCATTCCCTGCCTGGAATGCTTTCTGCTGACTAATCCATCTGGCCAACTGCTGTGCATCCTTGTAAATGTAAATGCTATTTTCTTAGAGGAATCATTCCTGACAAGACCAAATTCCCCTATTCTCTTTTGCACATCAGCTCACAGAGTATACTTTCACACGTAGAAGCTGCCCTTATAGCAATGCTTTCTTAACAGGGAATCAAATCTCACTAAGTGAACAAGAACGTACATACAGGGTACACTGAGTCTGGCCCAGTCCCAGGATACAGTGGTCAAACAGCAAGAAATTTCAGAGGACGGGAGGAACAACTCAGTGAGATACACTAAGAACGTGCAGCCAGCAAAACCCAAAGAGGGGGACACTGAACCGTTCGATGGGCCCAGGTTCAACATAGATCAGTGAAAAGACACTTAGAAGATGGTCAGGGAGATAGAGTGGCATCAGATAGAAGGGAATGTTATTTCTACATTTCTGTATTGGATGTTCATCGGTCTCTATTTCAATAATCCTATTTTTTTTTTGGTTTTTTTTTTTTTTTTTTTTTTTTTTTTTTTTTGAGACAGTCTTGCTCTGCCCTTTGGGCTGAAATGCAATGGTGCACAGGCACGGCTAATATAAAAAAATTTGCGGGGGTGTAGAAGTGGAGTCTCACTATGTTGCCCAGGCTGGTCTCAAACTTCTGTCCTCAAGGGATCCACCAGCCTTGGCCTGAGTGCTGGGAGGATAGGCACCAACCACCGCACCCAGCCTACAACCCCTTTTTTTTTGAGACAGTCTCGTTGCCACCTGGGCTGGAGTGCTGTGGGGTCAGCCTACCTCACTGCAACCTCAAACTCCTGGGCTCAGGCAATTCTCCTGCCTCAGCCTCCCAAGTAACTGGGACTATGAGCACAGGCCACCACACCCGGCTAACTTTTTCTGTTTTTATTAGAGAAGCAGGGAATCTCACTCTTGCTCAGGCTGGTCTGGAACTCCTGAGCTCAAGTGAGCCTCCTGCCTTGGCCTCCCAGAGTGCTGGGAGTACAGGTGTGAGCCACCCCATTGGGCCTCTATAACCCCTTTCTGTATCCTACTAGGATAAGGTCCTTGGATTTTGGGGGGTGAGTGTTGTATTGCTCAAAAATGTCTCAGTCATGTCACTCCAGAAGGAACAAGTCTGCCCATGGAAGACTTAGTACCATCTGCCCACTCAGTGTCAGGGGGCAGCTGGCTGTGCCTGACAAGGGCACTCAAGGGCAGGGCGCGGTGGCTCACTCCTGTAATCCTAACACTCTGGGAGGCCGAGGTGGGGGGGGGAGGGGGGGGGATTGTTTGAGCTCAGGAGTTCGAGACCAGCCTGAGCAAGAACAAGACCCCGTCTCTACTAAAAGAAAAATAGAAATTATATGGGCAGCTAAAATATATATACATATATATAAAATTAGCTGGGCATGGTGGTACATGCCTGTAGTCCCAGCTACTTGGGAGGCCGAGGCAGAGGATTGCTTTAGCCCAGGAGTTTGAGGTTGCTGTGAGCTAGGCTGACGCCACGGCACTCTAGCCAGGGCAAAAGAGCCAGACTGTCTCCAAAAAAAAAAAAAAGCACTCAAGACCACCCTGCCTCCAGAATAGCATTGCCATGGAAAATACTGGACACCAGTTAGGTTTGAAATTCAGATGAACAATCTTTTAGTATAAATAAGAATGTCCCATACATTGTATACAAGTCGCGTTTTGAGTATGTCCCAAGCACATTACTTATCTGAAATTCAAATGTAACCGGGCATCCTGCAATTTATTTGCTCCACCTGGAGGCACTTCACTGGGAAACTCCCGTTCGCAATTCAGCCAAGGTTGGCACTTTTGGAAGGAACTAGTAGGGAGGTGGAAATCTCGGCAAAGGTAATAACTGCCTAGGTGTTCTATGGACTTTTAGACCACCTGCTAGATCCAAACTCTCCACTAGACCCTGAGTCAGGTCGGGAAGTGCAGCTGGGCTGGGACGCAAGCAGCATGGCACTGGGTAGGTGTCATTGCTGTCAGATCCTGTAGCAGGAAGTGAGGGTACAGAAGACACCCACTCAGTTCACATCAAACCCACACTGACTCAGCGCCCTACTCAGTGTGCACTGCCCCGGGTGACCGTCAGGATGACTACGCTCAGGGGCATCACCTCACTGTTCACTGAGAAAAATGGGGCTCATCACCATCCTAGGCACCTGGGCCCACCCACAGCTCTATGCAGGGCATCACATGGCACAAACAGACCCATCATACTGAATCAGCCAGTGAAAAAAGACCTAGCACAGGATCTCACATGAAATGTCCAAAAGAGGCAAATTCATAGAAAATAGACAAGTGGCTGCAGGGGTCTGGGTGGAAGGGGAAGTGACCACAAATGGATGTATTTCTTCAATTCAGAAAAGTCAGAGATAGAACCCAAGAACAGCCCTCTTGTTCCTGTTTTGCCTCTTCATGTATTTGGAGACAGGGTCCTACTGTCACCCAGGCTGGAGTACAGTGATCATAGGTCACTGTAATCTCCCACCTCCTGGGCTCAAGCAATCCCCCTGCTTCATATGAACCACCACGCCTTAGGTAGAAAGTGTCCTAAAAAAAAAAAAAAAAAAAAAGATGAACCACCACGCCTGGCCCCCATTTGTCTAGAATGCGAGCCTGTAGGCAGCCCCCCAAAAGCTCTCCTATTTTGGGGGGCTGCCCAATTCACCAACTGGCTCTAAACATTTTTAAATAAAAATGTGCACCTGAAATCCCAGGTATGGGTGGGGGGAGGTGCCAGGTTCCGGCCATGGTTGAATCACTTCAGCTCAGGCGTTAAAATCTAGCCTGTTCAAAAGAGCAAGATCCCTACATAAAATATTTTAAAGTGTGCAACTTTAAGAGACAGACTCACTCTGTCACCCAGGCTGGAGTGCAGTGATCACAGGTCACTGCAATCTCAACCTCTGGGGCCCAGGGGATCCTCTTCTCTTCTACCACCCTAAGTGCTGGGATCACAGGGGTACTTGCCATCTTTACAATAAGAGCCGCTTTCCGACAAGATACAATGAATCTTAAACAGCCAACAATTTTATTAATAGCACACAAGTTCACTGATTTGTCATATACTCTGGAAATTGCCAACATCATTATCAGCAGAAAGGTTGCTTTCCTCAAACGGTGAGGCTCAAATGGGAAGCACTTTCCCCCTTTTAAAAAGAAAAATTGCTTCCTACTTGAGGGTCACAGCTTGAGCAGGTCTTCTAGCTGCTTCAGTCTTAGGTTTTTCCATCTTGGAGATTTCCGTGGGTTCTAAAACCTTAAGTAGATTCTTCACTAGGTTAAAAAACGATTTAGACAAAAACAAGTCAAGCATTCATTTGCCCTGTTTTTGTTTTCTCCAGAATCCAGAAAATAAACCCAAGGTTCCTTGGTTCACGAGCTCAGCAAGTCCTGGGAAGAATCCCGTGGCCCTGCTGAGCAAGGGGCAATCCTACTGGCTTTTGCCCCCCAAAACAAAGATCGACGCCTATTAGACATATCTTGTTTTAAATCCATCTTGGGATGGATTTCTAAAGAGCAGCAATAAATATTGGGCCAAGTGCTCATTTGAGTTTCGTCGGTACATGATTTACAGGCCAGGTGCGAGCATCCCAAATGAAATCTACAACATTTAATATATTCTAGGCCAGTGTGGTGCCCCATGCCTGTAATCCCAGAGCTTTTGGGAGGTGGGAGGAAATTTCCTAAGTACACTGTCTTAGATCAACTGATAGTCAAGCTATAAACACAGAAGCCAGTTTTCATGCCTGTTAAAAACAACATTGCTATCAACTTCGCTAGATGGTTTGCCTCAGATTGTGATGTTCAAGGCTCAGAGGTGCTTTTTCAGAGTTACAGAAAGCACCTCCTAGCTTGAAATCACAGCCTGAGCTGCACTCCCAAAGAGGGCTTGAGGCAACCACGTGTCTGTCCCTCAAAAGCCCGGAATAAACATGTGCATTGAGGTAACATAACCATCCACATGGAATTGTAGTACATAGAAAAGGCATACAATACTCCGCATTCAATAATGGACAAAATTAGACAGTAGAAGCTTGGAATAAGACTGTAAAACCAGCTAGACTTAATGGGCATGAATTGAACACTGCCCAACATTCAAGTGCACATGTAGCATACTACATACAGACCATAGCCATACAACAAACCTTAAATTTAACAGGACTTTAACATAAATCATGTTTAATGACCACTATGGAACCCAACCCAAGACCCCCAAACCCAACCCCACCTGCATAGAAAAACCTGTGAATTGGCCCAACAGGCTGCTTTTGCAAGACTTCCGGATTTTTTGTTGTCTCAAATAAGAGCTCCTAGTTTCCCTGGTGGTCTAGTGGTTAGGATTTGGTGCTCTCACCTCAAATAAGAACCCCTGGTCCGAGATATCCTGGAGGAACATCTGGAAAAACTTGGGCATCTGCAAAATAGATGGACTAGTATGGAAGGGTGAGAAAGGAAACAGGATGCACATCAAAGCACCTGGAATTCCCAGTGTCTCAGAACAATGATGAAGCAGGTGTTTTTGCTTTGCATGGGAGGCTTCATCTAGCAAAGAGCCCAGAGAATAAAAAGCAGAGGCCAATTCAGTTATCTCAATTATTTCCATCCATGTGATTCTATGGGAGTTGGGGAAGGCTGAGCAGAGTTTGCAGATCATTCCCAGGTCAGCTTTTCCACAAAACTAAGATACTCAAAAGTGGGTGCACTTTCCTATCAGATCATGGAGAATGCCCCCATTTTGAGAAGCTCAGTCTGAGCATTCTCTTCCAACGTCAAAACTCTTCCCGTGTAGAATAACGTACCCCAGGATTTTTCTATTTCTCACATACCGGATGGACTGTGTTCACCATAGCAGAATGTTCAAACCAGACCATGAAAACAAACCTCTAAAATGTTACTATTCAGGTATATCACTAGGTGAAGCAGGTGCTCACACAAATTCAATGTATATAAACTTGCAGAGTTTAGAAGAACTTAGTAATATCACTAAGCACAGAATTCATATAAACGAACTTCTTACATGAAGGACCGACCATGTGTAAGTTGCTACACATTTTACCAGAACCAAAAATGTACTATAATTCTATATGTTCATAGTCCTGTCTGTTGTAAAAAAAAAATTCATTTAAGGATGTGTGTAAGCATGGAAATTTATGGTTAAATTTACAGCAGCAGAGCAATGGCTCAAAGTCATACTGTGATGGGGGTGTAAGTGGGGGTCCTCGGAGAGGGTGGTCACTGGAGCCCAGGAGTTTGAGGCTGCAGTGAGCTGTCACCACTGCACTCCAGCAGCCTAGGCGGCAGAGACTGTCTCAAAAAAGAAAATAAGGAAACTGAAGCCCCAGCTCCTCAATCCCCCGTTCATATTTAAAAAATAAAAATAGGCCGGGCGCGGTGGCTCACAACTGTCATCCTAGCACTCTGGGAGTGCTGAGGCGGGAGGATCGCTCGAGGGGTCAGGAGTTCTAGGCCAGCCTGAGCAAGAGTGAGACCCCTGTCTCTACTAAAAAATAGAAAGAAATGATCTGGACAGCTAAAATTATGTATATAGAAAAAAATTAGCTGGGCATGGTGGCGCATGCCTGTAGTCCCAGCTACTCAGGAGGCTGAGGCAGGATTGCTTGAGCCCAGGAGTTTGAGGTAGCTGTGAACTTGACGCCACAGCACTCTAGCCTGGGCAACAGAGCGGGACTTTGTCTCAAAAACAAATAAAAATAAAAATAAATAAAAAATTAAGTACTTCTTGGGCCTGAGGGACCAGATCCCTAGTTTTAATGACCTTTAATGCCGATCTATGCGTGTTCAAAACATACTTGTGCTGCCTGGGATACATTACTTTATATTTGTCTTTTGATAAAGTGTCTTGTTGCCCAGGCTGGAGTGCAATGGCACGGATCATAGCTCTCTGCAGCCCTTCTGGGCTCACTTGATCCTTCTGCCTTGGCCTCCCAAAGGGCTGGGATTACAGGCTTTGGGCTTACAGGCTCGAGCCAACGCACCTGACCCTATTTACTTTACTAGGGCTGCTAACAAAAGTTAAATTCCTATTTCCATTAGAGAGCCTGTAGTGGTCGGAAAGCATACTATGTGATGGGCCAGTTCCTTTTTGCTCAACAAGGTCATAAATTGTCAATGACACAGGACAGGTTGGGGAAAACATCCAAATGGCTTTTACTAAGAGCAGTGTGGCCTGGCCTGTTGCAGAGTCCTGGGATTATAGCCTCTATGGGACCTGGGCTCACTAAGCAGAGACCTTAATTGCTGGCTGGCACTGAAGCAGCTCAGTTACCTGCGCAGCTGCTGGAGCGCTCCTTGCTGCAGTTTCTCCCGTGTCTTGCCTCAGTCAGTGGAGCTCAACTATGACAGCACTTCCATTTTGACACCAGAAAGTGCCCCCAGGGCTGAGTCTCACAGACTGAGATGAGATGATTTCCTTCCCTTTCTTTGATGCCTCCAGCCCTCAGCAACTGCAAGCGTGCTTCTGATATCACTGTGTGCAGAGGACAAATAGTTAAAACTGCCTTCTAAACATTGCCCAACACAGAAAGGTAGGATGAAGTCACTGACAGTATTCCTTCTCTGCACTCCTCCCCAAATCATGCAAATCCTATTATTCTAGGAAGCTGCACTGTGGTCCCGCCAGAGTGCGAGGTCTTCACCCCTAAACCACGCATACATTCCTCTCCACAACCTAGATTCCTCTCCACAACCTAGGAGGTTCGCTTAAACCTTTACCTGGTCTTGGTGGGGCGCAGTGGTTCACGCCTGTACTCTGGGAGGGCAAAGCGGGTGGATCGTTTGAGCTCAGGAGTTCGAGACCAGCCTGAGCAAGAGTGAGACCCCCGTCTCTAGGAAAAAAAAGAAAAATTAGCTGGACAACTAAAACTATATAGAAAAAATTAGCTGGGCATGGTGGCGCATGCCTCAGTACTCGGTAGGCTGAGGCAGAGGGATTGCTAAAAAACAAACAAACAAACAAAAAACCTTTATCTGGTCTTCCCCAGCCATCTTTTTTTTTTTTTAATTTTTTATTTTTTTATTTATTTATTTTTTTTATTTTCTTCTTTCGTACCATTCACCATAACCCCAGCCATCTTAAAAGAAGAAAATCCACCTTTCCTAGCAATGTCTGCACAATTCTCCACCATTACAAGGTGCATGAACATTATTCCTTCTTTGAATGTTCGTGAATTTAAAGTCTTCTTATCCATGGTACAATACTAACACTTTTTAAATCTCATCTGTGCCTGAATAACCATAAGGACTTAAGGACTTCAAGAATTAGTTTTCAGGCCGGGCGCGGTGGCTCTCGCCTGTAATCCTAGCACTTGGGAAGCCGAGGCGGGTGGATTGTTTGAGTTCAGGAGTTCGAGACCAGCCTGAGCAAGAGCGAGACCCCGTCTCTACTAAAAATAGAAAGAAATTATCTGGCCAACTAAAATATATATAGAAAAAATTAGCCGGGCATGGTGGCGCATGCCTGTAGTCCCAGCTACCCGGGAGGCTGAGGCAGTAGGATTGCTTGAGCCCAGGAGTTTGAGGTTGCTGTGAGCTAGGCT
>CM052449.1:18971527-18989864 GCA_028533085.1 Varecia variegata | reverse complement strand
TATCTGGCCAACTAAAATATATATAGAAAAAATTAGCCGGGCATGGTGGCGCATGCCTGTAGTCCCAGCTACCCGGGAGGCTGAGGCAGTAGGATTGCTTGAGCCCAGGAGTTTGAGGTTGCTGTGAGCTAGGCTGATGCCACGGCACTCACTCTAGCCCGGGCAACAAAGCGAGACTCTGTCTCAAAAAAAAAAAAAAAAAAGAATTAGTTTTCAGGCTAGACATGGTGGCTCGCACCTATAATCCTAGCACTCTGAGAGGCTGAGGGAGGATTGCTTGAGCTCATGAGTTTGAGACCAGCCTGAGCAAGAGCCAGACACCCTCTCTACTAGAAATAGGAAAACTTAGCCGGGCATCATGGTGCGCACACTTGTGGTCTCAGCTACTCTGGGGCCTGAGACAGGAGGATCGCTTGAACCCAGGAGCTTTAGATTGTAATAAGTTATGATGACTGCACTCTACCCAGGGTGAAACAGTTTCAAAAAAAAACTGGCCAAGCGCGGTGGCTCCCGCCTGTAATCCTAGCACTCTGGGACGCCGAGGCGGGCAGATCGTTTGAGCTCAGGAGTTCGAGACCAGCCTGAGCAAGAGCGAGACCCCCATCTCTCCTAAAAATAGAATTTAGCTGCACAGCTAAAAATATATAGAGAAAAAATTAGCCGGGCATGGTGGTGCATGCCTGTAGTCCCAGCTACTCAGGAGGCTGAGGCAGAAGGATTGCTTGAGCCCAGGAGTTTGAGGTTGCTGTGAGTGAGGCAGATGTCTTGGCACTCAAGCCAGGACAACAGAGAAAGAAAAAAAAAAAAAAAAAAGAAAAAGACCAAATATAAGACAAGGCCCAGGGTAAAGTGGTCAAATATTGGAGACTTTAGGAGAAGGGGAAGAGTTCTAAACCCAAACTCCCAAATAACAAAGGTAGACGTGGGGAAAGATCAAAGGAAGCAAATACTTACTCAGGGAACTGTTGTAAGGATCTCCCATCCTCAGGCAAAGAGAAAGATCGCAGGACTCGAGCTCTTTTATACACCCAGGAACTATTCAGATTTGTGAATGGATTGAAGTCTGGCCACGCCCACTCTGTGCTCTTTAGGCCTTTGCCTCTCCTTGAATTTGATTTTCCTATGCTTCCGTGAAACATATTTTCTAAGTTTTTACTTTCATCTTTAAAAAATTTATTCTTTACTCTAATCCTAGCAGTCTGAGAGGCCAAGGCGGGGCGGATCGTTTGAACTCAGGAGTTCGAGACCCAGCCTGAGCAAGAGCGAGACCCCGTCTCTACTAAAAAAATAGAAAAAAATTAGCTGGGCAACTAAAAACATATGTAGAAAAATTAGCCGGGCATGGTGGCGCATGCCTGTAGTCCCAGCTACTGGGGAGGCTGAGGCAGAAGGATCACTTGAGCCCAGGAGTTTGAGGTTGCTGTGAGCTAGGCTGACGCCTCGGCACTCTAGTCAGGGTGTCAGAGCGGGACTCTGCCTCAAAAAAAAAAAAAAAAAAAAGAAAGAAAGAAAGCAAAGAAAGAAAGAAGGTCTTTGTATGATATCTAGGATGGCCTCGAACTCCTGCGCTCGAGCAGTCTTCCCACCTGAGCCTCCCTGAGTAGCTGGGATTACAGGTTTGTGTGCCCGACTTCTTAAATTTTTACTTTCTAAATTGCCATAACGGTGTGGGGGCGGGGAGGGGGAGAAAAAAAAAAAAAAAGAAAAGTAAATTGCCATAACCACAGTTCAGGAGTCATGTAGACAACTTGGAAAATACAGGAAAATATAAGGAAGGCTGGGCTCAGTGGCTCACGCCTGTAATCCTAGCACTCTGGGGGAGCCGAGGAGGGAGGATCCCTTGAGGTCTGGAGTGCGAGACCAACCTGAGCTAGAGGGAGACCCCGAGACCCCGTCTCTGCCAAAAATAGAAAAAATAAGCAGGGTGTGGCAGCTCTCGCTTATAGTCCCAGCTGCTTGGGAGGCTGAGGCAGGAGGATTCCGTGAGCCCAGGAGTTTGAGGTTGCTGTGAGCTATGATGATGCCACTGCACTCTAGCCTGGGTCAAAAACAAAAAACAAAAAAAAAAAAGGAGAAGAATACAAGGAAGAAAATGATAATCCCACCTTCTGGGGTAATTGTTCAATTCTACAAATACGTTTGTGTGGAAAAGATGCCAGGTGTGTCTCCAGGGACTTGGGAGTGTGAGGTGAGCTAGACCCAGGAAGTCCTTGTCCTCAGAGTTGGGAGATAGACAACAAACATGCATATAAATAAATAGCTAAACTTAGCTCACACTTTTGCTTTACTTAACTCCTGTCTCTTATGTACAAATGCATATAAATTGGACAGGGCAGACCGAGGAGATATTGCATATAAGGAAAACTGCTAAGGATATAGCAAAATGGCAAAGAATGTGTTTACAATGCCGGCCATTATTAACCTCAGTTAATTCTTTTCTGAAATAATGGCTCTCTCCTTGGGACTCGCCTACCCTTTTGGCCTTATTCCCAAGGCTGGCTGTTCCCACCTTCCCTGGCCCAGGGAAGAATAAAAGTGATTTATATGCACATTATTCAGGAAAGACTTTTCTTTAAGCCCAAAAAAGCACCATGCCTGGGGCCTGTCATACCTTTAGGGGCCCATTAAAAAATTTACATTTATTTTAAAATCAGAAGGAAAAAATTAACTTTAGGTCAAAGGAAATGTTTTAATATTAAAAGGCCAGTCATAAAATATAGTTTTGAGTATATTTTTATGAAGGGGGCTCAGGAGGGCAAAAAATGCCCACAAATATCAAATTATGGCCCCAAAGTGGCTCCTCCCTAATGCTTCCTAAGCTAAAGGTCATTTTATCTCTGATTCATTTAAACCAGTGGTCACAAACTCAGGTCCCTATAGTGGTCAACTGAGATACGAAAGGAGTCGAGCAGGGCCGGGCCCAGTGGCTCATGCCTGTAATCCTAGTACTCTGGGAGGCCGAGGAGGGAGGATTGCTTAAGGTCAGGAGTTCGAGACCAGCCTGAGCAAGAGTGGAGACCTCGTCTCTACTAAAAAATAGAAAGAAATTATATGGAAAACTAAAAATATTTATAGAAAAAATTAGCTGGGCATGGTGGCACATGCCTGTAGTCCCAGGTACTGGGGAGTCTGAGGCAGGAGGATTGCTTGAGCCCAGGAGTTTGAAGTTGCTGTGAATTAGGCTGATGCCACGGCACTCTAGCCCACGCAACAGAGTGAGACTCTGTCTCAAAAAAACAAAAAATATCTCCCTCTCAACTTCCCTTGGTTTTGCCTAGCCCCCTGGCTAAATGGTGATTTGGGATTTTTAATTTTTTTTTAATTACCTGCACCCTATAATGGAATCACAGCTCCAAAACGAGCCCTAAAAGATTTTCGGGAAGATTGATGAGATTAGGGAGTGGATAAGGTGTATGAAAAGTTTTAAAATACAAAGTAGCATCTCACAAAGAAATCCCTTCAGAGAGCAGGCACGAGTATTCAGGAATGTTTGGAGGGAGCGGGGCCAGCTTTGGGTGGGGTAACCATGGAATTATAGTAAAGTGCAGTGACTTGCAAATTAGGGTCTTTCTTTCTCAGGAAATAGCCCAGATATCTCAAGGCCCCTCGGGCTTCCCACACCCTCTGCACTCAAATCTCCATTGGAGGCTCTGCGTGGTTGCTCAAGCCTGTAATCCTAGCACTCTGGGAGGCCGAGGCGGGAAGATCGCTGAAGGTCAGAAGTTTGACACCAGCCTGAGCAAGAGCGAGACCCTGTCTCTACTAATAAAATAGAAAGAAATTAGCTGGACAACTAAAAATATATATAGAAAAAATTAGCCGGGCATGGTGGCGCATGCCTGTTGTACCAGCTACTCAGGAGGCTGAGGCAGGAGGATCATTTGAGCCCGGGAGTTTGAGGGTGCTGTGAGCCAGGCTGATGCCACGGCACTCTAGCCCAGGCAACAGAGTGAGACTGTCTCAAAAAAAAAAAAAAAAAGAAGAATGGAGCGCTCTTGGTCTGCAGAGGCCACACCCCAGGGGGACAGATGGAAAGGGTCATCATCTTCTCCCTCTCTCAGCACTTCCCGCCCAGCGCCTTTCACCCTCAGGGAGTCCCAAGTGAGAGATGAGTCAGGCCTCAGGGACCCAGAAAACTTCAAAAACTTCTAATCATTCTTATGGGAGCGATGGACCCAACTTCCTTCAAACTTTTCTCAAGGGAACTTGTTTGGGGGCCAAGTTTTTGTAGAGGTTCCTTTTTCTTTCCTTGTTTCTCCCCAAGAATGCAATGTGATGAGGTGGGATTCGGTTCATTTGCTATTCTTCCTCCTCTTGCTTTTCAGTAGAGTTGACACTGGTGGACTAATGCGTTTGAGGATTCTCAATTTCTCTGTGTCTCCAAGGTTCAGCCCTGGAATAATCACCATAATGATTGTGATTTATTAAATATCTGCTGCACTGGTTACACGTAAATTACTTTATTGTCATAATCCACCTTTTTCTTTTTCCTTTTCTTCTTCTTCTACTTATTATTATTATTTTTATTTATTTATTTTTGGGGGGAAGGGTCTCACCATGTTACCCAGGTTGGTCTAGAACTAAGCTCAAGCCATCCTTCCACCCCAGCCTGCCAAGTAGCTGGGACTATAGCCATGCACCAGGGTGCCCAGCTCCACCTCCTTTTCCTAACAACATTCTATTTATTTATTTATTCTTTTTGATTTCTTTTTTTTTTTTTTTTTTTGCTTAAAATCCTTCTGAGTGTACCTAACAACATTTTAATCACCATTTTAAGGAACTGACTCTTGCCAATATGTGAAAGGGACTGTTGGTTTTTCTTGCCTACCTATTCTCTTCTCTCAGAACACTGGAGATGTGGCTACCCAGACCACAGACCCCATTTCTCAGTTCCTTTTGTAGGTGCACTGGGCCACGTGACCAAGTTCTAGACAACTGGATGTGGGGAATCATGGCATGTACGACTTGCAGGTCAAGCCCTGGAAGGAAAATGAGGAACTACCCTCTTCCTTCTTTTCCTTCTTCCTCCATCTTGCTGACTGGAGCATGGTCATGCTGGTGAATCATAGATCACACCGGCCCATCCTCCTTTTTGTTTTCTTTTCCTTCTTTATCTTTTTTTTTTTTTTTGGAGACAGGGTTTTGCCCAGCCTAGAGTGCAGTGGCATCATCATAGCTCACTGCAACCTCCAACTCCTAGGCTCAAGCAATCTTCCTGCCTCAGCCCCCCATGTAGCTGGGACTACATGCATGCGCCACCATGCCCGGCTAATTGTTTCTATATACTTTTAGTTGTCCAGCTAATTTTCTTTCTATTTTTAGTAGAGCCAGGGTCTCACTCTTGCTCAGGCTGGTCTCGAGTGTTAGGATTATAGGCATGAGCCACCTCGACCGGCCGAGGTATTCTTTTTTTTTTTTTTTTTTAGATATTTTATTGGCCATTTTCTCCTTCAGAAGAGGTATTCTTGACATACCAAAAAATTCACCTGTCATATGTGCACAAGTGAAAGATTTTTAGTAAATTTATAGAGTTCTGCAATCACCATCATGATAATCCAGTTTTTGTTGTTTGCTCTTTAAGAGATGGGGTCTCAAACTCCTGGCCTCAAGCTATCTTCCTGCCTCAGCCTCCCAAGTAGCTGGGTCTACAGGCCTGTGCCACCACACCTGTCCCCATGATCTACTTTAAACTTTTTCATCACCTAGAAAGTTCTTTTGAACTTTATGGTCAGTCCTCATAGACGTTCTCGGCCCCTGGCAACCAGTCAACTACTTTTTGTAACTACAGATTTGCCTTTTCTGGACATTTCACATAAATAGAATCCTTCAATGTGTAGTCTACAAAAGTCTGCCTTTTTTCAGTTAGTACACTGTTGCTTTTGTTTTCGTTTCCAGACAAGGTCCCACTCTGTTGCCCAGGCTGGAATACAGTGGTGAGATCTTAGCTCACTGCAGCCTTGAACTCCTGGGTTCCAGGCATCCTCCTGCCTCAGCCTTCCATGTAGGTGAACCTACAGGTGCCCGACCAGCCCAGGCTAGTCTCGAACTCTTGGCCTCAAGCAATTCTCCTGCCTTGGCCTCGCAAAGTGCTGGGATTACAGGCCTTAGCCACCGCCTGTAATCCTGCTGGTGCACTGTTTTGGGAGTTCATCCCTGTTATAGCAGGTACCAGTTGCACTTAACAGCACATTTCTATTTGGACTAGCCTCATCTCAAGTGCTCCGGCAGCCACACAGGGCCAGCAGCTGCTCTGCTGGACAGCGCCATTTTATAACCCACCACGCTTGCTCCCACTGCCAGGTTTCTGTCATGCCAGCTCCCCTGGTTGGAAACTTCTGCCCCCCGACTTACCCATTCTGACTCCTCATCCTTCTGGCCATGGCTTAAATGCCCGAGAGGTCCTTGAACCTATGGGAAGTAGCCAGGTTACTCTTCATCTCTGCATTTAGTTTATACTCTTCAGAAAGTTTATAATTGATTCATTTTTTTACAATACGAAAATTTATTGGAGGGAGTTTTAGAGATCTGGTTGGAAGAGAGAGGAGGAGAAAGGGAGGGATCATATCCTATCAATGATGCCAAAATAGCACCTAGGGCAGGCACCTTGGAGAGGAGACGCAGTGCAGGATCCAGAAGTACAAGGATTCTTTGAGGGTAAGGTGAGTCGGGACTAGGGAGGGTTGTGGGTGTAAGAGTGAAATTGTGCCTTAGCCTGCAAGATTGCTGGTTCTTCCTGGGGCTATGCCATCTTGCACCACCCAGACCTTAATGGTTACCACTGGCACTCATTGCATGCTTACATTGGGACTGAAAAATTTCTAAGCACTAAACAGGTATTAACTTTTTAAAAATAGTTTAATGTATTTTAATAGCAAACTTATACAGGAATAGCTCAAAAGACAGACGACATTAAAAATATGTACTTGGGCCGGGTGCGGTGGCTCACACCTGTAATCCTAGCACTCTGGGAGGCCGAGGCGGGAGGATTGCTCGAGGTCAGGAGTTTGAGACCAGCCTGAGCAAGAGCGAGACCCTGTCTCTACTAAAAAATAGAAAGAAATTAACCGGATAACTAAAAATATATATAGAAAAAATTAGCCAGGCATGGTGGCACATGCCTGTAGTCCCAGCTACTCAGGAGGCTGAGGCAGTAGGATTGCTTGAGCCCAGGAGTTTGAGGTTGCTGTGAGCTATGCTGATGCCACTGCGCTCTAGCCCAGGCAACAGAGTGAGACTCTATCAAAAAAAAAAATGTACTTGAAGCCAGGCACGGTGGCTCAAATGCCTGTAATTCCAACACTTTGGGAGGCTGAGGAGGGAGGATCACTTGAGGCCAGGAGTTGGAGACCAGTCTGGGCAACATAGCAGGACCCCATCTCAAAGAGAAAAACAAAACAGAAAAATACGTACTTGCGTGTAGGACAACTCAGAAAAATATAGTGAATAGATGGCATCTACTGTATGATTAAAAATGGTACAAATATCATTTAGTTGCCATAAAATATACTTGTTTAAAAAAAAATCCAAATGCTGGGCCAGGTGTGGTGGCTCACACCTGTAATCCTAGCACTCTGGGAGGCCAAGGTGGGACAATCGCTTAAGCTCAGGAGTTTGAGAACAGCCTCAGCAAAAGTGAGACCCCATCTCTACTAAAAACAGAAAAAATTAGCCGGGCATGGTGGCACAAGCCTGTAGTCCCAGCTACTTGGGAGGCTGAGGCAGGAGAATCCCTTGAGCCCAGGAGTTGGAGGTGGCTATGAGCTAGGCTGACACCATGGCACTCTAGCCTGGGTTACACAGCGAGACTCTGTCTCAAAAAATAAAAATAAAAAATCATAAAAAATAAATGCAGGGACACAAAGCATTAATCCAAGGTGGGTCCCAGTGACTCAAACCTGCAATCCCAGCACTGAGGGAGGCTCTTTTGAGGCCAGGAGTTCAAGACCAACCTAGGCAATATACAAAGATGCTGACTCTATAAAAAAAAAATAAGAAAAATTAGCCGATGTGGTGGCACCTCCCTGTAGTCCTAGCTATTTGGGAGGATGGCTTGAGTTTAGGCATTCAAGGAAACCATGATTGTGCCTAGCTCACAGCCACCTCCAACTCCTGGGCTCAAGGGATCCTCCTGCCTCAGCCTCCCAAGTAGCTGGGACTACAGGCATGTGCCACCATGCCCGGCTAATTTTTTCTATTTTTTGTAGAGACAGGGTCTCGCTCTTGCTCAGGCTGGTCTCGAACTCCTGACCTTAAGCGATCCTCCCGCCTCAGGCTCCCAGAGTGCTAGTATGTGCCTGCATTTAACACACACAAATGAAAATGGAAAAATTGCCAATAGCTGATTTCTGTCCTATATATTTCCACTCACAATCATACATAGCCTTAGGTATATTTTGATTCCATGGGAAAAAAAATCTAACCTTCAGAACTATTCACTAATAACAGCAAGAATAGAATCTTTAGCTGGGTGGGGTGGCTCCCCTGTAATCCTAGCATTCCGAGAGGTGGAGACGGGATATCGCTTGAGCTCAGGAGCTTGAGCTTAGGAGTTTGAGACCAGCCTGAGCAAGAGTGAGACCTCAACTCTACTAAAAAGAGAAAAATTAGCTGGGTGTTGTGGCGTGCGCCTATAGTCCCACCTACTTGGGAGGCTGAGATAGGAAGATCCCTTGAGCCCAGAAGTTTGAGGTTGCTGTGAGCTAGGCTGACGCCACGGCACTCTAGCCAGGGTGACAGAGTGGGACTCTGCCTCAAAAAAAAAAAAAAAAAGAGCAATACGGTCTGAAAAAATAAATAAGTAAAATAAAATAAAAAATAATTTTCCCTAATGAAATCATATTATCTTTTTAAATATGTTTATTTTCCATCCACATTGCTTGCTAGTGTCTGCTTATATCTTTTGTCCATTTTTAAAATTGGGCTGTTTTCCTATTATTGAGTTTTGGGAATTCTTTTTTTTTTTTTCTACAAATACTGCATCATTTTATTTATATGAGGTACTTAGAATACTCAAATTCATACAAACAGAAAATAGAGGCCGGGCACTGTGGCTCACACCTGTAACCCTAGCACTCTGGGAGGCTGAGGTGGGAGGATCGCTCGAGGTCAGGAGTTCGAAACCAGCCTGAGCTACATACTGCGAGACCCCGTCTCTACTAAAAATAGAAAGAAATGATCTGGACAGCTAAAAATATACATAGAAAAAAATTAGCCGGGCATGGTGGTGCATGCCTGTAGTCCCAGCTACTTGGGAGGCTGAGGCAGAAGGATTGCTTGAACCCAGGAGTTTGAGGTTGCTGTGAGCTAGGCTGACGCCACAGCACTCTAGCCTGGGCAACAGAGCGAGACTCTGTCTCAAAAAAACAAAAATTAAAAAAAAAAAAAAGAAAGAAAATAGAAAGATGGTGTCCATGGCCTGAGGGAGAGAGGGAAATGGGGAGTTGTTTAATGGATATAGAATTTCAGTTTTGCAAGAAGAAAACATTCTAGGGATTGCCTGCAAGTTTTAGGAATTTTTTTCTGGCTGCAGGTCCTTTATCAGAAATGCGATTTGCCCATATTTTCTACTAGTCTGTAGCTCACCTTTTCATTTTGTCAATGGTGAATTTTGAAGAGTTGTAGCTCTTAATTTTGATGAATTCCAATTTATCAATATTTTTTCTCTTATGGATAGTGCTTTATGATGTTATATCTAAGAAATCTTTGCCTAAGGCAAGGCCACAAGGACTTTCTCCTATGTTTTATTTATTATTTATATATATGAACAAATAGACTGGTCTCAAACTCCTACCCTCAAGTGATCCTCCCGCCTCGGCCTCCCAAAGTGCTGGGATTACAGGTGTGAGCTACTTGCCCAGCTAGCATATATAATTTGAGTTTAGACATACCTAACACCTGTGATCTATCACCACAATCAAAGTAATATATCCATCACTTCCAAGAATTTCCTGGTGTCCCCCCACCACCAATTTTCTTTTCTTTCTTTTCTTTTTTTTTTTTTTTTGTGGTAAGAACACTTAACATGAGATCTAACCTCTCAATGCATTTTAAGTGCACAATACCATGCCGTTAACTAGGCACTATGTTGGACAGCAGACCTCTAGAACTAATTCATCTTGCATAACTGAAACTTTACACCCTTTGCACAACTATTTTTCCCTTTCATATTAAAAACATTTGTTGGAGGATATGCTTTTAGGCTATGCAAATAATCTGTTTCCCCTCAGTCATTTGCCTACTGATTTTTGTATTTATCAATGTGCCTTGCTTGCAACAATTATTTTATGTCTAATCATGATTTTGTATTCCCTCAATTCCCTTTATATTTATAGTTCTGTGTATATACGTATAGGAAAAAAGGGCAAGAGCAGTATCTTTTGTTTTTCCACGTAAGTAGAATGATAATTTTAGTTGATTTGCGTTTTCTTCATCTTTTTTTTTTTTCCAGATTATCCTGTCTTAGAACTGTCCACAGTATTCAAGACATCTTCATTCTTGAAGTCCTTGGAACACTATTATTTTCAAAATGATGTCAGCAGTAAGCATTTGATTGTTTTCAGCTTTTCCCCTCTTCTACCATGTGTTTTTTCCAACTTTTTGCTATTACAAGCAGAGGTGCAGTAAGGTTTTTGTGTGTGTATGTATACATGTGTGTGTATATGTTTATTCCCCATTTCTAAATAATGTGTTTGTTTCTATTTCTCAACTTTTCAATTTTGGGCATTTTCTTTTTTTTTTTTTTTTTGAGACAGAGTCTCACTCTGTTGCCCGGGCTAGAGTGCCCTGGCGTCAGCCTAGCTCACAGCAACCTCAAACTCTTGGGCTCGAGTGATCCTCCTGCCTCAGCCTCCCGAGTAGCTGGGACTACAGCCATGTGCCACCATTCCTGGCTAATTTTTTTCTATATATATTTTTAGCTGTCCATATAATTTCTATTTTTAGTAGAGACGGGGTCTCGCTCTTGCTCAGGCTGGTCTCGAACTCCTGAGCTCAATCCGCCCGCCTCGGCCTCCCAGAGTGCTAGGATTACAGGTGTGAGCCACCTCGCCCGGCCTTTTTTGGGCATTTTCTATTGATTTCTCAGGCTTTCTTCCCAAACATTAACTGACTATCCCAGCAACCTGCATTCCCACTTCCCACCTCCTATCCTGTAGAGAATATGCCGTAATTTTGTCTGCATTAACATTTATTGTTCATGTATTTGTAAGTTTTAATCACTGCTGAGGAATTTAGCACACTATGATTATTTTAATTTTGGGAGAATAATATTGTTTTCTCTGAAGTTCATCTATATTATGATTATATGAATATTTAATAATGAACATATTAAAAATAGCTTAATATGTTTAACAAGATGATATATTTAATAAACAAATACTAAATATGCCTATCACTAACGCAGAGCATGTTTGCCCCAGGTATTCAGATCTTGATCCTTAGTACTCGCAAACCCATCAGGCTCTCTGCAAATTTAATTTCATCTTCTTGGCCTGCCCCAGTGTGGACTGGTTGTTCTTCATGCCGGATGAACACCTGTAGCTTGGCATGTCCTTCACCATATTCCTAGGGATTTCCCAGTCTCTGGGAATCCCAGATGCAACCAGCCCATTAGTTCCTTGGCCTCTGATGGACCCTCCATCCACCTGTTGCAATGGAAATTTTTTCCAAGTGAGTCCCAGAAAACCAAATGCCAGTCTTGGAGGGCCTCCAGGCCAAAGGGCAACCTGTGTGCCTCTGCCTCTGAGCTTGGCTGTTGTTCATTTTCCAGAGGAGGAGAAAATGATGACAAGAGATGAGATAAAAGGGGACCCACTGAAACTCAGAAACTCTTTCAACATAGGGGAAATCAGGATCTTGGCAAGAGAGGAAGGAAACCTATTGTCCAATACAATGAAAAAATTATATTTTATTATTTAAACTATAATCAATATGTCTTAATGGGGGTGAACCCTTCAAACATGAAGAAATCAAAAGTTCCCCCTTGGAACTCTTATCCAGCCCCTATGGTCCACCTCCTGGAGGTAACTATTTGGTTATTCCAAAGGTAATCATTTGTGCTGTGAATTGTGAATAGAGAAATCATAATCATAATCTCTTCAATCTCTTTAATCTTAACTAAAAATGGTGACATACTAGGCCAAGGAAGTCTCAACAAATCACATGGTGGGTATCACACAGACCGTATTTTCTGAAGCAATGTATGTAATAAAAATGAAATTCAATAGCCAGAGGATGGAAACCATCTGCTTGTCCATTAACAGATGACTAGAACAAAATATGATATACACATACAATGAAATATTATTCAGCCTTAAAAAGGAAAGAAATTATGGCACATGCTCCAATATGGATGAGCCTTCAGGACATTATGCTAAGTGAATTGTGTGATTCCACGTATATGCAGTACCTAGATGGGCAAACTCAGACAGAAGGCAGAAGTTACCAGGGCCTGGGGTAGGGAAGAATGGTGAGTTAGAGCAAATGAGTATATTGTACCACAATTAAAAATATAATACAATGTATTAATATGAATATTAAGAAATAGAAATCAAGTGTTACAGCTCTTTTAGAATTTGTCTAGCAGGTTTTCCAGTTTTCACTGGAAGACCACCTCCAACGCTTAAAAAAAAAGAGAAATCAACTTGTAAATGGCAGCTCCGTTCTGTTGGAAACTAAATGAAAATGAGAACTGTCTGAGTGCCAGTGAAGTAATTCCACATTAAAACTTGCCAAGCTGGGCATGGTGGTTCATGCCTGTCATCATAGCACTCTGGGAGGCTGAGGTGGGAGGATTGCTCGAGGTCAGGAGTTCAAGACCAGCCTGAGCAAGAGTGAGACCCCATCTCTACTAAAAATAGAAAAAATTAGCCCAGGGTGGTGGTGTGCACCTGCAGTCCCAGCTACTCGGGAGGCTGAGGCAGGAGGATTGCTTGAGCCCAGGAGTTTGAGGTTGCTGTGAGCTAGGCTGATGCCACGGCACTCTAGCCCAGGCAATGGAGGGAGACTCTGTGTCAAAAAATAAATAAAAATAAAAAAAGAATATCTGGAAAAGAAAATTATAGCCAAACACATTTTTGAATACATGTGCAAAATAAATAAAATTTTCATTGAGCAAATATGAACAAAACTAATAGTTATGCATCAACATAATGACCAACAGGGGGCGCATTAGCAAGCCAAGACTGGCTTAAAACGTGTGGATGTAGTATTAACAGATGACTACAAATAATACAATCTTTTCGATAGATGCAGAGATGTTTGAAATATTTTTAAATTAAATACTAGCAAAAATATCAGATTAGATGAGGGTTTCACAGCGTTGGTAGTACTGACGTTTGGGGCTGGATAATCCTTTCCTGTGCAGGGCTGTCCTGGGTATTGCGGGATATTTAGTAACATCATGGTTTCTATCTTCTAGATGTCAGTAGCACTTCCACCACTCCCACTTCCCCACAACCCCCATGATAACCACCAAAATTATCTCTAGTGATGATCAAATATCCCCTAAGAGGAAAATCACTCCCATTGAAAACTACTGGGTTAGACCAACTGTCTCTTTTCTTTTCTTTTTTGAGACAGAGTCTCACTTTGTTGCATGGGCTAGAGTGCCATGGCATCAGCCTAGCTCACAGCAACCTCAAACTCCTGAGCTCAAACAATCCTCCTGCCTCAGCCTCCCAAGTAGCTGGGACTACAGGCATGTGCCACCATGCCCAGCTAATTTTTCTATATATATTTTTTTTAGCTGTCCATATAATTTCTTCCTATTTTTAGTAGAGACGGGGTCTCACTCTTGCTCGGGCTGGTCTTGAACTCCTGAGCTCAAACGATCCTCCCACCTCGGCCTCCCAGAGTGCTAGGATTACAGGCGTGAGCCACCGCGCCCGGCCAACCAACTGTCTCTTATTTTAAAACCTTCACAGGTCTTGCATTGTTCACAAAACTCTGCAGAGTTCCTCCCAGAATAACTAATCTAGTGCCAGTGCTATGTGAGGACCCAGCCAAATTGGTCTTTGATTTATTCTCTATGTGGGTTCACTGTTCCCCCTCTGTCCTGGGGGTGCTACTGATTCAGCCATTGGCTGTGGTTTGGTCTCCACTGCACTCCTAGGAGATGCTGTCTGGAAGCTCTTAATGAGTGGACTGAGGGTGGATGTCAGGGATGGGTCTGGGGGAAATGCAGAGAAAGACTGAATTTATATGCCATGTATGTTTTCACCCAGGGAACACACGAGGCAAGCAGCATGCCCTCAGAGAACCTCCTGACTGAGCAAGAACAAGTGGCAGTGGTACCACCAGGTAAGCTGGACGTGGCCACAAGGGGACCTGTAAACACTCCCAACTGTGGCCAATGTCACACTACCAGTGCCGTGGCTCACGTCTGTAATCCTAGCACATGGGGAGGCCAAGGTGGGAGGATCCCTTGAGGCTAAGAGTTCAAGAGCAGACTGAGGAACATAGCAAAACCCCATCTCTACAAAAAATAGTACAGTTAGCCGGGTGTGGTGGCATGTGCCTGTAGTCCCAGCTACTTGGGAGGCTGAGGCTGGAGGATCACTTGAGCCCAGGAGTTGGAGAACAGCCTGGGCAACATAGCAAGACCTCATCTCTTAAAAAAAAAAAAAAAAGAAAGAAAAAAGAGAAAAGGAAGCCATTTTCTAGCAGTGAGAGAGAGGCTAAGTAGACAGAGTACTGAAGAAAGCAGTGTTTCTTTTTTCTTTTTTAAAAATATTATTTTCGGCCGGGCGCGGTGGCTCACGCCTGTAATCCTAGCTCTCTGGGAGGCCGAGGCGGGTGGATTGTTTGAGCTCAGGAGTTCGAGATCAGCCTGAGCAAGAGCGAGACCCCATCTCTACTAAAAATAGAAAGACATTATTTGGCCAACTAAAAATATATATAGAAAAAATTAGCCGGGCATGGTGGCTCATGCCTGTAGTCCCAGCTACTTGGGAGGCTGAGGCAGTAGGATCCCTTAAGCCCGGGACTTTGAGGTTGCTGTGAGCTAGGCTGACACCACGGCAGTCACTGTAGCCTGGGCAACAAAGTGAGACCCTGTCTCAAAAAAAATATATATATATATATTATTTTCGTATGTTCTTTCAGTTAAAAGAAAATTAAAACTAAATAAATATATTTTCTCAGCCGGGTGCAGTGGCACATGCCTTTAGCCCCAACTACTCAGGAGGCTGAGGCCGGAGCATCCCTTGAGTCTAGGATTTGGAGGCTTCAGTAAGCTACCAACATGCCTGTGAACAGCCACTGCACTCCAGCCTGGGCAACAGAGCAAGACCCTGTCTTTAAAATGTTTTTTAGGATGGGGGTGAGGAGAGGCAATAAAAATAAATAAATAAATAAAATATTTTTTTAAGTAAAAAAATATATTTTCTCAAGGTAGTACAAATCAAAGCTCAGTGGAAGACAAAGTGCCAGGGTGAACAGTTGGGGTGATAGAAGAAGGGGTTGAACATTGCAGTGGGAACAGACTGAATTCCAGAGTCATGAAGGAGCAAGGGCAACACCCACCTCGCCAAGACAGGCCCATCTTGTCTGACCCCAGCTACAGAGGGAGCTTCCAGTCTGCATGAGATGGATGCTAACCAAGTGTTCTCCTCTCCTCAGCCAAGTCCAAGAAACCCCGACAACGACAACGCACCATCTTCACACCTGAGCAGAAGGCAGAGCTGGAAACTCTGTTTGGATCGACTCAGTTTCCAGATTATGTCACCCAAGCGTTCATGGCGTCAAAAATCCATTTAGACGTCTCAGTAGTGCAGGTCAGAGCCACTGGGGTTTGCCAGGCATGTCCTATGCTGCCCAGACCCTTCTCCCACATAATTTTACCCCCTCTCCCCTCAGCCCCATGATCAAACAATCATCTGTGCTAGACACATTTTGTATTTTCATTCTCAGAAATACAGACCAGTGGGCAGGGTGCGGTGGCTCGTGCCTGTAGTCCCAGTTACTGGAGAGGCTGATGCAGGAGGGTGATTGCTTGAGTCCAGGAGGTCGAGGTTACAGGGTGCTATGATATGATCGCCTGCATTCCAGTCTGGGCGACAGAGCAAGACTATGTCTCAAAAAAAAAAAAAAAAAAAGAAAAGAAAAGAAAAGAAATACAGGCCTGTTTCACACTTGAGGTAAACCAAGGCACAGGAGGGCAAGGTGACTGAGTACAGGCTGCTAAGGCTGCTAAGGTGTGACAATGGAATTCCAACCCAGCCTTCTCCTAACTGCGCCCCCTACAAACCCTCAAGGCGAATGGTCATCCGCTCAAGTCAGAGACGCCGCCATTTGCTTGAGCTCTGGTCCTCATGTACTGAGGACATAGTCCCTTCCAGAATACTCCTTACTCCTTTAGTGGGCCCATCAGAGAGGCTTCCAAAGATAATTCTCAAGGACCCCAGGCTAGACTCTGATACTCTACTGCACAGAGCTCTGCCCTCTTCCTTGCTCCTGCAGAGAGTGTGTAGGATGCAGTCCATCCCCTGCTCCTGCTCAGGTCTCATCGGCCTGTCCTGTTGCCTTTCTTCTTCTTTTTTTGCAACCTTGGCCTCCTGGAATCCCTGGGCCATGGACATGTGGGAATGGCTCCTGGCCTGCCCTGGATGCAGGAGGAGCAGGTGTGAAGCCACCTCCTGCCACCAGAAGCAGCCTCATTCCTGGGGAAGATGAGTGAATATCGTCCCAGCTTCCTTTCCTACTCACTCTCCCTCCCCCCATCTCCCCTCTTTACTCCCCAGATTTGGTTTAAGAACCGACGAGTTCAATGGAGAAAGGATCAGCTGAAGGATCAAAAAGTGGTGTTTTCACTCCGAGGCAGACCACCCAAGAGGTTCCAAGAGGCAGCACCCAATTTCTCTGCCGAGGGAGGCGCTGTTCTCCCAGGGGTTGCGGGTCCCTCCGGGGCAGCCGTGCCGGGGCCCTCAGAAGCCTGCGCTGGTGACTCACACTCGGGTGACTCTGAGCTGGACGGGCTGGTGGCCACCATCCCTGCCTTGTTCTCAGATCCATATGACATAAACCGTGTGATAGAAATGTATGGATGTTTTGAAAAGGAGGAGAGTCCTGAAGACTTCAGTTGTCTTTCTCAGTATCTCTCCCTGTCTGACAACTAACTAGCTGCAGAGAAAGTTAGTTCTGTTGCTCATCCCACTCCCAATTTCTGTTTGATGAAGGATATTACAACATAGGAGCAAGCAGAAAACTCCACAAAGCCTGCAGGTCGTTAGTCCCAGAGATTTCAAAATTTATGGCTTAGGCCAGGTGCAGTGACTCAGGCCTATAATCCCAGCACTCTGGGAGGCTGAGGTGGGAGGATTGCTTGAGCCCAGGAGTTTGAGGTTGCTGTGAGCTAGGCTGACGCCACGGCACTCTAGCCCGGGCAACAGAGCGAGACTCTGTCTCAAAAAAAAAAAAGTCTACGGCCATACCACTCTAAAAAAACAAAACTCTTGTTCCCATTTACTTAAAATGTAAATCCAAACAAGTCTTTTCCCTCTAAAGTTTTTTTTTCATTATTTATTATGTAACTTAATTATATTTTATTTATTTATTTATTTATTTATTTATTTTAAGCACCACGACCCACTGATTTTTTGTTTCTATTTTTAGTTGGCCAGCTAATGTTTTCTATTTTTAGTAGAGATGGGGTCTCAGCTCTTGCTCAGGCTGGTCTCAAACTCATGCCCTCAAGGGATCCTCCTGCCCCAGCCTCCCAGAGTGCTAGGATTATAGGAGTGAGCCACCCCGCCCAGCCTTAATTATATTTTAGATGAGATGGAGTCTCACTATGATGGCCAGGCTGGTCTTGAACTCCTGGGCTCAAGTGATCCTCCTGCCTCAGCTTCCCAAGTAGCTGGGGATACGGGCAAGAGCCACCTTGTCCAGCTTTATGACTTTTTTTCTTTTTAACGTACAATGTATCGCCTCATTCATAGGAAATGAAACTCAAATTGAAACTACAACATTCAACAATCTGATGAATCAAATTGGCAAATGCACAAAGGCTGTGATAATTAATACATGATACTATGGGGCGTCCCAACAGTCTCCATACAAAGAAAAACTTTATAAAATTTTATAATGAATATTTTGTAAGTAAAGGTACTTTTAGCTACAATTTCCCATTTTCCCTAGGTATGGCGACAGACATTTGGGACACTGTGTAGAATATAAACACTCCCATAATAGGTTGGTTGGAGTGGGGACTGATGTAATTTAATGTTGGATTTTGAAGATGTGACATTAAGATATTATTTATCTTTTTTTTTTTAAATTGTCTTCTTTACTCATGCTTTGGACTGGAATAAAATATTTATCTTGATTGCAGCTTTCTGTC
>CM052449.1:18950165-18963167 GCA_028533085.1 Varecia variegata | reverse complement strand
TTTTTTTTTTGACACAGAGTCTCGCTCTGTTGCCGGGGCTAGAGTGCCGTGGCATCAGCCTAGCTCACAGCAACCTCAAATTCCTGGGCTCAAGCGATCCTCCTGCCTCAGGCTCCCAAGTAGCTGGGACTACAGGCATGAGCCACCATGCCCGGCTAATTTTTTTCTATATATTTTTAGTTGTTTGGCTAATTTATTTCTATTTTTAGTAGAGACGGGGTCTCGCTCTTGCTCAGGCTGGTCTTGAACTCCTGACCTTGAGTGGTCCTCCCGCCTCAGCCCTCCCAGAGTGCTAGGATTAAGAGGCGTGAGCCACCGTGCCCGGCCTGCCTTTTTTTTTTTTTTTGGCAGGGTCTCCCTCTGTGTCCCAGGCTGGAGTGCAGTGCGATGGTGTCATTATAACTCACTGTAACCTCAAACTCCTGGGCTCAAGCAATCCTCCCTCAGCTGCCTGAGTAGCTGGCTAGCTAGCATTTTTTAGTCCTTACCACTTGAAAGTGCAATCCTACACCCTTCCCATACATTGCCTCACTTAAAAACTATTGCAACAAACTCAGAGACTAGACACCATTATTATTCCCAATTCCAGATTAAGAAATTGAGGCAGAGAAGTCACAGGATTCATCCTTCCCAGCCTCTTTCGTACTTTGTTAGGTGCCCACGTGGAAGATAAATTTTCTCATCTCCTTTAGTTAGGGTAACAAACTCCTTGGTTTGTCTGAAGCTTTTCTGGTTTTAGCACAGAAAATCCTGCCTCCTGGCCCAGGTGAGGTGGCTCACACCTGTAATCCTAGCACTCTGGGAGACTGAGGCTGGAGGATTGCTTGAGATCAGGAGTTTAAGACCAGCGTGAGCAAGAGTGAGACCCTGTCTCTACTAAAAATAGAAATAATTAGCCAGGCGTGGTAGCACATGCCTGTCATCCTAGCTGCTTGTGGTAGCACATGCCTGTCATCCTAGCTGCTTGGGAGGCTGAGGCGGGAGGATTGCTTGAGCCCAGGAGTTTGAGGTTGCTGTGAGCTAGGCTGACTCCACAGCACTCTAGTCCAGGCAACAGAGTGAGACTCTGTCTCAAAAACCAAACCAAACCAAACCCATGGTCTCTAGAGCAGTCATGCTAAGTGTCCAGTATCTCTGGGGAGTTTGAGGTGGCCCTCAGGACTGGGTTCCTGACAAAGAGAGCAGACCCTGCCAGGGTGGTTCATACTCACTGAGAGACTTGAGGACTCTGATGCTGGGTTCACCCTGGGGTCCACAGTGCCGAAGGTGTTAGTGGGCTCTTGGTGACAGGTGTCCTCAGCGCCTGTGGATGGCATGGGAGTGGCCTGTGAGACAGAGGGGCTTTGCGACTCATCCATTAAGTGGCAACACAGAGAAAGCCTTAAGGAATCGTACCTTACCTGTTCTTTTGCCTTGGATAAATGTCACTTTCCTGAGCCCCAGGCTCCCTCTTAATTTAGTGTGCAGAAAACCATCTTACTTCTCCTTGAGCATCTGCCTCATAGTGGGTGGTGTTTGCCCAGAGCAAGCTGCTCTGTTCTGATTCAACCCTCCCAGTAGGGATCATTATTCCCACGTATCAGGTGAGGAAGGTCAAGGGAAAGAGGGCTTAAGCCACATGTGCACGAGGCAGGGCACACGCAGGTATTGCTCCCTGCTCGAGATCACCCTCGCACCTTTCTGCACCGGGAATCTCTGGTGCCCAGGAGACCTGCCCTGGCTGGTCTATCCCTGAGATCTTGCCACATCCTTGATCTTCCCGGCCTTCCTTTGAGAATCACTCCTTTTCATCTGTTCCAAGGAGAATGGGGCTATTGAGGCTTCATGTGGGGCTTGTTCTTTGGCCCCAGTTTAAATACAGGTGTCGTTGGGCCCTTTGTCCCTGCCCAGCACTCCCCCAGGGCTCTAGTGCTCCAGCAAGGACAGCCTTGTGCTGTATCCTGGAGATTCTACCACTACGAGACACTCTTTGAGCTCAGTGTGATGTGAAAGACAGACCACGGAGCAGTGAGCACCCTGAGAGAATGATGTCTGTGCTTCAAGGTCACTGAGGAGTGGCCGACAGCTTGGGCATGGGGAGACAGAGTCTGCGCAGGCTGGCAAGGAACGTCCTCTCCAAGGAGCCACCTTTCTAGTAAAAGGATAGAAAGGAGGAGGGGAGCAGTGCACAGAGAATTTTGGACAACAGGGAAAGAATGGAGGTTTGTGAGACTAAATGAAAGCGTGCGGGCCTGTGTTTTCCCAAATGCATCTGATCCTTCTGTCACCTGTTTAATGTATGTGTCTAGGTATGTATACAGTGTGTCTCCGTGTGTCAGTAACACACTGACTCCCGCTGCAGGTAACAGATTCTAGAGTCTGAAGCTCCCAAGTACTTGTCATCATCTCGCAGTCTTAGGAGACACTGATGAAAGTCATGGGAGGGGATGAGGCAGGATTTGTTGCTGGAAAGGGCTCTTACTCTGAGGACACTAGAAACCTATTCCTTCCTTCTTTTACTTTAAGAATACTTTGTGTGCTCGCTTTGGCAGCACATATAGGAAAATTGGAACAACAGAGATTAGCATAGCCCCTGCACAAGGATGACACCGCAAATTTATAAAGCATTCCATATAAAAAAAATATTCTGTGAGTCTGGGCATGGTGGTTCATGCCTGTAATCCTAGCACCTTGGGAGGCCAAGAAGGGAGGATGGCTTGAGCCCAGGAATTCCAGGCCAGCCTGGGCAACATGGCAAGATCCCATCTCTACAAAACATTTAAAAAAGTAGCCAGGCGTGGTGGTGGCGCGCCTGTAGTCTCAGCTACTTGGGAGGGAGGCTGAGGCAGGAGGATCTCTTGAGCCTAGGAGTTGGAGGTTGCAGTGAGCTGTGATGACACCTGCACTCCAGCCTTGGTGAGAGAAACCCTGTCTCAAGAAAAAAAAATACTTTTTGAAAACCTACTTTGTAATCCATGCTGGTCCAGGGAACTGGAACTAAGATGAGGAAGAAACACAAGGACCCTGCCCACGTGCAGCCTGTGTTCCACAGTGAGATCTCAGGCAATCAGGATTCTATACTCTTTTTTTTTTTTTTTTTGAGACAGAGTCTCACTCCGTTGCCCGGGCTAGAGTGAGTGCCATGGCGTCAGCTTAGCTCACAGCAACCTCAAACATCTGGGCTCAAGCGATCCTTCTGCCTCAGCCTCCCGAGTAGCTGGGACTACAGGCATGCGCCACCATGCCTGGCTAATTTTTCTATATATATTTTTAGCTGTCCATATAATTTCTTTCTATTTTTTTAGTAGAGACAGGGTCTCGCTCTTGCTCAGGCTGGTCTCGAACTCCTGAGCTCAAACAATCCTCCCGCCTCGGCCTCCCAGAGTGCTAGGATTACAGGCGTGAGCCACCTCGCCCGGCCAGGATTCTATACTCTTTGAAAAATAAAAGTCCCAGTATCCCAAATACTTTAAAAAGGTAAATGAACTCCTCGGTCACCATTGCAATAAACAAGGATGCAAAGAGAAGAAAGAATTAAGTTTTTATCTTATTTCTTCTATGAATTCTATTTCCTCTTCAATTCTCACCATTCTGTTAGTGATAGTCAATGAGGAAAAGTTCTTATAAGCAAAGATATTTAACAGTTGTGGAAGGAATGATCGAATTAGCTAACTCGACTTTGTAAGGCCTGATGAGATGATCTTACTCAGATGTTGGTTTAAGCAACCATCTTTAAAGAAGGTACTTTGGTGGGAGGCTGAGGCAGTAGGATTGCTTGAGCCCAGGAGTTTGAGGTTGCTGTGAGCTAGGCTGACGCCACGGCACTCACTCTAGCCCGGGCAACAGAGTGAGACTCTGTCTCAAAAAAAAAAAAAAAGAAGGTACTTTGGAATCATCATAGAAATTTGAATATCACCTTCTATTAGGTTAGTCCAAGGCCTTTAAAAAAGGCCTTCATATTGTACTCACTTTAACATGCATGAATTTCACTAATGAAATGGTCAGTGAAGGAAGCCAATGAAAAGAGTTCACATGCCACGATTCAATTTCTCTGAAGTTCAACAATAGGGAAAACTAACCAACGTGACAAGACAAAATGATCCGTTCGGGGGAGATGTAGATGCCCTAAGACAGGGCTCATTTTATAAGAACACACAGGGCAGAGCATTGTGCCCACCCACAAGGTGAGGAAATCCAGGCCCAGGGTAGGAGAAGGGGGATGGGGGGTGGGCTTAAGTCACCAGCTCACTGGGGGAGGAGGCAGGATGCAAGCCCAGCTTTGGGTTCCTCCGGTGTTCCCACCCTCTGGGCTGGAAACCACGCCCAGCACTAAGCCCCCCCAGACTCTGGGTCACGAGGACTCACACCCAGCCGGGCTGGATCTCTCCCTCAACCTCCTCCACACCCTTAACCTCCTCCCTCCGGCTCACCCTGAGAACTTCCTCTGGGAGTGTCTCCTTTTTATCTTCTCTGAGACGTGTGAGGGGAATCCGAATCCAGGTTTTGGTTGTGCCTCCTGGGCATTGACCTTTGTTAAATACAACCCCAGAGTAAAATGGTGCCCCCTCCTGGGAACCACGCCTCCAGTCTGAGAATCAGGTTTTAACAGCTGCCCAGGTGATCCAATCTTCCTTATCAAGTTTGGGAACTGCTGGGCTGGGAGGTGGTGAGAGGGAGGAGACTGGATTTGATGTAACTAAAGCCCTTCTCCTAGGCCATGGGAAGCTGTTCTTTGAGTCTGTCTCTGCCTCTGTCTGTCTCCTCCCCTCTCCTCTCCCTTTCTTTTTCTTTGAAAAATATATTTTGAGCTCAGTGTGGTGTTGTGCACCTGTAGTCCCAGCTACTCAGGAGGCTGAAGTGGGAGGATCACTTGAGTCCAGGAATTCAAGATTGCAGTGAGCTATGATTGCACTCCAGCCTGGGCAACAGAGCGAGACCTTGTGTCTCAAAGCAAAACAAAATTATTCATATTTTGAAAACTTATCTTGTGACGGGCACTGTCCTGGAAACTGGGACCCAGTGGAGATAAAGAGAAGTCCATGTACACATTAAGGATTGAGGTTCCAGGCAATCAGTAAACACTCTGCACTCAAAAACTATATAAAAATCCTTCAATTCCAAATGAAACTGAAAAAAAAAATACCCCCCCCCAAAGAACTCATTTTTCATCATTAGAATAAACAAGAACATAAGTTCACCCTGACCAAGGAAGGCTTCAGTTTTTAGCCTATGTTTCCTGTATGGATTATATATTTTTGTCAACTACCACTATTTCATTTATGATTTGGAATTGATGAAGAAATGTTCTTACAAGCAGAAGTGTCTATCTGATAACTGGAAGGAATGGCTGAATTAGGTAACATCTCCATTTCCCTAACTCCTTATATGTGGAAATTGTTTGGCTGCTGTTTCAAACAACCAAAGTGGAGAAGGTATTTTGAGACAAACAGAGACATTTAAATATGGCCTACGAGTTAGGTTTGTGGAAATTAATGAATATCATCCAAACGAGGGCAAATATTTTTTAAAATTTATTTTTATTTATTTATTTTTTTTTACTTTTTTTTTGAGACAGTCTTGCTCTGTTGCCTGGGCTAGAGTGCCGTGGCGTCAGCCTAGCTCACAGCACCCTCAAACTCCTGGGCTCAAGTAATCCTCCTGCCTCAGCCTCCCGAGTAGCTGGGACTACAGGCATGTGCCACCTTACTTTTTCTGTTTTTAGTAGATATGGGGGGGGGGTGTCTCACTCTTGCTCAGGCTGGTCTTGAACTCCTGACCTCAGGCTAGGACTACAGGCGTGAGCCACCGCGCCCGGCCTTTATTTTTATTTATTTATTTTTTTGAGACAGGGTATTGCTCTCACCCAGGCTGGAGTGCAGTGGGTGTAGTCATAGCTCACTCACTGCAGCCTTGAGCTCCTGGGCTCACGTGATCCTCCTGCCTCAGCCTCCTGAGTAGCTGGGACTATGAGTACATGCCACCATGCCCAGCTAATATTTTTATTTTTTGTAGAGATTGGGTCTTGCTATGTTGCCCAGGCTAGTCTCAAACTCCTGGGCTCAAGCAATCCTCCTACCTCAGCCTCTTGAGTAGCTAAGACTACGGGCGTGTTGCCCGTGGCCAGCTAGAATATGCAATACGTTATTATTGACTACGGTCACTCTGCCATGCGATAGATCTCAAAACTCATTCCTCCTGTCTGTCTGAAACTTTGCACCCTTTGACCAAAAGCTCCCTGTTCCCTCCCCGTCACCCACCCCCTCTGGGTATTTATCCCAGGGACTAGAATCAGTATGTGAAAGGGATGTCTGCCCTGCCCTCCATGACATCATTGTTCACAATAGCCAAGATAAGTGTGATGTTGTGACATACGTGTTCACAATATATTTACTCTTTATGTTTTATTTATTTTTTTCTTTTTTCTTCTTTTTTTATTTTTTATTTTTTTGAGACAGAGTTTCACTCCATCGCCCTGAGTAGAGTGCCGTGGTGTCAGCCTAGCTCACAACAACCTCAAACTCCTGGGCCCAAGCAATCCTTCTGCCTCAGGCTCCCGAGTAGCTGGGACTACAGGCATGCGCCACCATGCCCGGCTAATTTTTTCTATATATATATTTTAGCTGTCCATATAATTTCTTTCTATTTTTAGTAGAGACGGGGTCTCGCTCTTGCTCAGGCTGGTTTCGAAGTCCTGACCTCAAACAATCCACCCGCCTCGGCCTCCCAGAGTGTTAAGATTACAGGCGTGAGCCACCGCGCCCGGCCAATTACCTAAATGTTTTATGGGAATGGATATTGTATATGACCGAGGGATGTTCCTTCTACCTAGTGCTGTGAAACAGAAGGCAGGTAAGTCTGCTCTTCAAGCAATATTAACTGGACGTGCTAACCGGGAAGCAGTAAGTCTGCGGGAGCCCACTCGTTGTGGCACAGAAGCTGGAGTGCTGGTAGGGACAGCAGAATCTCTGCTTGATAGTCCTTTGGGGAGTGTTTCCTGGGGCTTGTGGCAAAAGCCTGTAAGCACTTCCCAGTGATGACTATGGGGACTTTGAACTAGAGAATTTCCACTTGAGGGGCACTTTCCGCCTTGCTATGGGATGTGAACTGAAGCTCCCCCTACGGCTGAAGGACATAAAATGATCTTGACCCCTGAAACTCCCTTGATGTCTTGGGTGACGTCAGAGAAACACTAATGGGAACAGCACTGCCCAGATTTAGTCCACGTCTGCATGGCTGTCATTTCATGAGGCCACATGGCCACCTTAAGTGAGCGCACGGGGATGTCCGCACATCTGTTTCAATCCCTTCGGTCCTGGAAGGGATTTTCTCTGATGGGCAATAAGACCTCATCTCTTAAAAAAAAGAAAAAGAAATTGGGGGGAAAAACCTGCTAAGATTTAGTAAGCTTTCACCCTGTGCCAGTCGACATCCTAAGCACTCTGCCCATCTTACTTCCTTTAATTCTGAGTAAACCTGCAGGGCAAGGACTATTCTTATTCCTAGTTTCAGATGAGAACATTGAGGCAGATAGTTCATAACAATGTTTCTTCCTACATTTTCCACCCTTTGTCAGACCCCAGAAGAGGGATTTCCTTTTGCATTTTCTCCTAAGGATAAAAGAAACAGTACTTCCCTTTTCTAGATAGTCTTTGTAGATAGCTTTCAAGACATTGCAATGGGAATAGTCCCTGTGTGGGGGATGGCGGGGCACTCCAGGTACCAGGCTGTGCTCATGGGTAGAATCCAAAAGCTGTGATGTGTGGGCTACTTGGGGTGTCAGCAGCGCCAGGTGAGGACAGTAGGCAGGATGGCGTGCATGTCTTCAGGAAGGGCGGATGGTGCGAGAAGCGCCCTGTAGGACCGATCGGCTTTCACGGAACAGGCAAGGTGGAGAGAGTTTGTGAAGTCAGACTCCCTTGCTCTCTTCCCAGGTCAGCCAATCAACTGAGGGTCTTTGCACAAGTGATTTCATTCTTCTTTTTATTTATTTATTTAAATTTTGTAAAGACTAGTCAAGTGCAGTAGTGAGAAGGGGGGAAGAGTGGAACAAGGAATTCCATCTGTAACTGACTGTGAACAATCAAGTGAGATAACTCACTACCTTCACACCACCCTGATTTCATTCCTCTGCACCTCACTTTCCCTCTTCTGGGAAAAGGAGATGATAATCTCTATTTGATGAGGTGATGCACTAAACCATTTCTTTGCTAAGAGCGTGCTGCTTTGTTTTACAATGCAGTTCCTCCCACAAGGATTCACTATCCCCCTTCATTAGGTGAGGAAATTAAGGTCAAAGCAACTGCTCAAGTCAATAGTTTACCAAAGGAGGGAGCTGGATGCAAACTGGATTTAGTGTTCAAGTGTTTCTGCCTCTCTGGACCAGGAATGGTGCCCTGCACCGAGCCCCAGCCATAGGCACTTTCACATCTGCCCTCTCTGTCTCCTGCCTTGGTCTCCTCCATACCCTCGACTCTTCCTTTTCTTCATACTCACTTGACTTACTCTGGGATTTTTTTTTTTTAACCTCCTGCAGAAAGGGAGAGTATCTTTCTGAATGCTTTAACCATTCTTGTCCTTGTCTTTGTTTTTTTTTTTTTTTAAAGAGACAGGGTCTCAGCTGGAAGTGGAGGCTCATGCCTATAATCCCAGCACTTTGGGAGGCCAAGGCTGGAGGATCGTTTGAGGCCAGGAATTTGAGACCAACCTGAGCAACAGAGTAAGACCCTGTCTCTACAAAAAATTAAAAAATTAGCCAGGCGTGGTGGCACGTACCTGTAGTCCTAGCTGTTGGGGAGGCTGAGACAGGAGGATTGCTTGAGCCCAGGAGTTTGAGGTTCTGTAAGCTGTGATCATGACATTACACTCCAGCCTGGGTGACAGAGTGATACCCTGTCTCTAGAAAACCAAAAAAATGCAGAGATGGGGTCTCGATGTGTTGCCTAGGCTAGATTTGAACTTCTGGGCTCAAGGTATCCTCCTACCTCAGCCTCCCAAGTAGCTGGTATTACAGACATGTGCCACTGTGCCCAGATCAGATGAAATTTTTTTTTAAAAGGAGGAAAAAAAGAAACTCACTTGTCAGTAGTGGAATGAACAAGGCCACTAACTGCTTTCTGTGATTAGTTGCAAAAGTCATCAATGGATACAAATACTTGGTGACCATTTCACCAGAAATTTACAACAAAAGAATCACAGGGTCCCCGCTTGCACCCACTGTTCAATCTTTGCTTCGCTAAATGTTGGAAAGAGAGATGGCATGTGCCTCTTGGTGGGATGCAATGTAAAAGAGACAGCATCCTCTATGAAGTAGTCATGCCAGAAAAGTTGACTTAGAATCTGATCAGGGGGCTTCTTGGGGACAAAAGTGGCTATGGCAAGTGATTTCTACCTGCCCTACTATGTAGGACACAAGGGCAAGTTTGGACACGAGTTTCTTGAGTTTGAGTTTCGGCCAGACGGAAAGCTTAGATATGCCAACAACAGCAATTACAAAAATGATGTCATGATCAGAAAAGAGGCTTATGTATACAAGAGTGTAATGGAAAAACTAAAGAGAATTATTGATGACAGTGAAATTACAAAAGAAGATGAGGCTTTGTGGCCTTCCCCTGACAGGGTTGGCTGACAGGAGGTGGACATTGTAGTTGGAGAGAGCACATTTCTTTTACTACATCAAAAATAGGTTCTCTTATTGGTGGCAATCAGTCAAATGATCCTGAAGGCCTTTGAGTATTTTACTCTTTGGTACAAGACCTGAAATGTTTAGTTTTCAGTCTCATTGGATTACACTTCAAGATTAAACCAATTTAAATTTTATGTTTCTAAAGCTGTTTGTATATTTAATTAAGGGATGGGTAAGGGAGGGTTTATTTGTTAATTACAATATTGGGATTTTTATGAATGTGAAGCAAATAAATTTTTTATATGTAAACTGAAAATAAGAAGAATACATAAACAAGCTTAATGGTTATCATTACTTGGGTCCAACTGGGTTGGACAGTCCCCATACACATTCAATTCTGTAGATAAAAGCCACCTTTTGTTGGAGATTTGCTCCAATAAAACATCAAAGCCTGAAAAAAAAAAAAAGAATCTGATGGAGCCTCAACCCAATAGAATTTTCTGAGATGACAGAAATGTTCAATGTCTGTGTGGTAGTTGGAAGCCACATATGACTGTTGAGCATTTGTGATGCGGTGGTTGTGTCTCAGGACCTGAATTGTTAAATTTATTACTTTTAATTAATTTAACATTTATTTTTAGTTAAGTAGTCGTATGTGGTTAGTAGCTCCTACGTTGGGGTGCTCCACAATTGTTATTAAGCCACCTGTGTTTGCACATTATAATCACCTGGTGATACTTAAAATATACCAATGCCCAGGATTCAGTCACAACCAATTAAATCAGAGTTTCTAGACCGGGCACAGTGGCTCAGGCCTGTAATCCTAGCATTCTGGGAGGCCGAGGCGGGAGGATCGCTTGAGTTCAGGAGTTTGAAACCAGCCTGAGCAAGATCGAGACCCCCGTTTCTACTAAAAAATAGAAAGAAATTAACCGGACAACTAAAAATATATAGAAAAAATTACCCGGGCATGGTGGCACATGCCTGTAGTCCCAGCTACTCGAGAGGCTGAGGCAGTAGGATCGCTTGAGCCCAGGAGTTTGAGGTTGCTGTGAGCTAGGCTGATGCCACAGCACTCTAGCCTGGGCAACAGAGTGAGACTCTGTCTCAAAAAAAAGAAAAAGAAAAGAAAGAGAATTTCTATGGGTATATCCCAGATTAGAGCTCCCCAAGTGATTCCAGGGTACAGCCAAGGTTGAGATCTATTATTTTAGTACCAACTCAGCTTTGCAGGAAAAATGTAAATGATGTGTCTGCAAAACAATGAAACTATCTGGAGTGTGGGCTCTTCTAGGTATACAATAGGATTATGAGATGGGGGTCTCACTGTATTGCCCAGGCTGGGCTCAAACTCTTGGGCTCCAACAGTCCTGCCTCAGCCCCCCAAAGTGCTGGGATTTCAGGCATGAGCTGCTACCCCCAGCCATATGGAATTTCATTACATTGTTTTTATTTATTTTTAAAGTGCATTTTTGAAAAACACTATTTCAAAGAGTCTGTATACATTTTATATATATATAGTAAATGGCACAAGGTAATGGGTGGCTTTTTTATACATGGGAAGGTCACAAAAACCTTTTTGAGGAAGGAAAACCTGAATGATGAAAGGATTGTTTAATTGTATAAGTTTATGGGACACAACATGTCTTGATGTATGTATACCTTGTGGAACCATGCCGATTAACATAGCGATCACCTCACGTATTTATTTTTGTGTGAGAGAGAACAATTAAGATCTATTCTTAGCAGTTTTTTTTTTTTCCAAAGTAAGCACAAAAATGAAGTTTATTGAGGAGAGGAAGATAGGATTATAGAGTGAGAAAAACAGACCCCTTGTCTTGACGGAAAAGGCCTTGGTTATGGTCTGGGTCTTGTTTTATAGTATATGAAGAACGGACCCCTTGTCAAGACAAAAAAGGCCCCAGGTTGGTCTTAAACTCCCAGACTCAAGGGATCCTCCCCGGTGGGGCGCGGTGGCTCATGCCTGTAATCCTAGCACTCTGGGAGTCAGACTGAGGTGGGAGGATTGCTTGAGCTCATAAGTTTGAGACCAGCCTGAGCAAGAGCAAGACCCCCATCTCTACTAAAAATAGAAAATTTAGCCAGGCATGGTGGCACACGCCTGTAGTCCCAGCTACTCGAGAGGCTGAGGCAGGAGGATCCCTTGAGCCCAGGAGTTTGAGGTTGCTGTGAACTAGGCTGAGGCCATAGCACTCTAGCCCAGGCAACAGAGTGAGACTCTGCCTGCAAAAAAGAAAGAAAAGGGACCCTCCCAACTCAACCTCCCGAGGAGCTGGGGCTACAGGTATGAGCCACTGCACCTGGCCGTGGAAGGATTTTAAGAGGAATGATGCAAAATTTCTAAAGTAATAATGGAGTAATCCTGGTTACTATTTGAAGAACATATTAAGCAGAAGCCAAAATTAATGAAGGTAGCTTGATGAGGTCATTCAGGTAACCCAGGGCATATAAAATGATGACCAAGGAGATGACAAGGAAGAAAAATAAGCCCATTTGTTGACACTGACGAAATCTCATTAGCTGAGCAAACTAAAAATCAAAAGAACCAGGGGAAAAAAAACAAACCTGTTCTTACTATTCTCATTATATAGTTTTTATTGAGGTTTAATTAAGTAAAACAAAATGCAGATTTTAGACGTACAGTTCTCAGTGTTATGATGAATTTACTGCCCCCAGGTAACTCCCACCCTAATTAAGACATGAAACATTTCCATCACCCCACAAAATGTTTTGCGCCTCTAATTCTTTCCACATGGGCAGCTAGAAATCTTGTCCCTGCTCTAGGAATTCATATAAATGGAACTATACAGTATGTAGCCTTTTGTGTCTTTCTTTTGGGCCACATAGTGTTTCTGAACTCCATGCATGTTGGCTGTGTCTGTCTGCCTCTTGGGTTCTCCTGAATAGGAATCATTTTTTTTTTTTTCTTCTTCCTGGGATCTGAAACTGAATAGGAATCATTACATGTGACCTTTTACGTGGGGTGTCTCTCCCTGCTTTGTAGAACTGAACAGCCCAAAGCATGAGGACTGAAGTGTGGAAAACCAACCGGGGATTCCACAATGGGATAGAGGCAGTAAATGTTAGGGTCTTGGCAGCAGCCAAAGTGGACTATTCTGTGGCCAAGGAAGAGATCTGTAGGGACCTTAAGGTTGGGGTATAGGCTGAGTTGGTAAGAGGGTGCCTGGTGACCTGTGTAAATGAGGGCTGCAGGATAGGCAGCATTCGGGGATCTGGGTTGTATGTCCATATTTCTCTGGCTGGGACTGGTCTTGATTCCACCTTCAGGTATCTGTGGCTGTTGAGGTGCTTGTTTTTGCTGACCATTCTTGCATTTTGCTTTCTTGAGTTTTGCTCTACGGTTCTTGAACCAAACCTGC
>CM052449.1:18921286-18949665 GCA_028533085.1 Varecia variegata | reverse complement strand
TTTTTTTTTTCTTTTTCATAGAGATAGAGTCACACTCTTGCTCAGGCTGGCGTCAAACTCCTGAGCTCAAGGGATCCTCCCGCCTCGGCCTCCCAGAGTGCTAGGATTACAGGTGTGAGCCACCGCCCCTGGCCAGTCACTCATCTTTATCTTCTTTTGTCCCTATGCACAGGGCTGCACACATGGAGGATGCTTGTTAAATGTATTTGTTGTGTGAATTCACAAACTCCAGAGATCTTAAGCTCCCCACTTTCTGGTTGGGGACCAGCTTGGGTTGAGAGGTCCCTGACAGTTGAGTGTCTCAGACCACAGGCAGACTGTTGAAAGCTGAGGAAGGTGAGAAGACTGGGAGTGAGCAGGGCTGTAAGTGGGTCCCGTGTTACTCAGTCCCTACTTCACAGGGTCCTTAATGATCAATGAATTCAAACACTTGAAAAATCTTAGAACCATACGACCCAGCAATGCCACTTCTGGGCACATACCCCAAAGAATTGAAAACGGTGTCTCGAAGAAATATTTCTACACTCATGTTCATAGCAGCATTATTTACGATTGCCCCAAAGTGGAGGCAACCCAAATGCCCATCTGTGGTTGAATGGATAAACAAAATGTGGTATGTACAGACAATGGAATACAATTCAGACTTTGTTTTTTCTTTTCTCCATCGACCTCCCAAACTAGTTTTACCTTTCAAAACTGAAACTCTCTTCATAAGCACTGTCTTGAAAAAAATTAAAAAATAGAAAAAAAAAAAACAAAAAATCCCCTGAAACTCTGTAGTCATTAATCTACTCTCTTTTCCCCTCTACCCCCGCCCCTGGCAACCACCGTTCAACTTTCTGTCTCTATGAACTTGACTCTAGGTTCCGCATATAAGTGGAATCATACAGGGTGGCCAGGCGCAGTGGCTCACTGCTGTAATCTCAGCGCTTGGGGAGGCTGAGGCGGGAGGATTCCTTGAGCCCAGGAGTTCGAGGCTGCACTGAGCTATGATGACGCCACAGCAGCAGAGCCAGATCCTATCTCCCTGGGGTGGGGTTAAGGTGATAAATTTTGTGTTATGTGTATTTTATCACAATTAACAAACTATCTTAGAGCAATCTCTTGCCCAGAACTACAGAAATGTCGGTGTCTGATTGCATCAGTGCAGCCCCACCCAGCCCCACCCAGCCCCACCTTGTCAGCCCCAGGATTTATTTGAGTGTTGTGTCTCCCTGCTGCCATTTTAAAGATAACATCATCGGCTCCAGCCCGACTGGGCTTAAACTCAACCTCCTCAGCTCTGACCCAGGGCTTCAGGTTCTGCTCCCACTGTCGGTAAGTCTTGGGTAGACCCTCTTCTGCAGGATTAGGGTTAGGGTTAGGGTTAGGACACTCAGCATCCTACCCCGTGGAGCGCTCTGCACCGGGCCAGCCAGCGGTTGTGTCAGCCTGGCCTCAGGCTGGGGGTGGAAGGACCCATTTCTCAGATGATAAGTAAAAGAGCTAGGAGCTACGTGTGAGGAGGGGTAGGGTGGGGACTGGATGACTGTCCCGAGGCCCTGAGACTCATTTCCTGTCTTGTGTGTAAATGATATTATCAATGTTAGACTTTATATTATTTATTTATTTATTTTTGAGACAGAGCCTCGCTCTGCTGCCCCGGCTAGAGTGCCATGGCGTCAGCCCAGCTCACAGCAACCTCAAACTCCTGGGCTCAAGCAATCCTTCTGCCTCAGCCTCCCAAGTAGCTGGGACTACAGGCATGTGCCACCATGCCCAGCTAATTTTTTCTATATATATTTTTAGCTGTCCAAATCATTTCTTTCTATTTTTAGTAGAGATGGGGTTTCGCTCTTGCTCAGGTTGGTCTCAAACTCCTGACCTCGAGCGATCCTCCCGCCTCGGCCTCCCAGAGTGCTAGGATTACAGGGGTGAGCTACCATGCCCAGCCAAGGTTAGTCTTTTTCTTTCTTTTCTCTTTCTCTTTCTCTCTCTCTCTTCTCTTTCTTTCTTTCTTTCTTTTTCTTTCTTTTCTTTTCTTTCTTTCTTCCCTCCTCCCTTCCTTTCATTCCTTCCCTTCCTTCCCTTTCTTTCCTTCCTTTCTTTCGACAGACTCTCTGTCACCCCAGATAGAGTGCCGTGGCATCAGCCTAGCTTACAGCAACTTCAAACTCCTGGGCTCAAGCAATCCTTCTGCCTCAGCCTCCCGAGTAGCTGGGACTACAGGCATAAGCCATGATATCTGGCTAATTTTTCTATTTTTAGTGGAGACGGAGTCTCTGTCTTGCTCAGGCTGATCTCGAACTCCTGAGCTCAAGCAATCCTCCCACTCTGCCTCCCAGAGTGTTAGGATTATAGGCGTGAGCCACCGCACCCGGCTCATATAGTAATTCCATTAAAAAAAAATTTTTTTTTGTCCTGCTACCCAATGGCATGTTTTTAATTTTTTGAGGAACCACCATACAGGGTGGCTACACCATTTTACATTCCCGCCAACAGAACACCAGAGTTCATTGGCAGCATTTTAAAAAGAGAACACGGGTTCAGGGAAGTAAATGACTTATTCAAAGGCACATGGGTGGAGCCAAGATTCCAATCGGTTTCCTGGGTCTGGTATCCTTGCTTTTACAAAATGCTAAACTTGCACTTCCGATTTTCAGGGGGCAGAATCCCCTCACAACAACACGTTTGCTGGGTCAGCCTCTCCCTGGAGAGCAGTGTTCTGAGGAGGTATTTTACAGGGGTGGGAAGATTTTTGCTTCAGAATGAAGATGTGGGCCGGGTGCAGTGGCTCACGCCTGTAATCCTAGCACTCTAGGAGGCCGAGGCGGGTGGATCGCTCGAGGTCAGGAGTTCGAGACCAGCCTGAGCAAGAGTGAGACCCTGTCTCTACAAAAAATAAGAAAAATTAGCTGGGCGTGGTGGCGTGTGCCCATAGTCCCAGCTACTCGGGAGGCTGAGGCAGAAGGATCCTTTGAGCCCAGGAGTTTGAGGTTGCTGTGAGCTAGGCTGACACCACGGCACTCTAGCCCAGGCAACAGAGCGAGACTCTGTCTCAAAAAAAAAAAAAAAATATATGTATATATATAAAAATAAATATAGAAGATGTGTCCTCCCTCCAAGCCATTGGGAGGCCAGTCCAGTTGATGCCCTGGGGTTCAGTAGAAAGTGGATCTTTGACTGAGCTGGTCAAAGGTCTCTCTCTCACCCTGAAATTTCCATCTCTTATTTTGCCCCAGCTCCAAATTCCAACGGCCTTTCACTCTGCTGGCAGAGACACTGAAAGCTACCCAGTTTCCAGGATCCTTGGCTTGGAAATGTGTGTAGCGTGAGCTCTCTGATTGCCAGGCCCCACAAAGAGCCACTTCACACACATCAAGGAAGAGAGGGAATAATGATAATCAGAATTATTGTTTTTCCATCATAATATTTTATATAGGAGGCGAGGGCAAAAGTGGTAAGTCGCTGTTGGAAAATTAGTTAGCCGATAAGTAGGAGAGCTGGATTTGAACCCAGGTAATTGGGCTTCAGAAATCAGCATTCCTTTTGCTGGAGGTAGATGAACTATATAAAGAAAAAAAAAAAAAGAAATCAGCATTCTTATTCACTCAACTCGTATCAATTAAGCAGCTCCTGTGTGCCAGGCACTGTACTGGAAGCTTTTGCTTGTGTCTCTTCAAGAAACCCTTCCAGGAACTTTGAAAAGTGTTAAAGTTCTCGTTTACATTTGAAGGCCCCAAGTCTCAGAGGCAGATGACTTGGCCAATACGTTCTTTCACCAACGGCTCCCGTAACTCCATTGCTTCTGGGAGGTGATCTTATGTCCCACTTCCAGGGCCAAGGTGGAATGATCACTCCTGGTGGTTTTCTGTCTTGTTTTCTCAGCAGATCTCAGCATCTTCCTCAACTCCGTCTAAGATGGGATGGCAGGATGTTCGCCAATTTGGCCAGAAGCTGATGCACAGGCGACCCCTGGAGCTAAGCACAGGGTCTGAGAATCGCTTGTCCCGTTGTCTGAACACCCTGGACCTGGTGGCCCTGGGTGTGGGCAGCACCCTGGGAGCAGGTGTGTACGTCCTGGCTGGGGAAGTGGCCAAAGACAAAGCTGGACCATCCATCGTTATCTGCTTCTTGGTGGCCGCCCTGTCTTCTGTGCTGTCTGGACTCTGCTATGCTGAGTTTGGGGCCCGGGTGCCATGCTCTGGCTCTGCGTATCTCTACAGCTATGTCACAGTGGGCCAACTATTGGCTTTTGTCACCGGCTGGAACCTCATACTCTCTTATGTCATTGGTGAGATGATCGAACAGGGATAGAGGGGTGGGAAAAATGAGGGATGTAGGGGTCAGAATGAGGGGGGATCTGGAGTGGCCTTCACCCCCATTTTGCAATCTACCATGGCGGGCAGTGGGGAATGGCAGGAGGAAGACCCCGGAATGTCATTCTCCTCAGCTCCATTCAGATTCCCTTCAGTGACCGAACAACAAACCAAGAAGAAATGGGAAGTGTAGGATGTGGGGAAGAGTTCTTATAGATGCGGGGGAGACATTCCCCAAGCCTGTTCCCCCACTGTTGTGAAGAATTTGCTCAGCTGTCACCTTTGTGAGATTTCCTCTGACCACTCGCTTGAAAAAAATTTCAACCCTCATCACCCAGCCCTCCTCATCACTCATCCCTATTTTCTTTTCTTGCATAGCATTTATCTCCTTGTGACATATTCAACAGATGACCTTTTTTTAAGAAAAAAAAGGTAGTAAGGCAGACTTTATTCAAGGGAGGCCATGGCAATTGGGGTAGGGACCACTGCACTGGGGGCTTGTGGAGGAGGACAGAGGGTGGACTCAAGTCCCTATTTATTTATTTATAGTTTTGAGACAGAGTGTCCCTCTGTTTCCCAGGAGTGCCATGGCGTCAGCCTAGCTCACAGCAACCTCAAACTCCTGGGCTCAAGGGATCTTCCTGCCTCAGCCTCCCGAGTAGCTGGGACTACAGGCATGTACCACCATGCCCGGCTAATTTTTTCTATATATATTTTTAGTTGTCCATATAATTTCTTCCTATTTTTAGTAGAGACGGGGTCTTGCTCTTGCTCAGGCTGGTCTCGAACTCCTGAGCTCAAATGATCCGCCCGCCTCGGCCTCCCAGAGTGCTGGGATTACAGGCGTGAGCCACCGCATCCGGCCTTTTTTTTTCTTTTTCTTTATAAAATAATATATCCCATGGCACTTACTGGGGGTTCGATCGATGTTTATAAATGAATGTTCCTCCTTCTGTTGCCGCAGGTGCCGCCAGCGTGGCGAGGGCCTGGAGCTTCTCCTTTGACAACCTGATTGGGAATCACATCTCCCGGGCCCTGCAGGGCGTCTTCTCGCTGCCCATGTCTCGTGTCCTGGCTGAGTATCCAGATTTCTTCGCGCTGGGCCTTGTGTTGCTCCTCACTGGTAAGGCCGGCGTCAGAGATAAGATGGGACACGCTGGGCATGGAGGAGGAACGGGTGTGGAAAAGGCCTGGGGGAGGCAGACCTGGGAGGGGGATTAGAAACCAAGAACTGAGCTGCACTGTGAGGCACAGGAAGGCAAGACTCGGACCATTGTTCTCCGACCCCGGCACTATTAACATCCTGGGCCAGGTAATTCTTTGTCGTGGGCGCCGTCCTGTGCTTTACAAGATGTAGAGCAGCATCTCCACCCACTAGATGCCAGGGTACCCTTCCCCAAACTGTGACAATTGGAATGTCCCCAAATACTGCCAGATGTCTCTTGGGAAACAAAATCACTCCTAGCTGAGAACCACTGACTTAGGCTGGCAAGTTTCTTCCTCTCTACTGAAACTACAGTTTGTTTGTATTAATATTTTAATTTTTTTTTCTCTAAGAGACAGAGTCTTACTCTGTTGCCCAGGCTGGAGTGCAGTGGGGTGATCACAGCTCACTGTAACCTTTAATTCCTGGGCTCAAGCCATCCTCCCGCCTCAGCCTCCTGAGCAGCTGGAACTACAGGTGCATGCCACCACACCCGACTAAAATTGGCCATTTGAAAGTGTACAGTTCAGTGGCATTTAGTACATTCACAGGGTTATGCACGCCACCTTGATCTAGTTCCAAAACATTTTCATCACCCCAAAAGGAAAGCCTGTGCCCTTTAGGCATTCATTCCTCACTCCCTCCTGTCCCTTGGCAACCACTAATCTGCTTTCTGTCTCTTTGGGTCTATTTATTCTTTTTTTTTTTTTTTTTTTTGAGACAGAGTCTCACTTTGTTGCCCAGGCTAGAGTGCCATGGCGTCAGCCTAGCTCACAGCAACCTCAAACTCCTGGGCTCATGCGATCCTCCTGCCTCAGCCTCCTGAGTAGCTGGGACTACAGGCGTGCGCCACCTGCCCGGCTAATTTTTTCTATATATATTTTTAGTTGGCTAGATCATTTCTTTCTATTTTTAGTAGAGATGGGGTCTCGCTCTTGCTCAGGCTGGAGGGTCTATTTATTCTGGATATTTCATCTTTCCCACAGGTTTACTGGCTCTGGGAGCTCGGGAGTCGGCCCTGGTTACCAAAATATTCACAGGTGTGAATCTTTTGGTTCTGAGCGGTATCACCCTCTCTGGCTTCATTAAGGGGAATCTGCACAACTGGCAGCTCACGGAACTGGACTACAAACTGGCCACGCCCGGATCTAATGGCACGTACAGGTGAGGAGGTGACTGCACACTGGACGCATTCGGGGCCCGGGGAGTGCAGAGCGGGAATCCGGCGGGGAATAGGCGGAATCCGGGCCGAGGGACCCAGGTGATGGGCAGGCACGGGAGCCCGGGACTCATGGGCTGTACTGAGTCATCCAGTTGCAGTGGCTGAGCGCACCTTACCGCTGTCCTTCTCATTCCCTCTCTCACCCTAGCTTGGGCCCTCTGGGCTCTGGAGGGTTTGTGCCTTTTGGCTTCCATGGGATTCTCCGTGGAGCAGCTACATGTTTCTTTGCGTTTATTGGTTTTGATTCCATCGCCACCACAGGTAACATGGTCCTTCTGTCCCAAGAGGGGATGAGGGGTTTGGGTGCAGTTTGGGCTGCCCTTGGGCATAGAGTTTTGGAGGTGTGGGAGGGAGGAGGGTTTTGCCTGTGCCTCCGCCTCAGTGTTTTCCTGACCCAACGCGTGCACGTGTCCTGCAGGGGAGGAAGCCCGCCACCCTCAGCGTTCCATCCCCGTGGGCATCGTGGTCTCGCTCTTCATCTGCTTTCTGGCCTATTTTGGTGTCTCGGCGGCTCTCACCCTCATGATGCCCTACTACCAGATACACAAGGACAGCCCTCTGCCGGAGGCTTTTATCTACGTCGGATGGGCCCCTGTGAAATATGCAGTGGCCGTTGGCACCCTCTGTGCCCTTACATCCAGGTCAGTGCCAAACGCTTTCTCCCTGTCTACTGTCAGATTCTCAGGTATCCTCGCCCTTGGGATGGACAGATGACAGGGAGGAGACACTACTCCACATGTAGGATTCCTGTGTCCCAACACACGTTCCCATTTTGTCCTCCAGCCTCCTGGGCGCCATGTTCCCCATGCCTCGAGTGATCTACGCCATGGCCGAGGATGGACTCCTTTTCCGCGGCCTTGCCCGGATCCACGCCCGCACGAGCACCCCGGTGGTGGCCACCATTGTTTCTGGGGTCATTGCAGGTGAAGAAACAAAATCCATGCCTTCCTTGATCCATTTCCTGAACTTGGATATTTCCACTAGTTAGTTTCTCATTCTCACCCATTTCTGGTTCTTTTTTTTTTTTTTTTTGGCTTTCATCGTTATTTTTAATTGACACAAATAATTGTACATATTTATGGGGTACAGTGATATTTTGATATATGTATGCAATATATGGTGATCAAACATTTATCTTGTTTACAACTAATTGATCCCAACCAGTTACAGATTCCTTTGTTCCTTGTCCACTCCCACTGCTTCGCTTGACCAGTCTTAAAAAAAAAAAATAATCGGCCGGGCGTGGTAGCTCACACCTGTAATCCTAGCACTCTGGGAGGCCGAGGCGGGTGGATGGCTCGAGGTCAGGAGTTCGAGACCAGCCTGAACAAGAGCGAGACCCTGTCTCTACTAAAAATAGAAAGAAATTATCTGGCCAACTAAAAATATATATAGAAAAAATTAGCCAGGCATGGTGGCGCATGCCTGTAGTCCCAGCTACTCGGGAGGCTGAGGCAGGAGGATCGCTTAAGCTCAGGAATTTGAGGTTGCTGTGAGCTAGGCTGACACCACAGCACTCACTCTAGCCCGGGCAACAGAGCAAGACTCTGTCTCAAAAAAAAAAAAAAATCTTTTCTTTGTGTTAGGAACCCTGAAAACCCCTTCTTGAGCTATTTGAAAATATACAAGTTATTAAAGTCACCCTATAGTGCTGTAGAACACTGGAACTTATCCTTTTCTGTGACCTACTTGTAGCATCCATGGCATTCCTCTTTGAGCTCAGTGATCTTGTGGACCTCGCATCAATCGGGACCCTGCTTACTTACTCCTTGGTGGCCTTTTCTGTTCTTGTCCTGAGGTGAGACTCCATTGCCCCTTGACAGGGGTTGTGGACTCATGAGGATGGATGAGGTGCAAATCCTCTTCTGCCTTTGTCCTGGCTCCTAAGTGTACTGCCACACTCAGGGTGGGGAATACAGCAGTCCCCCGTTATACACAGGGGACACTGTTCTAAGATCCCCAGTGGATGTCTGAAACCATGGGTCGTACCAGACCCTACATATACTATGTTTTTTTCCCCTCTGGTAACCCAGAGGCCTACTAAGTGACTACCATAATGGGAGGGTAGCATACATAATGTGGATACGCCGGACCAAGGGACGATTCACGTTCTGGGCGGGTGGAGTGCAGGGTGGCGTGCGATTCCGTCATGCTACTCAGAGTGGCACATGTTTATTTCTGGAATTTTCCATTTAATATTTTTAGGTTGCAGTTGACGTGGGTAACTGAAACCATGGAAAGCAAAACCGTGGATAAGGGAGGACTACCATAGGTGTGTCAGGGTGTCTGATGTTAGGTGAATAGGGGCGGGGCTTAATATTGCCTTAATATCTCTAATTCAGGTACCAGCCAGACCAGAATTTGCACAAGAGTGAGGAAATGGAGGTGGAAGAACTTGAGATGAAGCCTGAACCTGAAGCAAGTTCTCCAGAATCTGTTCCTGAAGCAGGAACCCCGAAGACTCTGAGGAGTCCGTGTAACCCTGTCAACACCGTCCCCACCCCGAGATCAGGCTGGACCGTCTATGGATGTGCCTCACTGCTTGGTGAGCGGTGGGATTTCCCTTTGGGATATTATGAAAGTAACAGCACGGGGTGGGAGTGTGTGTCTTTGGCAGCTGAGGAGGAGTCTTGAAGATACAGTGGACCTTCTCGAAAGGGGCAGTTTTGGGGGTGGCCTGAAGTCTTATTTAATTTCTGGAGTTGGACCTGTTCTCCCTCAACTGCACCCTTTTTCAGTTTTTCTGCTCACGATCCTGTGCCTGGTACTGGCCCAGTGGCCGGGATGGCTGTTCTCCGGAGACCCAGTGTGTACGGCAGTGGCTGTGTTGCTGCTGGCGCTCATTGTGGGGACCATGTTCATCATTTGGAGACAGCCCCAGAGCAACATTCCTCTTTACTTCAAGGTAGGTGACCTGTGTCCCCAAATACCCGCCCTGAGTGAATGACGTCTGCGTGCCTCGAGGTCTAAACACTCTTTGCTGGACAGGGAAGAAAACGGGGAGTTGCTAAAAGCCATGGATCATTCACAGGTGACCCCCAACACCCCATACTCAGCACTTTACTGGTTGCATTTCTCAATACCTATGTCTTCTGCAACATCCCCTGGGGTGGATACTCTGTGTAAACAGGCATTGCAAAACCTGAACTCGCTGGAGTCTTCCCTCCCACATGGGTGGGCATCTCTTCCAGACTTCTGTGATGTGCGGGGATTCACTGACTTTGCCCACAGGTCCCAGCTTTGCCTGTCCTCCCACTGTTGAGCATCTTCGTGAATGTCTACTTGATGATGCAGCTGACCATTGAGACATGGGCCCAATTTGGAATCTGGATGGTGATTGGTGAGTGGATTTCTGGAAAAAAGAGCCTTCTTGGGAGCCCAACACTCTTCCTGCCACCTTTCCCTGAAACTGTCTCAGAGACCCTATGAAGAACCCCTGCTGGGATTTCTAAGTGGAAGGGCGACTACGTTTCCACTCAAGGTCTCATTTCCCTCCTAGGATTTGCTATATATTTTGGATATGGGATCCGACACAGCTTGGAGAAGAAGACTGATCAACAGCCACCGGTCTCAAGCTTCCAAACTCTTGATGAGAACATCCATGGTGATGAAATAGTTTAACTTCAAAAAACAGATGCTCAGACACATTGGAGGTGCCTTTTGGATCAAGGGAAAGTTTGAAGCTCTATGGAGGGTGAAGGTGGGATATATTTAGGGCCCTGTATCTATTGCCAGTGAGCAAAGTGCCTTTAAAAATTTTTTTTTAATTTATTTTTTTAATTGACAAATAAAAATTGTATATATTTACGGTGTACAATATGTTTATATACATATATACACATACACATGTTGGTATGGCTAAATCAAGCTAACACATCTATTACCTCACATACTTATTTTTTGTGGTGAAACATTTAAAAATCTATTTTCTTAGCAATTTTCAAGCATACTATAATGTTGTTTATTTGTGACAACATGGATGAACTTGCAGGACTTTATGTGAAGTGAAATAACTTAGGCACAGACAGATAAATACTGCATGATCTCATTTAGATGTAGAATCAAAAAGTTGAATTCAGAAGCAGAGAGCAGGCCGGGCGAGGTGGCTCACTCCTGTAATCCTAGCACTCTGGGAGGCTGAGGCGGGTGAATCGCTCAAGGTCAGGAGTTCGAGACCAGCCTGGCAAGAGCGAGACCCCGTCTCTACTAAAAATAGAAAGACATTAGCTGGACAACTAGAAATATATATAGAAAAAATTAGCTGGCCATGGTGGCGCATGCCTGTAGTCCCAGCTACTCGGGAGAAGCAGAGAGCAGAGGTTACTAGGGGCAGGGGCTGGATGTTGGTCAAAGGGCATAAAACTTCAGTTAGACAAGAGGAATAAATTCGGGAGATTTATTGTACAACATGGTGCCAATGCCTTTCATGTTGTGTAGTTTTTTTAAAGTTAGAATCTAGCACATCTTGATGTTGTATAGCTTACTCTGTCACCCAGGCTGGAGTGCAGGGGCATGATCATAGCTCACTGCAGCCTCAAACTCCCAGGCTCAAGCAGTCCTCCTGGTTTGGCCTTCCAAAATGCTGGGATTATAGGTGTGAGCCCCCTGCCTGGCTGATGTTTTGCAGTTTTAAAGTAAACCTTTACAACTACATGCAGAAAAGTGCATACCTCATAAGTTTCCTGCAAGGTGAATTCTTTATTTTTTTTTTTTGAGACAGAGTCTCGCTTTTTTGCCCTGGCTAGAGTGCCGTGGCATCAGCCTAGCTCACAGCAACCTCAAACTCCTGGGCTTAAGCGATCCTTCTGCCTCAGCCTCCCGAGTAGTGGGACTACAGGCATGCGCCACCATGCCCGGCTAATTTTTTCTGACATATATTTTTAGCTGTCCAAATCATTTCTTTCTATTTTTAATAGAGACAGGGTCTTGCTATTGCTCAGGCTGGTCTTGAACTCCTGACCTCGAGCGATCCTCCCACCTCGGCCTCCCAGAGTGCTATGATTACAGGCGTGAGTCACCACACCCGGCCCTCTTTACACTTTTCATCATCCTCTTTTTAGGCCTCCTTCCGCTCCTATCACTAATCTTCCAATTCCTCCTCCTCACACTTCTCTCTCCTCCCATCGCATACTCCTTCCTTACTCCTTCCTTGTCCTTCGCTTCCCTACCCCATCCATCTCCTCTGTTTATGCAGAGATGTCTGAAAGGGTAGTGCCCACCCATGCTTGCTGCTCTTGGTGGTGAGGAAGGGACCCTGCGTCTCTTATGCTGATGTTGGCACAAGGTCCACAGGAGAAGGGGGCACTAAGGATGATAACTCCTATTAGGAAGATGATTATTTTTTGGAGATGGGTCTTACTCTGTCACCCAGACTGCAGTGCTGTGGTGCAATCATAGCTCACTACAGCTTTGAACTACTGGGCTCAAGTGCTCCTCTTGCCTCAGCTTCCTGAATAGCTGGGACTACAGACCCATGCCACCACGCCTGTTTTTTTTTTTTAATTTGTACTTTAAGTTTTTAAAGAAGAGACAGGGTCTCACTATGTTGCCCAGGCTGGTCTCAAATTCCTAGTCTCATGGGATCCTCCCACCTTGGCCTCCCAAAGTGCTGAGATTATAGGCGTGAGCCACTGCACCTGGCCCTATGGGGATGATTATTAAGGGTACTGAAGGCCTGGTGCGGTGGCTCATGCCTGTAATCCCAGCACTTTGGGAGGCTGAGATGGGATCATCGCTTGGGACCAGGAGTTCAAGACTAGCCTGGGCAACACAGCAAGACGACCTCATCTCTCTAAAAACTAAGAATAATTAGCCTGGGGTGGTAGTGTGCACCTATAGTCCCAAGTATTTGGGAGGTTGAGGTGGGAGAACTGCTTGAGCCCAGGAGTTTGGAGTCACAGTGAGCTATGATTGTGCCACTGCACTCCAGCCTGGGTGAAAGTGAGACCCTGCTTCAAAAAAAAAAAAAAAAAAAAGGGTACTGAACCCTAGTCCAGAAAGATACTCAGACTTGCAACCTGGGTCTGGTACCCCTTCCCCTAACATGTTTTCTGACTTCCTCCCCCAGAAGATCTGAGTTCTTAACCTAAGGCTAAGGTAAATGTAACTTGAGGACTAAGTAGCTTTAACTGAGATGTCACCCTACCTCTGAGGTAAATCAAACAAAAGCCCCACTTCAAACCGATATTCTGAGTCCTTTGCCGGCCTTTATAGCAGCAGTCCCCAACCTTTTTGACACCAGCGACCGGTTTTGTGGAAGACAATTTTTCCACAGACTGGGGGTGGAGGGGTCGCCGCCTCAGCTCCACCTCAGGTCATCTGGCGTTGGATTCTCATGGGGAGCGCACAACCTGGATCCCTCGAGTGCGCAGTTGGCAGTGGAGTTTGCACTCCTATGAGGGTCTGATGCCGCCACTGACCTGACGGGTAGGAGGGACAGGGCTCGGGCCGTGAAGCGATGATGTGAGCGATGGGAAGCAGCGCCTGCCTGCCACTAGCCTTCTGCTGTGTGGCCCAGTTCCTGGCGGGCTGGGGACCACAGCTTTATAGGTCACTCCCAGGCTCTAACTACATCACTCTCCCATGCCAGAGGCTCTCCCGCTGGCTTTAGCATCTGCCCTACATCTCCACAGCTGTACTCATGAGCATTTCAACCCTAGCCCAGCTCTCAGAGGCTCCCCTCTTGGATTCTATCCCTTTCTTCAGTCTCCGAGGACATGTCCCTGAGCTCCAGCCATTCCTTTCCATGCACCAGGCCCTCCTGTGCCCATTGGCCCCTCCGCCACCTTTTTCAAACTCATTCCCATGGACTCTTGCCCTTCCCCATCCATATTCTCAAATTCCTACTATGGGCTCTAGTCCTTTTCCTAAGGTAATCCTCCCCTCACTCCACAACCATCTTAAGATAGTGAGTCTAACTGTGCCCTCAACTCTCCTCAGGTGCTTCCCTGGGCCCGGCCCCTTCTCCAGGGCAAGCCCGCTTCCCTCCTTCCCTGTCCCTCCTGGGTAATACCTCCAGGATTTGGTAGTGGTCCAGTTTGCTGGCCCAGGTCTTGAACAGATCATGTCTGAGTATTCAAACAGTCCAGCTCATATGTGATTTTATTTCTTTATTAGTATTTTTAAGTAAATTGACAAATAATTGTATTACACTTATCAACGTTTTATACAATTTGATGTTTTGACAAACGTATACAACGTGGAATGATTAAATCAAGCTAATTAACATAACCATCACCTCACTTATTTTTTGTGGTGAGACACCTGAAATTTACTCTGTGATTTTCATTTTAGCCATTCTGGTGACTATCTAGTGACGACGGCACATTGTGGCTTTACTCTGCATTTCCTTGATAAGTAATGGCGTTCAACACTTCCTTATTGGCCATTTGGTGATCTCCTCTTTTAATGTTCTTAGGTCTCTCCTCCTTTTAATTGATCTGTTGTTTTATTAACTTGTAGAATTCTTTACATTTTCTATGTGAATTCCTTTGTTAGATGTACGTAGAGTGAATATTTTCTTCCAGTCTGCTTTTTACCTTTTTCATATCTTAATGGCATCATTTGATGAGCAAAACTTTGTACTTTTGATAAAATCTAACTTGACCTTTTATGTTTAGTGTCTTTTATGTACTAAGAAATCATTGTCTAACCCAAGGTTGTGACAATAATCTCCTATGTTTTCTTCTAGAAGTTCAATAATCTTTTCTAAACTCATTGTATCCACAGCTGGTTTTCTTGTAATAATTCACTAATAGCAACACTAATGGTAATGATCATAAGAACAATAGCTAATATTTACTGAGCTTACACAATATTCCAGTTACACTTTCAAGGACATATACCAAACATTTAATTTCCACAATAGCAGTCTTAGGTAGATGTGATTATCCCTATGTACAAATAATGCACATAATGTACATTTGACAATGCACAGAGGTAATAAGCAGTCTGCCCAGTGTCTCACAAGCAGTGGGACAGTGATGAAAATTGGTAGGGTATGTGCCAGGACTAAAGGCTTTCCCACACTTACATTAGCAGGGTTATTCCCTAGAATGAATGTGTAATGTAATAAAGATGGAATGGTATTGGTAGGCTTCTATGCATCCGTTAAACTAATCTATGCAGTAAAAACTTTTACATTGAGAACGTCATGATTGTTCAGAAAAAGTGATTTCTCTACTCTCCAAATTTGCCTCTAGTATGACTTGATATTTTTTAAGCAGAAGAATACTATTGAAGGCTTTCTTATGTTAAACTGTATCATGAATTCTCCTCATGTTGAGGAAGGAATGAATGTAGTTTAGAGGCCTTCATACATTCTTTGTTCAGTTGTCCCCTTTTATCTGAGGGGGATACGTTCCCAGACTCCTGGTGGATGCCTGAAACCCTGGATAGCAGTACAAGGTTTTTTTCCTGCACATATATACTATATACTATGTTTTTTCCTGTACATACATATCTAAAGTTTAATTTATAAATTAGGCACAGTAAGAGATTACCAACAATAACTAATAAAATAGAACAATTATAACAATATACTGCAATAAAATTACGTGAACATAGTCTCTCTCTTAAAATATCTTATTGTAATGTAGATCTTAGTAACCTCAGCATATGATTTTTTTCCCTTTGTTAAGTCAAGAACTTTTACCCTTTCACTTAAAAGCACTGTACGGCTTCTCTTTGGCATATTCGATTTGCCAGCATTACTGCTCTTGCACTTTGGGACTATTAAGTAAAATAAGGGTTACTTGAACACAAGCACTGTGCTACCACGACAATGATAACCAAGACGGCTACTAAGTATTAACGGGGCAGGCAGTGTACAGGGCAGGTAGTGCACAGGATGGATGTGCCGGACCAAGGGATGATGCACGTCCCCAGCTGGTTGCAGCAGGACAGCATGAGATTTCATCATGCTACTCAGAAGGGCGTGCAATTTAAAACTTACAAGTTGCTTATTTCTGTAATTTTCCATTTAATATTTTCAAACTGCGGTTGACCGCAGGTAACTCAAAGTGTGGAAAGCGAAACCCCCGGTAAGAGGGGACTACCATATTCAAAAGGGTTTCAACTGTTTAAAACTTACAAATTGTTTATTTCTGTAATTTTCCATTTAATATTTTCAAACTGCGGTTGACCGCAGGTAACTCAAAGTGTGGAAAGCGAAACCCCCGGTAAGAGGGGACTACCGTATTCAAAAGGTTTTTCAACTGTTTAAAACTTACAAATTGTTTATTTCTGTAATTTTCCATTTAATATTTTCAAACTGCGCTTGACCACAGGTAACTCAAACTGTGGAAAGCGCAACCCCTGGTAAGAGGGGACTATCATATTCAAAAGGTTTTTCAGCTGTTTAAAACTTACAAATTGTTTATTTCTGTAATTTTCCATTTAATATTTTCAAACTGCAGTTGACCACAGGTAACTCAAACTGTGGAAAGCGAAACCCCCGGTAAGAGGGGACTACCGTATTCAAAAGGTTTTTCAACTGTTTAAAAATATCGTATTCAAAAGGTTTTTCAACTGTTTAAAATTTACAAATTGTTTATTTCTGTAATTTTCCATTTAATATTTTCAAACTGCAGTTGACCGCAGGTAACTCAAACTGTGGAAAGTGAAATCCCCGGTAAGAGGGAACTACCGTATTCAAAAGGTTTTTCAACAGTTTAAAACTTACAAATTGTTTATTTCTGTAATTTTCCATTTAATATTTTCAAACTGCGGTTGACCACAGGTAACTCAAGCTGTGGAAAATGAAACCCCCGGTAAGAGGGGACCATCGTATTCAAAAGGTTTTTCAACTGTTTAAAACTTACAAATTGTTTATTTCTGTAATTTTCCATTTAATATTTTCAAACTGCGGTTGACCGCAGGTAACTCAAACTGTGGAAAGCGGAAACCCCCGGTAAGAGGGGACTACTGTATTCAAAAGGTTTTCAACTCTTATGAGTCCTCTGATGTTCTCTAAAATGGCTCAGACTATTAAATGTCTTTCCACATTCCTTACACTCATAGGTTTTGGCATGAGTTTTCAGATGCTGTGTCAGCTGATGGCCATGGCTAAAGGACTTCCCACATTCTTTACATCCATAGGGTTTCTCCCCTGTATGAATTCTCTCATGTTTAACAAGGCTTGACCCATAAATAAAGGCCTTCCCACATTCCTTACATTTATAAGGGGTTTCACCAGTGTGAATTCTCTCATGTTGAGTAAGGTGATAGCCACAATTAAAGGCCTTCCCACATTCGGTACATTTATATGGCTTCTCACCGGTATGAATTCTCTCATGCTTAACCAGGCTTGAACCCCAACGGAAGGCCTTCCCACACTCCTTACATTCATGAGGTTTCTCACCAGTATGAATTTTCTGATGTTGAGTAAGATAATTGACTCGAGTAAAGGCCTTTCCACACTCTTGACATTCATAGGGTTTCTCACCTGTGTGAATTCGCTTATGTTGAATGAGGCTTGAACCACAAATAAAGGCCTTCCCACAGTCTTTACATTCATAAGGTTTCTCCCCACTATGAATTCTCTTATGTTGAATAAGTTTATACACACGACTAAAGGTTTTCCCACAGTCTTTACATTCATAGTCTTTCTCACCAGTATGAAATCTCTGATGCTGAGTGAGTTCATCACCACGTCTAAAGGCTTTTCCACAGTCTTTGCATTCATAGGGTTTTTCACCAGTATGAATTCTCTTATGAATAACGAGGCTTGAGCCCCATCGAAAGGCCTTCCCACAGTCTTTACACTCATAAGGCTTCTCACCAGTATGAATTTTCTGATGTTGAGTAAGCTGATTACCCCAGCGAAAGGCTTTCTTACATTCTTTACATTGGTAAGGTTTCTCGCCAGTATGAATTTTCTGATGTTGACTAAGTTGATAGCCACGACTAAAGGCCTTCCCACATTCCTTACATTCAAAGGTACTATCCTTAATTTGAATTCTATGATGTGATCGAGTAAGTGTACCTTCTCTATTAGGCCTCTTTTCATAAGTGACTACCATTTGATTGATATATCTCACTCGAGGGCGTGGTGGTCCTTCAGGTGTACCTTCACTCATCCGGTTAAGGCTATGGGATTTACTTTTTCCATCAAGGCTTTCTTTCCTTTTGGGAAAATTTCTTTCACGAATATTCTTTCCTGTAGCTAAACCCTTAGTGTCATATGATGACGACTCCAAATCTGGAAAAAAATAACATATTTTGTTTCCTTTAAGGGGAAACAAAAACAAACAAATCTAACCACAAACCAAAAACTTGTCAAGTAGAAATAAAAAGTCTCCAGTAGAATAAATGTGAATCACCTAGGGCTCTTGTTAAAATGTAGATTTTACTTCTGGCACCACACACTTAATTGAGGATACACTAGAGGCATTCGTTCTAAAGTCAAACATGAAAAAGGTCTATTAGTCTATTATTTCCTACCAGCTGACACAACCAAAAAATATTAGAGGGATAAATCTCAAAAATGAAGATGAAAACAAATATGATCTGTAGGTGATGTGATGACATTCCTGGAAAAGTAAAGAAAATAAAATATATAACTACTGTAAAAAAATAAGAATATTCTGAAACTGAAATATGTACATGTTAGTAATATAATTAAAAGTAATTCTGAGCCTGAGCAAGAGCAAGACCCCATCTCTATAAAAAATAGAAAAAATTAGCTGGCCCTGGTGGTGCACACCTGTAAGTCCCAGCTACTCAGGAGGCTGAGGCAGGAGGATCACTTGAGGTCAGGGGCGTGAGGTTGCAGTGAGCTATGATGACACCACTGCACTGTCCTGGACAACAGAGCGAGACCCTGTCTCCTCTCCAGCCAAGAAAAAAAAAAAAAAGTAATTCTGAATAAAAGCAACATAACAGATAATGGGCAAGACTTAATTTAACAAAAAATGTGAAAAAGTTTAGAAGAGCTATGAGGAAAATTTTAGAAAAACTTGAGCATTAATAAGGATGCTAATTGCAAAGGACTGAAGAACGTTTAAATCTATGGGCTCATAATGATGCCAAAAAATGTTAAATAGCTAACTTTGGAGCATGCTAGGAAACCAGTCCTTTATTATAAAAACCATCATTAAAGAAAAAGAACAAAGTTTTTATCCTCTTTATCCAATATGAACAGCTACTACTGCATAAGCAATTAGTAGATAGAGCAAAGCTTCTCTTTAAATCATGACAGCTAATAAATGAAGCAATGACAGACTAGCACCATTTTGAACCCCCAATGAAATGATGAATGTAGGCACTGGGTGTCAATGACTGCTAACAGCACAAGAAAGGCATAACCAGGTATTAGGTGCTTCATGATGGAAGAACATAACAGCACCAAGGAAGCAGTATTGCCAAGACCTAGATAAAAGAAAAAAGCACTTAAAGCTAGGATAACAACCAACCTTCAGGAACCACAAAGGGCAGAGGATCATGTTATCTATTTCCTTAACTACTTAATGTCTGGTCCACAGACCAGCAGCATCAGCAACACATGTAACAGGGGTGAAATATGTGAAGAAAAACAAGGTGAGAGGGAAATGGGGTGAAGATCAAGTTTATGGTGAGATCTTTCCTTTTTCTTCCCTAAAGGCTTTGGGCCAGAACCTTTGTAGGGAGCTTTCTAAACAATTAAGGGGTGTTCCTGCTCCCTGCCCAGCTGGGTTGTTCTTTGTAAGAATGGCTTGCTGTTGCCAGACTGATTCTCACTCTCATTGGTTCTCACTATTCTTGTCTTTTTCCCTCATGATCATCAAGGCTTTCTGTCCTTTGCTTCCATAAGACAGACATGTATGGCTTAGAAATGAAAGGCTATGCTTTCAAAAATAAAAAATAAAAAAAGAAATGCCACATGATGTGGAACTTTTTAAATTGAGCATTAGTCAAATTTGTAAAACCCGAAAAATTAAAATGATAGTGATAAAGACTTCATAAAGAGAAAAGATTAAAGAACAAACAAGAAACCAGATAGGTAAGGAAAAGGTCTTATTTTAAATTTCTGTAGGAATTATCCCCAGAGGCAAGTATAAAATGGTAGTTTGGAGATGGATTCTGGGAGCCAGAATTCTTGGATTCAATTCTTGCTTCTGCCTCCTGTAACTAAATCACTTCGTGCCTCAGTATACCCACCTCTAAAATAGACAATGATTGCGCCTATCTCATAAACTTGTGAGAATTAAATGTATTTACCTGGGTTCACATTTGGGAATGATACCAATTGGGTGTCGGACAGAGGTGGGGGGAGGGGATGGGTGTATATCTACATGATGAGAGCGAAGCGAACTGTCAGTGGAATAGACATACTTGAAGATCTGACTCGGGGTGTTGGGGATGGGGGAGGGGATGGGTGTATACCTACATGATGAGTGCGATGTGCACTGTTGGGGGAATGGACACCCTTGAGGCTCAGTCTCGGGGGGTTGGGAGGGGCATGGGCAATATACTTAACCAGAACGGTTGTACCCCCATAATAAGCTATAATAAATAAAAAAAATAAAAATAAAAATAAAAATTCTAAAAAAAAAAAAAAAGAATTAAATGTATTTATACACACACACAGACACACACACACACAGTGCTTAGAACGGAGCATGGCACAGAGTAAGCATAATATTAGCTACTAATATTATTGTTTTGCTAGGAGAAAAATAAAAAATTTCCTGAGACACGAAATATTGTCATTCAATGTTATTTTTTAAAATTTTTTATTTTATTTTTTAAGAATCCTGCTCCTCAGATTGAACATTCAATGTTTAACTCAAAGTTCATAGATTGTAACTGTCAACTTCACTTCAGGTATGATGTGTAAGAAATGAAATATGCTCACTTTGGTTTAGTACAAAATCTGTTTGTCCAATTCATTCTACTTCGAACACACAAGCTGGTTTAATGGAACGAATCAAAGTGATGTGTCCAGATGTTTTCCCTAACAGTGAGTCCCCAAAATACCACAGATCATCAATAGGAATTTGGATATAAACATAATATCATAGGATGAAGCTTGGTTTCTTTGAAGATGGTTGTGAAATAAATATCCCAGAATTCCAATTCATTCCTTGGTCATTAAGGAAGAGAGATGATGACAGGGAGGGCCAGACAAAGGTGGGAAGATAACTAATGGATGGGAGATGAAGGTGTGTAATACCCATTTCCATACTGGGAACAGGAAGAAGGAATTCAATGAGTTTCTTGACAGATGGGCCAGAATTCACAGTGGAGAGCTGATGTTCCAGGGAGCAGAGTCTAAGTTATTTGAGGCACACAACTTACCCAGTGAGACCAAGTTACTGTAGTTCTCCAACATCACATCCCAGTACAGGTCCCGCTGAGCAGAGGTCAGACAGGCCCATTCCTCCTGAGAGAAGTCTATGGCTACATCAGAGAATGTCACTGAACCCTGAAAACATAAAAATCCACATACTCCTGATGAAACGAAACAGTTTCAAGATGAAGGAAAGAAGACAAAAGGCTACCATCTGGGTAGGGAAGAATACAGTGAGTAGACCGAATGCCTGTGATATGGGTAGGGGGCAGTAAGAGGGCAACATCTTAACTGTGACTGACACAGAATACCTACAAGTTACTGAAGAGCCCTACTGCTGCACAGAAAATAACCTGCACTATGTGGCATTCTTAATTATTCAAACTTGTCAGGAAGTGGATAAAAACAATCATTTCCTTTAGTTTATAAGCACAGAGTCTGCTACATGCCTGCCCTGTAAATTCTCAACAAGTACGGATTCCTATAGCATTCTTTGTTTTTTTGAAGGGAAAAGAAAATCCTGAGATTTTTGTTTGTTTAATATATTTTATTTTAGAAAATAGGTTTTGCAGGTTTGACTATTTTCAAGCCTCAAGTTCATCAATGTGGCAAATTACACTTGAAGCAGTCTTCCTTTGTAATGACAAAAGCATGTTCTAATTCCATCATACAGACAAGTCAGACTTAGTCTATTAAATACTTAGGTTGATCAAAGCATCTAAGGTCATCCTCAACCGTGGAGGTATAAGATCACCTACTGCTTCCATACTAGAAGATCCTTATGTTTGTTACTATCCACAACTCCTGCCTTTCCCCTGTTCATGACTGAGAGGATGTTGGTGTCAAATGATTCAGAATCACACAGAGGTCTGGCAGGTTCATTCAACAATAAAATTTATGCCCCAGTTTCCCTGGCAAGAACATGGTCTCTGTCTATAGGCCCTAATCACAACCCTATCCAATTCTAAAAGCCCCATAATGCTTGAGATCTCACCATACACTGAGACCAATAAATATGAACATTTCTTTTTATCTAGCTAGATAACACTATCAGTGGAAAATTTATTTTCTCATGTGATCAAATAGGATCAACATATCTAACTCATCAAACCACAGACTTGACTTAAATATTTCCCTCCAGGGACTTTGTTCCTTCATTGCTCCAACATTACTCTTGACAAAAAAGTGAGCAAATAGGTAACACTGAATAATGTGCTCAATGATTAAGTAAACATTATCCAAAAAATAGACATCAGGCTATATGGCATTATCATTCACTGGAATAGAAAGAAATGGGAAGTAGGTAATTAGATGGGGCTTGATTAGGTAGAAGGCTTTGGATAATTCACAAAAATATCCACAAAACCCAAAAATCACATTTCAAGAAGGAAAGAGAAATACACACTTACCTGGGCCATGGTTTCAGAATTCAAGTATTGATCAGTCTTCTTGGAGTTTCCCTACAGAAGACAAAAATTCCAAGAGTCCAGAGCTAGGGATGGAAAAAAAAGACATTAAAAGCTAGGGATGGAAAAAAAAGACATTAAAACCAGGTGCAGCTTGGGTTCCCAAAATGACTTAATATGACTTTTTGCTCCTCCATCTTGGCTTTCCAACACAAACATGACACATGTGGGGAAGATTAACAGGATTCTGGATAAAACCAAACTCCCTCCTAAAACCCCAGGAAGCCCAGCTGCGTATAGCAGAGGGGCTTTCTTCTCCCTTTTTTGCCTTGATGACATACCCAGACATTTCAGCAGGATGATTTCTGGCCAGTTACCTACTGGGAGTTGGGGGAAGGGATGTAGTAAAGAATTTGGACTTGTCCAAAAAGAGGTCTGGCCTTGCCCTCAGCTTCTGAGAAGTAATCCATATCATACCTGATAGGAATGTCTTCGTTTCTGGCCACACCAGAAAGACCAACCAGGTGATTCAGGCTGGGGGCTTTGGGTCATGTAGTTATCAGCTGATCTGGAGACTGAAATTAACCACGTAGACAATCAATCAATCAATCAATCATGCTTGTGTGTTGATACCCCAATAAAAACTTTGGACATCAGAACTTGGGTACGCTTCCCTAGTTGCCAACAGTTAGTGCTTATTGTCATACATTACACAGCAGAGTAACAAGTCCTCATTCTACAGGGAGAAGACACCAAAAACTCCCATGTCTGGAACCCTTCCTGACTTTAAGTTACGTGCTTCTTTCCTTGGCTGATGTTAATCTATACCCTTTCCCTGTAAGAGACTATAACCACGAGTATAACATCTCTTAGCGAGGGTTCTGTGAGTCCTTCTAGTGAATTGTTGAACCTGAGGGTAGTTTGGGGAACCCCTCAAACAAGCAGCTGTTGTTAAAGTGAGGGTGGTCTTGTGTAGAGATGGTACCCTAAAATCTTGCAGATTAGCTAACTGTGTGCAGGGAGGACTATGATTTGGATCTGAGAATGGGTGCTTAGAATGTTTAGTCTCATTCTGAGCATATCCTGGTCCCTCCAGATAACCTTTCAGGGTGAAGAGTGACTGTATCATCCAAACTAGGACCTCTTCCTGCCTCTAGAGCAGGTGATGTTACTCAAAACATGGCAGATGGACAGAGTGGAAAAGGAACTGCTCTGGCTGTGTTCAGTACCCTTAAGTCCAGAAAAGCTGACTGTATAATTACATGTAGAATATCAAAGTAAAAAAGTAAATGGTAACCAAACTCTAAGTTGGAAGAAACACTTAAAAGACATGAGACATATTTCAGACACACTGTAAGTAGAAAAGTTAGCTTACCAAAACAGGATACATTTGTAAAATTCTATATATGACTATAAATGTTTATATCTATATATACACATATACATGGATATATATGGAAAGAGGAAGACAGGGAGGGAAGGAAGGAGGGAGTAAGAGAGGGAGGGGGACACAGACAGACATACACATGCTGACCAACCATATCATATCAATAGAAAGAAAACAGATATAAAAACAGAAATAGAGAAACAGAAAGAAACAGTCTGGGAAGTTGTATTTCCCTTACGTAGAAAGGATACTGAGTCTGAAACTGCTATCCGTAAGCCTGTTCACAGTACTGGTCCTTGGCATCTGGGAACCAGACTCCAGAGTGTTCTCACTATTCCTTAAAATATAAGAGGGACTCGCAGTGCCTCAACTGCTTGTACAAATAACTTGGTTTAAGCTGATTGTGCTATGTAACTGAATGAACCTTGATAAAAACCTTGCACCACCAGACTTTGGTGAGCTTCCCTGGTAGACAACATTGAACAGGTGTTGTCTTAATGCATCGCTGGATGAATGAAGCAAATCCTGTGTGATTTCATTGAGAAAGGACTGAGAATGATTGAGCCTGGATTCCTCCCAACTTGTCCCATGCAATGAAATCTGCTGATTTTGCTTTGTATCCTTTCACTGGAATAAATCAGTCATGAATAGGACTACATATTGAGTCCTTTGACTCCATGTGGAGAATCACTGAATCTGATGGGATTCTGTGGGACTCTGACACATCTTTTTACGTTGATTTTCTTGCTTTTAAGTATACCTTACTAGATGTTTTAACAGCCTTCCATTGCCTTAACATACATAAGTGTATATGTATTTAACTTAAATTTATTCAGAGGCAGACTTTCAAAAGACAGGGAATATTTCTTTTTTGTCATAAAAAAATCTACTCCTGACCTTGTGGAAAAAGCTCAGAATATATGAACTTTTTTTTTTTTTTTTTTTTTTTTTTTGAGACAGAGTCTTCCTTTGTTGCCCGGGCTAGAGTGCCATGGTGTCAGCCTAGCTCACAGCAACCTCAAACTCCTGGGCTCAAGTGATCCTCCTGAGTAGCTGAGATTACAGGCACATGCCACCTGTGCCTGGCTAATTTTTTCTATTTTTAGTAGGGATGGGGGTCTCGCTCTTGCTCAGGCTGGTCTCGAACTCCTGAGCTCAAGCAATCCTCTCACCTCGGCCTCCCAGAGTGCTAGGACTATAGGCTCAAGACACCGTGCCTGGCCTACACAAACTTTTTGGAAGTTACTGAATAAATTCCTTTTGTTTCCTTTCACTTCCCAAAATCTAAACCAATTCTCTGATGCTCACATATGTTGGAGCACTGACTGGCCAAAATGGATAAAATTCCAAGCGATGCTTTGTAGATACTGACAGTGATCTTGAGGCTGCTTATTTTTATGTCTTAATGAGAGAGTGAATTTTACTTGTGCACTTGTCCTTTTAGCCATGAGGGCCTGCAGACATTTGTTAAATCATTCTATCTGGTAAGTCTTCACTTGGCACCAAACATTATTAGAAAAAAATACATAAAGGTATAAAACTTAGAAAATAAATCTCATTGATCTCAGTGAAGAGCCAGTGCATTCAGAATTAAGTGGTCATGACCTGACCTCACTGGCTGTTCCCAGAATAATGTCCTAGCACCTCTCAGGGCACATCACCTGGAATTCTCCACAGGTCTTGATCAAAGGCTGCCTTGAGCTACTTCTATTTAGAGTTTCCCTTCCTTGCTGGGTTATAAACAATGTATAGGTAGCAGCTGTGTCACTTTAGTCTTACTTCATTCCAAGTACTACTATCACAGGGTCTGGCATACGCATAGCACTTAAGAATGATTTGACTCAAAATTCCACTTTTTTGAATTTCTCCAAAAGAAACAGCTATAGTAGTATACACACGTATTTCTAAGAATGTTCATAATAATTTTTTTTTCTGGAAAAGGTTGTTTTTTCTAAACTGAGATAAACGTAGATTAACATGTAGTTATAAAAAGTAACAGAGTGATTCTTTGTACCCTTTGCCTGATTTACACCAATTGTGATACCTTGCAAAATTATAGCAAAATATTACAACCAGGACAGTGATACAACCCATTGATCCTGTCCAGATTTTCCAGTGAATAATGCTTAAAAATGAAAAAATTAGAAATAGAAGTACCTCACAGTAGAGGACATATAAATAAATCATGGTCTGCTACATAATGAAATAGAATACATTTACTACTAATAATATTGATTCATATTAATTGAGAAAGAATTTATGACAAAATACCAAGTAAAGAAAGTAGGTTTCAAAAAGTATATACATAATTTGAATGAAGATGTTTTGTTGAAATGAACACAGGCTCTGTGGTCTTTCAAGATGTGAATCTGAGCTCTGATAGTTAATAACTTCACAGTGTCTGTTTCTTCACTGGTAAAATTGGGATAAAAACACTACAAGGTATGACTGTCTTAATTTATTAAGATAATCTTTCTAAAACATGCAGTAATATATAACAGTTATTTTAATATAATTTAGCTCTTACTATTGATGATCACTAACATTACACATCTCTTAATCGATTTTTATAAAAGAATCTCAAGTTTATTTTTCTTACACTAAAATATATGCTTCTCAAACCATATAAACATGACTGCTAACTAAAAACAACATTCAGAGCATGATGTTAAGAATGAAATTCTCTTTACTTGGCAAAAATAGCAAAAAAGATTCTAAGACACTTAGGAGGAAATGTTCCCTCTCCACCAGCAACTAGGGGAACAGAGACATGATTCTGCATAAGAAATCAAACTTAACAAATCTAACCAGCAAAGATGCCAATTTGAGAACATTAGCATGAGTCTGAGTCATGTGTCCTATGTGAAATGGGAGATATTTGTGAACATTTTAAACTATTGCCATCTTATTCTTTTTCTTATATCTTGGAAATGTTACTTATATAGGCCATGTGTGTTACTTATATATATATAACCTTGTTAATGTTATTTGGAAAGTCCATACTTGTAAGGCACCCAGTGATTACTGTAGTGTTCATCAGTGATTACTGCCACGTCCTGTGAAACAAACATTAAAATCCTAGTATCTCTAATTCTAAAAGGCTGTCTTTCTTGATAATTTGTTGCCATGGATTAGATTCAACTGTGTTATATCTAATCCTATAAGGTGGAAATATTTGAGAGATATTTGAAAGCAAGACAAAGATGACTGGCATGCCCTTCCCCTCCCAAAATGCACACAGGTATAATGTGACCCATGGCTGGGTTCGATTCCTTTAATAAACTAAGATTTGGAGAGTCTTTGGCTTTTTTACATGATTGATTAGCAAGATTCAATGAAACAAAACACACATGCTTAGAGGCAAAGAGGAGGACTGGAAACATACATATCAAAATGTTAACAGTAATTATCTCTGGATGGTACAATTATGGGTAATTTAGAGATTCTTCTCTAAGAGGTCCTTAGGGACCGATTTTTTTTTTCCCCAAGCAGGACTACATTAACCCCATTGCAAGAAATAGAACAAGAGAGCCCAAAATTAAATAATTAATGAAAAAAAAGGACCATAGTTATGGGGGAGGAGGTATATTGTTGTCATTCAGGAAACTCTGAACAGCTAGGCCTGTGGTAGGCAAAATCATTGCCTCTCAAATATGGCCATATAGTAATTCTGGCACCTGTGAATATGTTACCTTACATGGCAAAGGGGAATTAAGTTTGCAGATGTAGGGGGGCAAGCGGAATATACGTAACCCAAACTTTTGTACCCCTACAATATGCTGAAATAAAAAAAAAAGGTTGGAAGATGGACTCAAAATTGCTAATCAGTTGACTTTAAGATAGGGAAGATTATCCTGAATTATCCCATTGGGCCCAATGTAATTACCAGGGTCCTTAAAATTATAAGAGGGTCACAAGACAAGAAAGGTTTGAAGACAGAAGCTGGGTTAGAGTGACGCAACAGAAAAAGGACTTGTCTTTGCTGGCTTTGATGATGGAAGAAGGCGTCATGAGCCAAGGTGCGTGGGGAGCATCTAGGAATTGGGAAAGGCAAGGAAATACGATGTTTCTGGGAGTCCCCAAGCAGGAACACCTTCTAGAGCCCTACCAGCACCTTGGTTTTAGCCCAGTGAGCTGCACTTCAGACTTCTGACCTCTAAGACTGTAAGATAATACATTTGTGTTCTGTCCAGCCCATAAATCTGTGGTGATTTGTTACAGCTTCAAATGGAAACTGACACAAGGCCTAATAGTGAAAAAACTGAAGAAGTATCACCTTCCTGCTCTGGAACATCCATTCACTGAGTCTCAGTAATATAATCCAACCCTGTGATATTATAACACATATATGATATATATGATATGTATATATTTATGCATTTTAAAATATATTTTATGGGTTTATTATTATTAATATATATTTTTTACATATTTATGAGTTTTCAACCATGGTTCCTGATTCATAACTCCTATAGTCCTTGTTATAGTCCTTTGCTATAATGTTGGGGCACTTTAGGCCTCACAAGCAGGCTTCAAGAAAAAGAATCTCTTCTGACCTTCTCTTCTCCTTTTACCTGATTTTAATCTGATTGT
>CM052449.1:18902577-18913294 GCA_028533085.1 Varecia variegata | reverse complement strand
CAACATATGTAACCTAAACATTTGTACCCCCATAATATGCAGAAATAAAAAATAAATAAATAAAATTAAAAAAATAAATCAGATAAAAAATAAAATTAAAATAAAATAAAGTAAATAAAATAAAAAATAAAATAAAATAAAGGGTCTTGCTATATTGCCCAGGCTGGAGTGCAATGGCTATTCACAGCAGTGACCATAGTGTCCCACAGCCTCAAACTTCTGGACTCAAGTGATCCTTCCATCTCAGCTTCCCAAATAGCTGGGACTACTGTTGCGCGCCACCGCCCCAGGGTAAGAGTTAGATTTTTTAAAAAGATAAACAACACAGAGCAACTCTGAGCTTAAGAAACAAAGAAAATAAGAGAGAAGACTCAAATCAATAAAATTCCAAATGAACAAGCAGATATTACAACTGATAACAGAAATACAAAGGATCATAAGGCAATACTATGAATAATCATATACCCCAAAATTGAATAACCTACTGAAATATACTGAAATGTATAAATCTCTAGAAACTAACCTTCTCGGCCCACCGCAGCCTGCCCTCCCGCTTCTGCACCTTCACTTAGCTACTTTGAGCTCTGTGACGCCGTCAGTCCTCGCAGGAATTAGTTTACCGTCAGCTGGGCCCATCTGCTGGAGCACTAGAGCCCTTAGCTCCTCTGTGTGACGTGCCACAGTGAATACCGTACATTTGGGGCCACACCCCTGCCCTTGAGCTGTGCCCACCGCTCAGGTTTATTCATGAAGAAACAGAAAATCTGACCTCAATAATAATATGCAAGGAGATTGAATAAGTAATACAGTCTCCCACCAAAGATAAGCCCAGGACCTCATAGCTTTACTAATGACTCAGTGAAATATTCAAAGAAGACCTAATACAAATTCTTCCAAACAACTGAAGAAGAGAAACTTATGTTTTGAGGCCGGCATTACCTTGATACAAAACTGAAAGACACTACAAAAAAATTACAGACCAATATCCTGGATAGGCATACGTAGAAAAATTATCAACAACTTGCATTGCATGGTATTAGCACTCAGCAGTTTATTCATGACAGAGTGTTCAAAGGACAGCACCATAGAAATTCAGTATCTGGCACCATTGGTTTTCTTGGCTTTGTACATGTTAAACCTGGCATTTCTATTGATATGGTATTTCTATTTTTACAAAATTATCAACAACTACAGTTGACCCTTCAACAACATGGGTTGGAAGTATGCAAGCCCACCTATATGTAGAGTTTCTTTTGCCTCTGCCACCTCTGAGACAGCAAGACCAACCTCTCCTCTTCTTTCTCCTCCTCAGCCTACTGAACATGAAGAAAATGAGGATGAAAACATGTACGATGATGCATTTACACTTTTTTTTTTTTTTTTTGAGACAGAGTCCCACTCTGTTGTCTGGGCTAGAGTGTCATGGCATCAGCCTAGCTCACAGCAACCTCAAACTCCTGGGCTCAAGCGATGCTCCTGCCTCAGCCTCCCAAGTAGCTGGGACTATAGGCATATGCTACCATGTCCAGCTAATTTTTTTTTCTACATATTTTTAGTTGTCCAGCTAATTTCTTTCTATTTTTAGTAGAGACGGGGTCTTGCTCTGACCAGCTCAGGCCGGTCTTGAACTCCTGAGCTCAAATGATCCTCCCACCTCGGCCTCCATTCACTTATACTTAATGAATAGTAAATATATTTTCTCTTTCTTATAATTTCTTTTTTTTGTTTTTTGAGACAGAGTCTCATTCTGTTGCCTGGGCTAGAGTGCTGTGGCGTCAGCCTAGCTCACGGCAACCTCAAACTCCTGAGCTCAAGTGATCCTCCTGCCTCAGCCTCCCAGGTAGCTGGGACTACAGGCACGCGCCACCATGCCCGGCTAGTTTTTTCTCTTTTTAGTTGTTTGGCTAATTTCTTTCTATTTTTAGTAGAGATGGGGTCTCACTCTTGCTCAGGCTGGTCTCAAACTCCTGAGCTCAAGCAATCCTCCCACCTCTGCCTTCCAGAGTGCTAGGATTACAGGCGTGAGCCACCGCTCCTGGCCCATAATTTCTTAATAACACTTTCTTTTCTCCATTTTACAGGTTCACACCTGTAATCCCAGCACTTTCGGAGGCCAAGGCGGGAGGACTGCTTGAGGCCAGGAGTTCAAGACCAGCCTGGGTGATAGAGGAAGGCTGTGTCTGTACAAAAAAAATAGAAAAATTAGCTGAGTGTGGTGATGTATGCCTGTAGTCCCAGCTACTCAGGAGACTGAGGCAGGAGGATCACTTGAGCCCAGGAATTTAAAGTTACAGTGAGATGTGATCATGCCACTGCACTCTAGCCTGGGTGACAGAACTACTATATGACCCAGCAATCCTCCACTCTGGGTATATATCCAAAGGAAATGAAATCAGTATCTCATAGAGATACCTGCACTCCTGTGTTCACTGTTAGCATTATTCACAATAGCCAAGATAAGGATTCAACCTACTTATCCATCAGCAGAGAAATGGATGAAGAAATGTGGTATACAATTAAATACTATTCAGCCTTAAAAAAGAAAGAGGATCACTTGAACCCAGGAGTTTGAGGTTGCAGGGAGCTTTGATGACACCACTGCACTCTAGCCCTCTATCCCAGGCAACAGAGTAAGACTCTCCCTGTCTCAGGGCAGGGGGTGGGGTTTGGGGAGTCATTGCATTTTTCTTTTTTTTTTTTTGTTTGAGACAGAGTCTCACTCTGTTGCCCAGGAGAGAGTGCCGTGGCGTCAGCCTAGCTCACAGCAACCTCAAACTCCTGGGCTCAAGCAATCCTCCTGTCTCAGCCTCCCGAGTTGCTGGGACTACAGGCATGCGCCACCATGCCCAGCTAATTTTTTCTATATATTTTCAGTTGTCCAGCTAATTTCTTTCTATTTTTAGTAGAGATGGGGTCTTGCTCTTGCTCAGGCTGGTCTCCAACTCCTAAGCTCAAACAATCCACTCGCCTTGGCCTCCCAGGGTGCTAGGAGGCCTCCCAGGGTGCCTGGCCTCCCAGGGTGCTAGGAGGCCTCCCAGGGTGCAGTGAGCCACTGCACCCGGCCTGCATTTTTCTTTTTAAAAAAATCTTTTCTTGTTTTTTTCCTTTTAGAAATAGGGTTTTTGAGACAACATGGATGAACCTGGAGGACACTATTAAGTGAAATATGTCAGACACCTGCATGATCTAACTTATTCGTGGAGTATAAAAATGTTGAATTCATAGACACAGAGACGTGGTTGCCAGGGGCTGGAAGGCAGGATGGGGAATGAGGAGATAATGGGGACAAAATTTCAGTTAGAGAAGAGAAAGAAGTTTTGGAGATCTGTTATACAGTATAGCAACCAAACAGCATGAATAATATTGCATAGTAAACTTTAAAAATGCCAACAGAGTAGATTTAAATGTTCTCATTATATATATAATTATTAGTGAGGTGAGATTTATGTTAATCAACTTGATTTAATCATTTCACATGCATACATATCTCAAAACCTCAGTTGTACACCATAAGTATATATAGATTGTCACTATTAAATAAAAATAAAAAATTAAGGTCATGGGAAAAACCTCACAATAATCCAAAAAAATAAATAAATAAAAAGGAGACGAAATTATATGCAACCATATGTGACCCACAAAACGTAAAATATTTGCTACCTAGGTTTTTACAGAACACGTCTGCCAACCCCTGCCCTAGATCCAGAACTCAAACTGAACATCAAACCATATGGTTTCTCACAGTTGACACAAAGCAGCAACTGAAAAAAAACAGAAGCTGTCAGCTCAAAGAAGTCCTGGATAACAAAACAAATTTTGATTTACTGATTAACTGAAAAACATCCTTGTCTTTGATGACACAGAAATTTGATGAAACTCCACTTTTAAAATCTTCACAGGCTAGGCTCAGTAGCTCACGCCTGTAATCCCAGTGCTTTGGGAGGCAGAGGTGGGAGGATCACTTGAGGCCAGCAGTTTGAAACCAGCCTGGGCAATATCATAAGACCCCGTCTTTAGAAAAAATACTAAAAAAAAAGCCTCACAAAGCTGACAACTTTGTCATGTACTGACTAAACAATCAAACCTTCTTCTCTTTTGCTGTGTTTTGAAAACACGTCCCATTGGAAAAGACCAAAGATATCTGGTGTTTGATTCCATCTAAAAACTAAACACCTCCTTATGAAACCACACTGTAAAATAAAGTGCTAACCTCTAGAAGGTATTTTTCTATACCATCAGATTCTTAGAACACCAGAACACATAGGAGGACTTGAACAATTTGATAAGGGGGTATGTGAATACTCAAAGGAGAGGGTTGGTCAATCGGAGTACACAGAAGGATGCTCTTGTCGAACCTCTTAGGGAGGAATTACTGGGATAAATCGCTATTAGGGAGGACATTTAGGGCCATAAAAAGCAATGAGTTCTAAACCATATAAACACAAATTTAATGAACATTTAATAAAGCTGATTTTAAGATATGTAACAATTCTTATTCCTCCTCAGGATGCTTTTTCTGAAGGACAGCTGACCTAAAAGAAGAGTATAAGAATGTGCACCAGGGTCTTCCTGGAGTACAGACTACATTAGAAAATATCTTCCAGGGCACACTTGCCCTCAGGCCACAGCTAAAACCAGTCAGAAATAAGAGGGCACTGGCATTCAAGAATTTGAGAGAGGCCAGGCGCGGTGGCTCACGCCTGTAATCCTAGCACTCTGGGAGGCCAAGGCGGGTGGATCGCTAGAGGTCAGGAGTTCGAGACCAGCCTGAGCAAGAGCGAGACCCTGTCTCTACTAAAAATAGAAAGAAATTATCTGGACAACTAAAAATATATATAAAAAATTAGCCGGGCATGGTGGTGCATGCCTGTAGTCCCAGCTACTTGGGAGGCTGAGACAGTAGGATCGCTTAAGCCCAGGAGTTTGAGGTTGCTGTGAGCTAGGCTGACGCCACGGCACTCACTCTAGCCTGGGCAACAAAGCGAGACTCTGTCTCAAAAAAAAAAAAAAAAGAATTTGAGAGATCTTCAGGACTAAACTGTATTTAGCTAGGGTTCTAGAACATGGAGCTGCCCCCTCCCCTCATGTACCGAGCTAGGTACTTCTCTCCTCCCAAATAGGAATCTCATTCATGAGGCTTTCTGCTCCTGTCATACAGGAGTCTACATGGAAAACACTTCCAGCTCTAAAGTTATCTCATGGCTATGTCTGTTCCCTTTTTGTTGATGACATTCATGACAAGGTCCTGGCTTTCACATCCCATTGGGGCCACTGCTCCCATGCAGGTACCACACGGTTGGAAGATGAAGGCAGAGGAAGCAGAAGGGACACTGGAAATACAGATTACATTGTCATACATAGCCACGCCCACTCAGTAGCCATGCCCCTAATCACCCAAACACCATCCTAAACCATTCACTGACTCCCAATCCCAGGCCCTGTCACACCCACTGACAGGCAGGCCAGAGAGTTCCTGCCCATCCCTGTCAATCTGACAGAAGTGCAAAGATACATCCTGTCTGTGCCACCTCCATTCATCCTTTAGGCATCCATCTCACAGAACAGCAGTGTCACCACTTAAAATGATCACACACTCACCCCTTTGCCAGCAAAGACACTTGAAAACACTTGTGTCACAGCTCTAAAGAAAAACACGGCCCTGTCACTTGTCCCCCCCCCCACTCCTAAGCAAGCGCATCGCATAATTGAATACCCTGTCCATGTGTCACTCCACAGAGCCCACACATACTTATCTCACCCTGTGAAGAGTCGGGGAGATACAGCCAGCTGTGTCATTGGCATAGACCTTCAGCCAGAACCATCCCCATTATCCCCAATGACACTCACACACAGGTGTCACAGTTACTGTGACAAAGCTTGGAAGCATCACCCCACACAAATACTCACACGCAAGTGTGTCACAGACCAAGGGACAGGGCTCATCCCTGTCATGCAGTCCCTCTTATGCACAGACTCACTGACACATAAACATATACAAATCCTCCCACGACTGGAAGCCACAGGTCAAGGCTCTATTTCAAGGGGGTGTTTCCCTCATTGCCATCCCCATCACACCCCTGAGTTCTGGGTTCCTTCTTGGAAGCGAACAATCCCTTGCTCAGGCCCAGCCACCACTGGGATGTCGGGAGGGGGTGCAAGGGTTGAGGAGGACCCCGAATGGTGTCCCAGCATGCAATTCAGCACCCCCTCATGGGGCCAGGCCTTGGAGACCTCTGGGAAATGGAGTCCAGAACATTCTCCTGATGGGGGCCTGAGAGTGGACCTGAAAGGGCTGTCAGAGTGGACAGTGTCACATTGAGCACATCCTGCTCCCTGGAGACAGCCCTTCCTGTGTGAGGAGAGGCTGCGTTATCCCAACTCAGACCTCATGTGGCCTCTGGATCAGGGATGATCTGGTTAAGACGTGGCTGTCCCCAGGATGATGCCCCTTTCCTAGCACCTCCTGGGCAAGGCAGCTGGGATTCTCCCCAGGCCTTGCTTACAGGCTGCATTGAGCTTCTTGGATTCAGTTTCGCTTCCTTGAATTACAATATACAGGTAGCAGCTATGTCCCTTTAGTCATTCATTCTAAGTACTAATATCATAGGGTCTGGCACAGTACAGATACTTAGAAATTATACTACAATATTACAACCAGGACATGGACATAGATTGCACCAACTGATCTTATCCACAATTTCCAGAGAATAATGTTTAAAAATGAAAAAATAGAAACAGAAATATCTCACAGTAGAGGATAGTTAAATACATTATGGTCTGCTGTATAATGGCATGGAATGCTAACAGTGATACTGATTCTTTTTCTTTTTTTTTTGAGACAGGGTCTTGCTCTGTCTCCCATGCTAGAGTGCAGTGGCATCATCATAACTCACATTCCTGGGCTCAAGTGCTTCTCCTGCCTCAGCCTCCTGAGTAGCTGGGACTACAGGCATGTGCCACCAAGCCCAGTTAATTTTTCTATTTTTTGTAGAGATGGGGTTTTGCTCTTGCTCAGGCTGGTCTCCCAACTCCTGACCTCAAGTGATCCTCCTGCCTTGGCCTTCCAGAGTGCTAGGATTACAGGTGTGAGCCACCACATCTGGCCATGACACTTATTTTTATTTATTTATTTTTTGAGACAGGGTCTCACTTTGTTGTCCAGGCAGGAGTGCAGTAGCATCATCATAGCTCACTGCAACCTCGGCCTCCTGGTCTCAAGTGATCCTCCCACCGCCTTCTCCCAAAGTGCTAAGATTATAGGCATGAGCTACCACACCCAACTGATTCTTATTAATTGAGAAAAAATTTGTGATGCACAACCAACGTAGAAGGTAGATTAAAAAGGCATATATAATCTGAGCAGAGACATTCTGATAAAATTAAGAAAACAGATTATTCTGTGGTCTGACTTTCAAGGTGTAACTCTGAACTCTCACAGTTACTAACCTCACAGTGTCTGTTTTCTCACTGGTAGAAACAGAATAAAAGTACTATAGAGTACAACTGTTTCAACTAGCAAGTGAGATAATCTATGTAAAATATGAAATAATATGTAACAATTGTTTAATATAAGCTACCTATTATTATTATAGATAAACCCAAGTCTGTCAATTGCTTTTTTTTCTTGTGGTAAAACATGTGCTCCTGGCCAGGCATGGTGGCTCACTCTGGGAGGCTGAGGTGGGAGGATCGCTTGAGGTCAGGAGTTCAAGACCAGTCTGAGCAAGAGCGAGACCCCGTCCTACTAAAAATAGAAAGAAATTATCTGGACAACTAAAAATATACATAGAGAAAAAAATTAGCCGGGCATGGTGGCGCATGCCTGTAGTCCCATCTACTCGGGAGGCTGAGGCAGAAGGATGGCTTAAGCCCAGGAGTTTGAGGTTGCTGTGAGCTAGGCTGACGCCACAGCACTCTAGCCCGGGAAACAGAGCGAGATTCTGTCTTAAAAAAAAAAAAAAAAAAAAAAACAAAACCAAAAACAAACCATGTGCTTCTTTTTAAAACTATTATTCTTTTAGAGACAGGGTCTTACAATGTTGCACAGGCTGGTCTGGAACTCCAGGACTCAAGTGATTCTCCTGATTCAGCTTTCCAAGTAGCTGGGATTACAGAAACGAGCCAATGTGCCCAGCTTCTAATTTCTTTTTTTTTCTTGACACGGGGTCTCACTTTGTCATCCAGGCTGGAGTGCAGTGGCACAATCAAGTTCACTTCAACCTTGATGTCCTGGGCCCAAGTGATCCTCCTACCTCAGCCTCCCGAGTAGCTAGGACTACAGGAGCTAGCCACCACACTTGGCTAATTTTATTTTTATTTTTTATACAGATGGGGATCTCACTAGGTTGCTCAGGCTGGTCTAGACCTCATGTCCTTAAACAATTCTCCCAAGGTGCTGGGATTATAGGCATGAGCTACTGCACCCAGTCTTATTTTTTATTTTGTTATTTATCTATTCATTAACATACGTGCTTCTTGAAACTGCTATCTGTATAATCAATACTAACCAAAACAACTCTCAGACCCTGACATAAAGAATGAAATTTTTTGTTTAACCACATTAGCAAAAAAGATGCTAAGACACATAAGGAGGAAATGTTCCCTCTCCACCACCAACTAGGGAAACAGAAACATGATTCACCATAAGAAATCAAACTTAACGAATCTAACTGGAGAAAACGCCAATTTGAGAATATTAGCAAGAGTCTGAGTCGTGTGTTCTATGTGAAATGGGAGATATTTGTGAACATTTTAAACTACTGCCATCTTATTCTTTTTCTTATATCTTGGAAATGTTACTTATATACTTCATATATGTTACCTGTATATATAACCTTGCTAATGTTATTTGGAAAGTCCATACTTGTAAGGCACCCAGTGATTACAGTAGTGTTGATCAGTGATTACTGCCACGTCCTGTGAAACAAACATTAAAATCCTAATATCTCTAATTCTAAAAGACTGTCTTTCTTGATAATTTGTTACCATGGATTAGATTCAATTGTGGTATTTTTAATCCTATAAGGTAGAAATATTTGAGAGATATTGCAAAGCAAGACAAAGATCACTGGCATGCCCTTCCCCTCCCAACATGCACAAAGGTATAATGTGACCCATGGCTAGGTTGGATTCCTTTAATAAACTAAGATTTGGAGAATCTTTGGCTTTTTTACATGATAATTTGTAAGACTCAATGCTCCAGAAACAAAACACACACATGCTTAGAGGCAAAGAGGAGGACTGGAAACATACATACCAAAATGTTAACAGTAATTATCTCCGGATGGTACAATTATGGGTAATTTAGAGATTCTTCTCTAAGAGCTCTTTAGGGACTGATTACCCCCCTACGCCCACGCAGGGCTACATTAATCCTATTATAAGAAATAGAACAAGAGAGTCCAAAATTAAATAATTAACGAACAAAAAGGATCATAGTTATGGGGGAGGAGGTATATGGTTGTCATTCAGGAAACTCTGAATGGATAGGCCTGTGGTAGGCAAAATCACTGCCTCTCAAATATGGCCGTATGGTAATTCTGGCACCGGTGAATATGCTACATTACATGGCAAAGGGGAATTAAGGTTGCAGGTGGACTTAAAATTGCTAATCAGTTGACTTTAAGATAGGGAAGATTATCCTGAATTATCCCATTGGGCCCAATGCAATCACCAGGGTCCTTAAAATTAGAAGAGGAGGGTCAGAAGACAAGAAAAGTTTGAAGACAGAGTTAGAGTGATGCGACAGAAAAACGACTTGTCTTTGCTGGTTTTGATGATGGAAGAAGGCGTCATGAGCCAAGGTGCGTGGGGAGCATCTAGGAATTGGGAAAGGCAAGGAAATACGATGTTTCTGGGAGTCCCCAAGCAGGAACACCTTCTAGAGCCCTACCAGCACCTTGGTTTTAGCCCAGTGAGATGCACTTCAGACTTCTGACCTCTAAGACTGTAAGATAATACATTTGTGTTCTGTCCAGCCCATAAATCTGTGGTGATCTGTTACAGCTTCAAATGGAAACTGACACAAGGCCTAATAGTGAAAAAACTGAAGAAGTGGCCGGGCGCGGTGGCTCACACCTGTAATCCTAGCACTCTGGGAGGCTGAGGCGGGCAGATTGTTTGAGCTCAGGAGTTCGAGATCAGCCTGAGCAAGAGCGAGACTCCGTCTCTACTAAAAATAGAAAGAAATTATATGGACAGCTAAAAATATATATAGAAAAAAATTAGCCGGGCATGGTGGCGCATGCCTGTAGTCCCAGCTACTTGGGGGGCTGAGGCAGAAGGATCACTTGAGCCCAGGAGTTTGAGGTTGCTGTGAGCTAGGCTGATGCCACGGCACTCTAGCTCGGGCAACAGAGTGAGACTCTGTCTCAAAAAAAAAAAAAAAACAACTGAAGAAGTATCACCTTCCTGCTCTGGAACATCCGTTCACTGTGTCTCAGTAATATAATCCAACCCTGTGATATTATAACACATATATGATATATATGATATGTATATATTTATGCATTTTAAAATATATTGTATGGGTTTACAAATATATATTTTTTACATATTTATGAGTTTTCAACCATGGTTCCTGATTCATAACTCCTAAAGTCCTTGTTATAGTCTTTTGCTATAATGTTGGGGCACTTTAGGCCTCACAAGCAGGCTTCAAGAAAAAGAATCTCTTCTGACCTTCTCTTCTCCTTTTACCTGATTTTAATCTGATTGT
>CM052449.1:18881572-18902077 GCA_028533085.1 Varecia variegata | reverse complement strand
ATTGATACAACTGTGGATTCATATTTACTTGTAAGAAATAATACTGAGAGATACTGTGTACCTTTCACCCGGCTATCCCAACTGGTGATTAGTATAGTATAATATCACAAGCGGGACATTAACATGGATATAATCCATTGATGTTACCTAAATATCTAGAGAATAATTTTTAAAAGTGAAAATTTCACAGTAGAGGACACATTATAAAAAGTTTGGTTCCTATTTAATGACACATACATTTACTAATGATCATATTGAAAATTGAGAATTTTCCTGTTTAGAAGGCTTAAAAATAATAAAAAAAAAAAAAAGGAAATTGAGAATTTATGATGAATTACTAAGAGAAAAAGGTAGGTTCAAAAGGTATGTATAATTTGGGAGGAGACGTTTGTGGTGAAATTAAACACATGGGCTCTGTGGTCTTTCACAATGTGAATCTGAGCTGTGATTCACTATTACTTTAACATTGGTATTTCTTCACTGGTAAAATTAGGACAAGATATGACTGTCTCAATTATTATGTAAGTAATCTACATGCAGTAATATGTAAAGATTATTTCATATAAGCTCCCCATTATCACTGAAAATCAGTAACATTACATATCCTTGAATCCATTTTTAAAAGAAACTCAAGTGTGTTATTTCCTTTTTTTTTTTACACTAAAATGTGTTTCCTACACCATCTGTCAATAGAGTGAACACTAACTAAAAACAACTTTCAGAGCCTGATGTTAAGAATGAAATTATTTTTGTTTCTTTTTGTTTAGCCACATTAGGAAAAAAGATTCTAAGACACATAAGGAGGAAATGTTTCTTCTCACCAGAAAGTAGGGGAACAGACACATGATTCTGCATCAAAAATTGAGCTCAGAGAATCTAATCTTAGACAATGCCAAATTGAGAACATTAGCAAGAACATGCATCATGTGTTATGGGAGATTTATATAAAGTTTTATTTGCCATCTTACTCAATTTTTCATATATCTTGCATTTGTTACTTACACAGTGCATATTTGTTACTTGTACCTATAATTATGGAAATGTTACTTGTACAATGTATATTTGCAAGGCACCAGACATCAGTGATTACTGTCATGCTCTTTGAAAAAAACAATAAAATTGTAGAAAATCTAATTTTGAAAGGCTATAAAGTCATTCCTCAGTATCTGTGCAGGACTGGTTCCAGGCCTCTTTTGGATATAAATATGCTCAAATGCTTATTAACACTTTTATGCAAAATGGTGTACACAACCTAAGCACATCCTCCTGTATATTTTACTTTTTTATATTTTCTGTAGAGTAGGGGGTCTTGCTCTTGCTGAGGCTGGTCTCAAACTCCTGGCCTCAAGCAATTTTTTCGTCTCGGCCTTTCAGAGTGCTAGGATTACAGGCATGAGCCACCACACCTGGCCTCCTGTATACTTTAAATCATCTCTAGATTCCTTATAATACCTTATATAATTATTGTTAATAATTTTCATACTGTATTGTTTAGAACAATGAGAAGAAAAAACTGTCTGTACATATTCAGTAGAGATGTAACCATCTTATTTTTTTTTCCCAATACATTTTCAATCCGTGGTTGGCTGAATCCCACAGATGCAGAACCAATGGATATGGATGGTGGACTATATTTTTTTGATAATTTATTGCCATAAGATTAGTTTCAAATGATATATCACTAATCCTATATGGTGTAAATATGTGAGAGGTTTTAGAAAACTCGACATAGATCACTGGCATGCCTCTCCCTTCCCCACATGCTCCCAGGTATAATATGATCCATGGCTGGGTTGGATTGCTTTTACAAACTATGATTCAGAGAGTCTTTGACTCATTTATATGATCAATTAGAAGGATTTAATGCTCCAGAAAAACACACGGACATGCTTGGGGAAAAGCTGAGGATTGGAAACATATATACCAAGATATTAACAGTAATTATCTCTGGATAGTACAGTTATAGGTAATTAATTTTGAGATTATTCTTTATGAGCTCCTTAGGGGACTGATTTTTTTCTGGAGCTGGACTGCATTAATCCTGTTATAAGAAATATAACTTTTCCAGAAGAGATTTTGGAAGAGAAAAAGAAACAGAAATATAACTTGCTGGGTGCGGTGGCTCATGTCTGTAATCCTAGCATTTTGGCAAGCTGAAGCAGGAGGATAGCTTGAAGCGAGGAGTTGGGGACCACCCTGATCAACACAATGAGACCCTGCCTCTACAAAAAATAGAGTAGCTGGGTGTGGTGGTGGTGTGCACCTGTAGTCCTAGTTACTCAGAAGGCTGAGGTGGAGCATCACTTGAGCCCAGGAGTTTGAGGTTGCCGTGAGCTATGATCACACCACTGCACTCCAACCCTGGGCAACAGAGTGAGACCCTGTCCCCCAAAACAAATAAATAAACAAAAACACCCCACAACAAACAAACAAAAACAAAACACAACTTAATGGAGTCTCAACTGAAAAACTGATTAACAAGAAAAACAAGACCAGAATTACAGAGGAATAGGTATATTCTAAAGGAAAGTTTCATCGGATATGCCAGTGGTAGAAAGTATAACTATCTCTCAAAGAAGTGTATATCCTAATTATGGAACCTGGGAATATGTTATGCTGCATGGCAAGGGAATTGTTATAAGCTAAACCTTAAAATTAGGGAGATTATCCTTAATTAATCCAGTAAGACTAATATAATTACAATTACAAGGGTCCTCAAAAGTAGATGGGGGGGGGGTCAGAAGAAGAAAGAGAAATATGTGAAGACAGAAGCAGAGTTAGAATGAGGTGATGTAACAAGAATTTAACTTGTCTTTGCTGGCTTTGAAGATGGAGGAAGGGGTTACAGGCCAAGAAATGCTGGCAGCCAGTAATAAATAGGCAAGGAAAGAGAATGCCTCCTGGAATCTCCAAAAAAGAACGAAGCCTGGAAGATCTTGGTTTTAGCCAGGTGAGACCTACTTCAGACTTTTCACCTCTAGGACTTAAGATAATACATTTGTGGCCGGGCGAAGTGGCTCACGCCTGTAATCCTAACACTCTGGGAGGCCGAGGCGGATCATCTGAGCTCAGAAGTTCGAGACCAGCCTGAGCAAGAGCGAGACCCTGTCTCTACTAAAAATAGAAAGAAATTATTTGGCCAACTAAAAATATATATAGAAAAAATTAGCCGGGCATGGTGGCGCATGCCTATAGTCCCAGCTTTCCCGGGAGGCTGAGGCAGGAGGATCGCTTAAGCCCAGGAGTGTAAGGTTGCTGGGAGCTAGGCTGACGCCACGGCACTCACTCTAGCTTGGGCAACAGAGCAAGACTCTGTCTCAAAAAAAAAGAATGAAATTCTTTTTGTTTAATGGAATTAGTAAAAAAGATTCTAAGACATATAAACAGGAAACCTTCCCTCTGTGTCAGCAACTATGGGGACAGAGACATGATTATGCATAGAAAATCTGGATTAAAGAATCTAATATGGACTGGGCACGATGGCTCACGCCTGTAATCCTAGCACTCTGGGAGGCCAAGGTGGGATGATCTCTTGAGGTCAGGAGTTCCAGACCAGCCTGAGCAAGAGTGAGACCCCGTGTCTACCAAAAACAGAAAAATTAGCTGGGTGTAGTGGTGCACACCTGTAGTCCCAGCTACTCAGGAGGCTGAGGCAGGAGGATCATTTGAGCCTAGGAGTTGAGGTTGCAGTGAGGTATGATGATGCCACTGTAGTAGAGCCTAGGGAATACAGCAAGATTCTCTCTTAAAAAAAACACAAAAGGAAGAAACAATCTAGTCTGAGAAGATGTTGAGAAGATGCCAATTGAGAACATTAGTATGAGCCTGAAACTTGTCTTCTTTGTGATATGGGAGATATATGTTAACATTTTTAACTATTGCCATCTTCATCTATTTCATATACCTTTGAAATGTTACCTATAAATGTACAGTCAGTATTTTTTACTTGTATATATAATCTTGGAAATAGTATTTGTATAGTCCATATTTGTAAGGTACCCACTGATTTTTTTAAATGTTCTTCAATGATTAATGTCATCATCTGTGAAAGAGACATTAAATTCCTAGAAAATCTAATTCTGACAGGATGCCTTTCCTGATAATTTGTTGCCATGGAATTAGTTTCAAATGACCTATTTGTAATCCTTAAGGTATGAATATGTGAGAGATTTTTCAAAGCAAGGGAACCTGACTGGCATGCCCTCCTCTCCCCACATAGAGACAGGTATAATGTGATCCATGGTTGGGCTGGATTCCTTCTACAAACTATGATTTGAAGAGTCTTTGGCTCATTTACATTATTAATTAATAGGATTCAGTGCTCAAGAAAGAAAACATATACATGCTTAAAGGCAGAGGGGAGGATGTAAACATACATGTGAAATGTTAACAGTAATAATTCTGGATGGTATAAATATTGATAATTTTGAGTTTCTTCTTTATGTGATTCTTAGGGGAATAAAGTTTTTTTTTGGTAGGCCTGTATTAATCACATTATACAATATATAACTTTAGGGAGCCAGGAAAAAAAAAAGATGAAGAAAAAGGACTTATAGTTTATCAGAGAGTGGGTACATGTTAGTTACTAAGGAAAGTTTGATGGATAGGCCTGTGATAGGCAGAATAACTGAGTCTCAAAGATGTCCATATCCTAATTCTGGAACCTGGGAATACGTTATGTTACAAGGCAAGAGAAGTAAGGTTGGTACACAGAATTCCCCTGGGGGGCAAAAAAAAAGAGAGAGAGAAGTAAGATAGGACTTTTTACTAATTAGCCAACCTTTAAATAGGGAAATTATCCTGAATTACCCCAGTGGGCCCAGTATAATTACAAAGTTTCTTAAAAGTAGATAAGGGAGGTTAGAAGAACAAACAGAAGGATGTGATGACAGAAGCAACCATGGAATGAGGTGATGTGAGAAGAGCTTGACTTGTTTTTGTGCGGTTTAAAGATGGAGGAAGGAGTCATGAGCTAAGGAGCATGGGCAGCCTTTAGAAAGGCAAGTAAATAGAATGTCTCTTAGAGCCCCTAACGGGAACTCAGCCTTTAACACCTTAGTTTTAGCACAGTGAGAATCATGTTAGACTTCTGACTCCAGGACTTGAGATAATAAATTTGTGGTGTGTTAAGCTAGCATATCTACAATAGATTAATTTGTTACAGTAGCAAAAGGAAACTGACATGAGACATAATACCGAAAAAACAGTGTGACTGAACCAAATGTCACCTCCCTGATCTTGAATATCCTTTCATTGTGTCTCAGCAATACAATCAGATCCTGAGCACAATAATGCAGCTAAGTTGCCTGTGTAGAGTGAATCAGAGTATGTGTGCAAAGCAGACAGAAGAGTATTTGATATAGAGAATATGTTCAATAAATGTGGTCATGCTCCTCTCCTCCTTCACTGAATAATCAACTAAATGTCATGCTGGATATGTTACTTATAAAGTATCATATTAAATGGGATTTTTGAGATAATTTAAAAATTTCACACATATTATAATTTACAACTATGAATATTGCTTAATATTATACCACATGCATTTTTCCTGATTTATGACTATCTCTACACATACTTCTTTGTAGCTGCATAGTTGTCTTTGTCTAATTGGGCTGCTATAACAAAATAACTTAGACTGGGTAATTTATATATAATAGAAATTTATTGCTTACAATTCTAGAGGCTAGGAAGCCCACGATCAAAGTGCCTACAGATTTGGTATATGCTGAGGGGCTTGTTCTTAATAATGGCACCTTCTTCCTACATCCTCACGTGGTAGAAGAGACAAAAATCAAATTGTGGAAGGGGCAAACATGCTCCCTTCAAGCCTCTTTTATAAGGGCACTAATCTCATTCACGAGGCCATCTCAGTCATGAACTAATCACCTCCCAAAGACCCCCAGATCTTAATACCATCATCTTAGGGATTAGGTTTCAACATCTGAACTTAGAGAAGACATCAGCATTTAGACCATTGCAACAGTATTCCATAAGATGAATGTTATGTGATTTAACCATTTCCATCATCCAGAACACTAACTGTGGTCAAGGTGACTTAATCTTTGATTCTAGACCAATAGGTCTAAATCTCTTTGGGGTATGAATATCCTTCTTAATGCCATGAAATTTTTGATTTTCCCCTCAGGGGAAATAAAACCCATATTACAAACACACACAATAGGTGTGTGTACAATATCCCTTGGAAAGTTATAAATGGAGTCAAAAGAAGGACCTTAGGTTAAGGATTTCTGTTCTAGACCATTTGAGGTGCCAGTTCATTTTGTGAACTTGCAAGTATCCATCATTAATTACCTTAGTATGTACATTGCTCCTGATTTATAAACATCCAGACTTATCACAAGATAATAACAGTATCTACTGAGCTTTTATGCTTGGCAGAACAGGGTGCTGTTCTATGGGCTTTATGTATATTAACAAATTTCATGCTCATCACAACTCTAGCTTCATAAAGATCCAAAAGCCAAGAGGTAGAAACAGGACTGAAACCCTGATATCTTAGATCGGGCTCAGCAAACTCCTGCCTATAGGTCAACTCTGGCCCACACCCTGTTCTGTATGGATAAAGAGCTAAGAATGATTTCTATATTCCAAACGGCTGTAAGGAGGGAGCATACCTCCCTACTCCTTAAGTATGAACTGTGCATACTGACTTCCTTCCAAAGAGTACAGTATGGAAAGGAAGAAAAAAGGAGTAATTTTATAGTGGAGAAAACTGACAAATACTACCTCAGCCAGGTGAAGATCAAGTCAGCCCCAGCAGTCATCAATCATGTTAACAGTATGTGCCCTTCCTATGGTAGGATGAAAGTGGTATTTACCTCTGTAATCATCCTCTTCCAACCCCGTAACTCCAGTCTAATCATGAGAAAAATACCAGAATATTTTCAATAGAGGGGCAGCCTACAAAATACTTCACTACTCAAAACTGTCAATGTCATCAAAAACAAGGAAAATCTGAGAAGCCAGTGCAGCCAAGAGGAGTCTAATGAAAATGAAATGTAATGTGGTGTCCTGGATGGGCTCCTGGAACAGATGAAGAACATTATGTAAAAAATGAGAAAACCTGAATAAAGCATCTAGTTTAGCTAATTAAATAATACATAAGAAGTGGTTCATTAATTGTACCAAATGTCCTACACTAATCTATTATGTTAATAGAGAAAACTGGGTACAGAGTACCTGGGAACTCTCTGTACTATCTTTGCAAATTTTCTGTAAATCTAAAACTTTTTTGAAAAAAAATCATTTAAAAAGTATGAGAGGAGTGACATCAGCAGGATGGTGGCATCCCAAGGACCCCTGCACATATTTCCCTATAGTAATATTTATTTCACAGCCATCCATAGACAAAAGTGCCCTGCGGGAACCTAGGGACTTAGAAGTTTGTGAAACCATGGTGGAACCCAAGACACAGGAAGGTTGTTTTGAGAGGGCTGATCTGCACCCAGATGGGAAACTCACTGATCATTGTCTTGACTCCAGACTCAGAAACACCCCTGTTGCCCTATGGGCTTGCCACAGCACAGTTTGGCTTTGATCCTGCTGCCAAAACCATCTACCAAGAACTCCAGAAGAAGTCACACACTCTAGTGCCTCAGTCTTGACTGGGGACCTTAAAATCACCCAATAATTCAGATCCACCCACCTCAACTGTGGTCCTAGACTAGTCCTGTGCGCACAAGTACCCAGAGGGAGACATGCCCAACAAAGTCCCAGGAAGCAGGCTCCCTGCCTCAATCCCACAGCAAAGCCTAAAGTAGTCCTGTATCTCAGATCAAGCCCCTCACGGCTGCTCTCCTGGAGCAACTCTGCCTGCTATGGGAACTTCTGGGAGAGTGCCCATTTGGGCAACCATAATAGGCTTGCCAAACTCAACACCACAGCAGATCCTGATATGACCTTGAATCTCTGTCCCAGTGCCACTCTGTTGTGGTCTGGGAGCAGTTCTGCCTGTCTGGGGAACTGGTCAGAGGCACACCTGTCAGTGCCCCATAGGCTGACTTGCTGAACGTGGTCCCACTGTGGTACTTGAATCAACTGTAGAAATCAGCTCCAGTCACTCTCAACTGCAGTGTGAGTAGGGCTTCTAGCCCAGGAATCCACCAAGAGACATCACTGTTTGTTCCTCAGAGACAGTCTTGAATAATTTGGTCTCTGCTGTGGACTGTGAAGCAGCCCTGTGACTTGGTTCAAGCCTCTCTCAGCCATAGACCCTGGCAGTATTTCTTGCTTAATGATCTAATGGGAGCCCACCTAGGGATCTGGAGGAAGCCATGCCAGACTGCATACCTGGTAACAGACCTGCTGCTTATGGACCCTGAAGTTGACCCACATCCCAGCACCAGCCCTATGGACCAAGTTTATGGACACAGTTGAGTCTGTTCAGGGACAAGAGAAGATTCATGTCCTGTAGAGTCCCTGGTAACAAGGCCTGCCAACCGTGGTATGCACTGTGGACCCAATAGTAGCCACATGACCCACTTCCAACTCAACTCAACTGCAATCTTGGAGGCAATCCTATCAGCCTGGGGACCTAAAGGGAATAAGCATTAATGTGCCAAACCAGGCTGTAAGGACTAGAAGAGGTATTTGCTCCCTCAAATGCACAGACACCAACACAATTGTTACATGTGTAACAAAGGATGAGGCAAACATGACATTATCAAAGTAAAGTATTAAAGCTCCAGTAATTGATCTCAAAGAAATGGACATCTAAGAAATAAAAACAGAAACTATAAAGAAGAAGCAAAAAGAAATCCCAGAGATGAAGAATGCAATGATGAACTAAAAAATCCAAAAGAAAGCATCAATGGCTGATTTGATCATGCAGAAGAAAGAATTAGTGAATTTGAAGGCAGGTCATTTGAAATTAGCCAATTCAAAGAACAAAAAGAAAAACAGATGGTAAAAGACTGAAGAAAGCATAATGGACCTATAGTATACCATATAAAGCATATGAACATATGCATGATGGGGGTTGAAGAGGAAGAAGAGAGAGAGAATGGGCAGAAAGCTATTCAAAGAAATACTGGATGAAAAATTCTCAAATCTTGGCAGGGATTTGGACATCCAGTCCATGAAGCTGAAAGGCCTCTAAGCAAGATCAATGCAAAGAAACACATTCTGAGACTCATAATGAAATTGTCAAAAGTCAAAGACAAAGAGAGAATCTTGAAATCAGCAATGGTAAGAGACTTGTCACATATAAGAAAATTTCCTTAAGGCTCTCAGCAGACTTCTCAACAGAAACCTTTTAAGCCAGAAGGGAGTGAGATAATATATTCAAAATAGTGAAAGAAAAACTGTCAACCAAGACCACTACACCAGGCAACGCTGTCCTTTCCAAAGTAAGGAGAAAAATATATTCCAGGACAAAGTGAGGGAGGGGAGTTCATTACCATGTAATCCTCATTACCAAAAATGCTAAAGCAAGTTCCTTGAGTGGAAATAAAAGCTCAACATAAAATTATAGAAGGGCATAAAACTCACTAATAATGGTAACTATAGCATCCAATTCATAATACCCTAATACTGTAATGGTGGTGTGTTAATCACTTTAAACTCTTAGCAAGAAAGTTAAAAGACAAAGTATTCAAAGTTAAGTTTTTATTAGCGTAAATTAGAGTGTAACTATAAGATGCTTTACATAAGTCCCATGGCAACCACAAAGAAAAATCTAGTAGACAGATCAACACAAATCATTTAATGAACAGAAAGGTAACTCACCCGAACCTTGATTTTAAGATGTGTAATGGTTCTTCTTTTTCAGGGATGCTTTTCTGAAAGACAACTGGCCTGGGGGAAAGAGGAAGATAATGAAACATTAGGGTCTTCCAGGAGTACAGGCCACATTAGAAAATACCTCCCAAGGCACACCTGCCCCCAGGCCATATTCATAATACTCAGAAATAAGAGGGTGCTGGGATCTGGGGTCTAGCCTGTGTTATCTGGGGTTCTAGAACATGTACATCCTTCCTCCCTCATACTGATGCTCAACCCATACGGCCTCCATGGCCCCCAACAACGCTCACACAAACACTTGTGTCAGTTACAGGGACAGAGGCAGCCATGTCAAGCCCACACACTCCCATGCAAGTGTGCCACAAATGTGGTATGATTTACAACCATTTCCATCATCATAAACACTAATTGCAGTCAAGGTAACAGTCTTTGATTCTACACCAATGGGTCTAAATCTCTTAGGGACATGCACAGTTTTACTAATGCCATGAAATTACAGACTTTGTCCTCTGCAAAAAACCCCACTGCTTTTACAAGCATATACAATAAGTGTATACAGTTTCCCTTGGAAAGTTATAAATGGAATTAAAGGAAAGGCTTGAGGGCAAGCATTCCTGCTGTAGACCAGCGGTCCCCAACCTTTCTGGCACCAGGGACCAGTTTCTCAGAAGATAATTTTTCCACTGATGGTGGGTCGTGGTGGGTTAAGTGGGTGATGTGGCCTGGTTCCTAACAGGCAGGTTGGAGACCACAGCTGTAGACCATCTGAGGCACTAGTTCATTTTGTAAACCTCTAAGCATTCATCAGAAGTACCTTCATAAACATCCAGACTTATCACATAACAACAGTTGATATTTACTGAGCACTAATGCTCTGGGGGCTGTTCTGTTGAGGTGTATGTATATTAATGCATTTTATCTTCATCATACCCTATTTTCAGAAGGTAAAAAAAGCTAGGAAGAGGCAGAAACAGGACTGAAATCCTGACCCTGCAGATCAGGCTCAGCAAACCACTGCCCATAGGCCAAACCCAGCCTGAAGCCTGTTTTGTATGCCAAAGAGCTAAGAATATTTTTTACATTTTTTTTTTTTTTTTTGAGACAGAGTCTCACTCTGTTGCCTGGGCTAGAGTGCTGTGGCATCAGCCTAGCTCATCAGCCAGCTGTAATGTCTCCTTAAATTCCTTTTGGCTGTGACAGTTTCTCAGAGTTTCCTCGCTTTTGATGACCTTGACAGTTTGAGAGGTTATTTTGTAGGATGCCCCTCTATTGCAATTTGCCTGATATTTTTCTCAGGATTACACTAGGTCTATATAAGGTTGAGAGATGATGATCACAGAAGTAAATTACCACTTTCACCACATCATAACAAGGACACATACTGTTAACATGATTTATGACCTCTGTCACCTAGTTGAGGTAGTGTTTGTCAGTTTTCTCCACTGTAAAATTGCTCCTTTTTTCCTCCTCTCCATACTCTACTCTTTGGCAGAAAGTGACAATGCTAGCTCACAATTAAGTTATGCTCCCTCCTCCTTTGTTTCTTGGGTTTTTTTTTTTTTTAATCATTTATAAAATTCTTTAAAAATGTAAAAAATAGGCCGGGCATGGTGGCTCACGCCTGTAATCCTAGCACTCTGGGAGGCCGAGGTGGGCGGATCGTTTGAGCTCAGGAGTTCGAGACCAGCCTGAGCAAGAGTGAGACCCTGTCTCTACTAAAAATAGAAGAAATGATTTGTACAGCTAAAAATCTACATAGAAAAAATTAGCCGGGCATGGTGGCGCATGTCTATAGTCCCAGCTACTCGGGAGGCTGAGGCAGGAGGATCGCTAGAGCCCAGGAGTTTGAGGTTGCTATGAGCTAGGCTGACGCCACAGCACTCTAGCCCAGGCAACAGAGTGAGACGCTGTCTCAAAAAAAAAAAAAAAAAAAAAAAAAAGAGACATTACAACAAAATATAATGTGGTATCCTTGATGGCATCCTGGAACAGATGAATAAAATTAAGTAAAAACTAAGGGGAACAGCATAAAGCATAGACTTAAGTTAATACATTAAAAATGGTTCATTAATTGTAACAAATGTCCTGTACTAATTTAAGAAGTTAATAGAGAAAATTGGGTACAAGGGTCTCTGTGTACCATTTTTGCAATTTTTCTGTAAATCTAAAACTTTTTAAAAACTATTTAAAAAAAATAAGAATATGCAAGTATATGTGGTGTACAAAGTATAAAACATTCACTACCTGACCCTTTACAGAAAAACTTGCCCTGTCCTAGATCCATAATTAATACCCAACATCAAACCATATTGCTTCTCAGCATTCACACAAAGAAGCAATTGAAAAAATCTGAGGCTGTCTGCCTCAAGGAAGACTTGGTTATTAGAACAAATTTCTCTTTATTGATCACTGGAAAAAAAATCCCTGCTGTATGCTCAGATCTCACTCTTAAAGGCCCCACAAAGCTGACAACTTTGTCATTTACTGACTAACACAACCAAATCATCTCCTTTCTTGCTGTGTTCTGAAAATCAGGCCCATGGAAAAGATCAGAGATACCTGGTGTTCAATGCCACCTAAAAACTAATCCCCTAGCCCCTCCTTACCAAACTACACTCTAAAATAAACCACTAACATTAACCTCCAAGAGGTATTTTTCTAAACCATAAGATTCTTAGAAATCAGAGAACAGAGGAGGATTTGAACAATTTGCCAAATGGGTACATGAATACTCAAAGGAGAGGGCCAGTCAACAGGGAGTACACTGACGGATACACTTGAATGGCCGTGTCACACCCCTTGGGATGGAAATACTGGTGTAGGTTGCTATCAGGGAGGACGTTTAAGGCCGAGGAAAGCAAAGAGTCCTAAGTTGTATAAACACAAATCATTGAATGAACAAAATTCACCTGAACCTTGATTTTAAGAAGTGTAACAATTCTTCTTCCTCCTCAGGTGTCTTTTCTGAAGGATGCCGTGTCTAGGGGGAAGAGAAGGATAAGAATGAAGCACTAGGTTCTTTCTAGATCATGCTACATTAGAAAATACCTGCCCCTAGGCTATATATAAAACCAATTAGAAATAAGAGGGCCTTGGGATCTTAGTGTTTCAGAGATTCTTGAGGACTAGGCTCTAGGAACTAGGGTTCTGAAACATGTAGCTGCCCCTCTCATGGCCTCCCACGTCAAGTCCACATAGTCATAGCCCAGGAACACAGGTCAGTGACAAACTTCCTTGTAATTCAACCCAAAGAAATTCTTTATATTCCAAAATCACTTTGCACTCTGATAGATACCAGCCTTCCACATCTCCTCAAAATCTTTCATGGAATCATAATTTCTGTAGAAATCTGCATATGCTTTCTTTCTTGGTTCAGCCACAGCAAACTTATAGAGAGTTGCAACCCCCAGGGATACAATGCTCCAACCATATGAAACTGCAGACTCCTGGCCAGGAGGCCACGAATTTGAGGTTTCAACAAAGCACCAGAAGCCATGGTAGTTACTGTCCTTGATAGGTATGCCAACTTCAACAAGTTCTTCCTGGCTGCTGAACTGTCCCCTGCCCCCGGGGAATTCTATTCCTGAGGCTACCTCCCCTTGCTGTTCAGGTGGTCTGCATGGAAAGCACTTCTGGCTCTAAAATTGTCAATTCATGACTATTTCTGTGCTCTTCTTTTTGGTCTTTTTCATGGCAGGGTCCAGGCTCTCATGTCACTTTGGGGCCACAATTCCCAAGCAAGTACCACATGGTTGGAAGGTGAAGGCAGAGGAAGCAGCAGAGACTCTGGAAATACAGGTCACACACTTTCAATATACACCTGTGCTCACTCAATAGGCCACGTAGCCAAGCACAATCCCTCACCAGTCACTCCCTCAACAATCGCTGCAGGCCCTTTCATACCCACTGACGGCCACACCAGAGAGACACTGCCCTTCGCTGCCAACTCGACATAAGTGCAAAGGCACATTTCACTGCCACGGACACACATCCTGGCCGTGCCACCCCCGCAGAGCCCACAAGCACTTACCTCACATAAAGCAGAGTTGTCGAGACACAGCCCGGCTGTGTCATGCCTACAGATGCTCACACAGCCCGGCCCCATCGCCCTTATAAACATTCACACACACCTGTGTCACAATTATGGGGACAGAACTCGGCCGCGTCAACCCCGCACACACAATTACACGTAAGTGTATTTCAGCCAGTAAGACCGGAAGCCTCACAAGCTCATATCTCGGTCACGGGGACATGGCGGGACCCCGTCAAGCAACTTCTAGCTCTCACGCAAGCACACACACACCCTCGCACTTCCCTCCTTGGCTGCTCCCAAAGCCTCAGGCGGAGGCTTCATTTAGGGTCTCCTCATCCGGGTGGCTCCCTCACCGCCATTCCCCGAGGAACCTCGCGCTGGCTTCCTCCCGGGAAGCGAACAACGCCCCTCTCGGGGCCGAACAACATCCAGTGCGTCGGAAGGAGAAGCATGGTTCGAGGTGTAATGGAGACGGTGTCCCCACGAAACCATTTTTAAAAATCCCGCGAGCAGGAAACACGCCCCTCAGCGGGAAACTCGTCACACTCCTCGTTGGATCGTGCCCCAGAGGCCTCTGGGAAATGTAGTCCACCACCCGGGAATCCGCGGAGCTGGAAGAGCGCCCGGCAGTGTTTCCCAGCATGCAACTCTACACTGCCCTAATGGAGCCGTCTCTCAGAGACCTCTGGGAAATGTGGTCCACGTCGCGGGAATTCTTGGCGTCGAAAGTGCCCTCCATATGCGCCTCCTCCCGCTGCGGAAAGAGCTGGTCCCCACAGTCTTCTGTGGAAACGTATTTCATGGCGGGAGAATGTTTAAATGCTGGAAGCCTTGTTGGCCGTTCATATTTCTCCCAGCATGAAACTTGGCCTACTGCTTAGCACACGCCTCCACAAGCTTTTGGGAAATGTCAGGGAGCCAACAGTCCCGATTGCTCTCAACTGGCACTTTGAACCCCACCATAAATTTGGAACAGTTCAAAATTTTCCCTGCATGCCACACGGGACTGCTTCTAAAAGAGCTGTGCCTCCAGATGGTTCTTGGAAATACAGTACAGGGCTGAAAACTTCTTTAGGAAATGTAAGCTAGGGTGTTCCTAGAACTCACAGTTTGCTCTAGGTGCCCTGAGATTTTAGGGAGCTTCTTCCCACGCAAGTAGATTCCAGAGCTCCAGGCTCATGTGTGGCGGTATCCTGTGTAGGTTCCACGGGAGAGAACCCGGAGGTGATCGGGTGTGTCACAAGGCTCTCTCTGTAAGGACCGGACTTTGTTTTGTTCCCTGACGCTGCCCGCACCCCTTAGAGCACTGGCTGCGTCGTTGAATGACTCTGTGTTACCTTGAGACCGATTTTGTGACCAAGACGTTGCCTACCGTTGTTTCTCTTTGTGGAGTGGTTTCTGTCTGTGAGATTCTTTGTTTCCTTGAGCATGAGATGCCTTGTCCTCGCAAATGTACGCTGTTGTTGGGAGAGAACGGTTGGTGGCTGTGACTGGATTTTTGACTGCATGGAATCATTAAGGAGCCTGATGGTACTCTGTTACCAAAGGGCGCCTGTGAGGTTTTGCCGTTGATTATGACATGGGTGAAATTGTATGTCTGTGTGAATGCTTAGGGGATGATTACTGACGTAGAGCATTTTTTTCTTATACCTGTTGACTAGTTGTGTGGCTTCTTTTGAGAAATTATTCAGATCCTTTGCCCACTTTTTAATCTTCTGGTATTGAATTTTTTGAGTTCCTTGCATATTTTGGATGTTAATTCCTTGTGGATGAATGGTTTGCAAATATTTTCTCCCATTCAACACATTGTCTCTTCACTCTGTTGATTATTTGCTTTACAGTACAGAAGGTTTTTAGTTTATTTAATAGAGTCTCATTTGTTTATTTATTTATTAAATTTTTTGCCTGTACTTTTGAAGTCTATGGCTATAAAATCTTTGCCTGGATCAATGTTCCAAAGCATTTCCCCTATGTTTTCTTCTAGTAATTTTACAGTTTTCAGTCTTACTTTTAAGTCTTCAATCCATTTTGAGTTGATTTTTGTGTATGGTAGGAGATAGGGGTCTAGTTTCATTGTTCTGCATATAGATATTCAATTTTCCTAGCACCACTTATTGAAGAGGATGCCCTTTCCCCAATGTATGTTCTTGGTGTCTTTGTCGAGACTCAGTTGTCCATGAATACATGGATTTATTTCTGAGTTTTCTTTTCTTTTTTTTTTTTTTGAGACAAAAGTCTCATTCTGTTGCTCGGGCTAGAGTGCTGTGGCGTCAGCCTAGCTCACAACAACCTCAAACTCCTCGGCTCCAGCAATCCTTCTGCCTCAGCCTCCCAAGTAGCTGGGACTACAGGCATGCACCACCATGCCCAGCTAATTTTTTCTGTATATATTTTTAGTTGTCCATATAATTTCTTTCTATTTTTAGTAGAGATGGGGTCTCCCTCTTGCTCAGGCTGGTCTCAAACTCCTGAGCTCAAACGATCCACCCGCCTCGGCCTCCCAGAGTGCTAGGATTATAGGCATGAGCTACCGCGCCCGGCCTCATCCTTTTTAAATTCTCAACGCTTACTTAATATTTTATATATATATTTTTTATTTCAGAATATTACAGGGGTACAAACATTTAGGTTACATATATTGCTGTTTTTATAAAATCATCTAAAACATGTTTGTGTTCACCTTTTTCCCACTCCAGTTTAATCTGCTTTCTACATGAAAATATTTTGAATATGCTTACCTGTCTCCATAGCATCATATTTCAAATGACCACCAGCTCTGTGAGGATGTAACATACATATTTAATTATTTGGCCTCCAATATACCTACTACCTGAAGCTGATTTCTGTTCCACCAGTAGCTCATACTGCTTCATTATTCCTTGAGAACATTCATTTCTTCAGTTTCTTGAATGACCATCTCACATTGCTGTTTCTTTCTCGTGGTACTTCTCCAGAAAATCTATGTTTACTTAGTTTCTAATTAACGTATTATGTCAGAAGGAACATTACACACTCAAAGACATCCCCATAATCTCCAGATTGTTTTAGGACCTACTGTTTTATTATTTCATAAACTCTGAACTACTCCACTACAAACATTAATACAATTTAAATTATATAAGTATTTACATAATAATTACATGATTATGTCATTTAATACAATTGCCATTACTATTGTGGTTTATTATTGGTCAGAAGCTATCTGGCTCACTGTTCTCTTATAAGGTGACTGCTTCATAATTTTACTTACAACTCTGTGGAGATAAATAAACAAAGAAGTGAGAATTGTGCAAAAACACACATTTTATATATTCCTGGTAAGATTAGCAGATATTGCATTCCTTAACCAGATAAAGAAGGGCCTGGATACACTGAGGTCACAGCTCATGAGAACAAAGGGGCAGGCAGTTGGGAAACACACAGAGATTAGGGCAGAGATGTTCACCAGCAACCAAGTGGGATGAGGAGAGTAAGAAATACAGACTTGGAAGACGGAGGAGAGGGTGTAAAGTGATACAAAGGTGTTCACGAGGACAAGGATTTTTTTGGTAGCTTTAGACTCAGGGGAGAATCTGGGAGAGATGTTAGCCCTGTGGATGTGTTTTACCTGCTGTTTGTGTCTGTACAGGATGAAAACCATGGAGCTGCTGGCCCAGAGCATGAGCACCAAACATGAAACATCAGGGAATAATAACAATACTGTGAGCAGTGATAGTGTGATTTCGTCACTATGTCCCCCAGAACAGAATCCCAAATCCTTTTTCACTGTGACATTTGTGTTTCTCCATTTGCTAGTCACGTACGGAGTATAAGTTATATTTACCAACATTTGCAGGATCCAACATAATAATAGAGAGGAGCCGGTGTACTTGGGAGCTTTCATTTTAAGTTCTGCCCACCTACAGTTCCTGAGGCTGATCTTGATGGATTGGAAAATACTCAAGAGGCAGGTGGTGCTGATGGACACACCCCTGCCCACTCTGTGCAGATAGAAAACAAGTTTGCATCCAATGTCATTGAGAAAATCTCTCAATCCAAAAGCTGCCATTGTCTGGGGGACTCCTCTGAAGAGGAGGGCTAAAGAATTGGCTACAGTCAAGTGCTTGAGAATCAAATCCGTGGACCTTAACCTATGCCCACTGAAGTAAAGGCAGAGATAATGATATAGAAGAGTGCAATTCCCAAGGATCCCAAATGCAGTCTGTGATAAGAAGATCATTCCTATTGCCACATCCCTGGAGGCCATTCTGCCAGTTCGCAGTGACTGGTATTTATCTGTCTTCAGAGCCAGAGGACCCTGCATGAGAATATGATGCAATGGCACATTTACCATGTAAACTTAGATGCAGTATTCTCCGCTTACCATTAGTTCTCCTTTAGAAATATTCATAATCTTTCTTTTAATAACATGCTTTCAAGAATTACATATGTAACCTTTAAGAGCACTTATAATATATTGACAACTGTTATGATGGCTGACCATGTAGTAATACTTTTTTCCCACAAATCTATGAGGCAAGCATTATTATTTCCCTGTAAAGATGAAGAGAATATACACACAGAGAGGTTTAGTATTTTTTTAAATTCACATCCTATTTAGGGACACAATGGGAAATCTAACATGATTGTGCTGGTTTCAAAGACAAAGCATTACCATTCTGCTATACTAACAAAGCTAATTAGCTGCATTCTTTGAATGATTCAGTTGTACAGTATATTTAGTTTTGTTTTTATGCCTTGTCATTTTATTTTGGATTGTTGGTATGTTATTATTAGAATTTAAATGTAACAAGTTTCAATCCATGTGTAAAGATTTATTGTATAGGCTAATTTCAATTATGAATGAAGATTTAGAGACTTAGTAAAATGAAGACTCACTGATTGCAGTATAATGCTGCAGGAACCTGCTCTAGGACCGAGTCGGATTGAATGGATGCAAAAATTGCTCAAGATTAGGATGAAAACAGAAAGATTTGTTTGCTTTTATGCTAGGAACAAAAGCACAAAGGTACCTATCAGGATAATTATTGAACAATATCATGTATTGCTGGAAACTATGGGACATGAAACACAAATACAGAATAAAATATTAATATTATAATTTAAGATTAGAAACTATGCTTTTGCTAATTTCAGATCATATAATTATGTGTGCATTAACACCTTACCTAAGTAAAGCTATTAGCAATGAGGTGAGATTTGTGAAAGATATTAAGATATAAGACTCACATGCACAATAAAGGATGTAAGGGGTATAATTTTGTGCATTTTGTAAACTCAAATTTTAGATTTGGGGATTCATATTTGAATATTTTTAAACCAGAGAACCAATCACAAGATACATTTGAAACTGACAGCTTCAGTCTTAAATGCAGAATTATAGTGACCCTTTTCTTAAATGCTGCTTCCTTAAAAAAGGCAAACAGTTTCATCGATATCAACAGACAGTGGATGTTTTCAGTAGAGACACAATTAATGTCTCCATTAAGCCAGAGTTGAAAAAGACATTTCTACTCCAGCAATTACCATTCAAACACACTGTTTCTACATTGGTTTCGATGATTTTTGTGAATGTACCTTACTCTTTATTACAAGCATAGAAGTATCAGAGGCACACCTCTAGTAACTTTGGAAACTTTATCTATGATTCCTAAAAAGTAGGCTGAACAGCAGGTTGATTTCAGAACTATGGTCCTTAAGCACTTTTTAAAAATCACATTTTATTACCACTTACATTAAACATCACCAGTCATTGTCAGGGAGGATTACATTAAATCACATTTGTAGTCATTTGAGAGTGGTTTAGAATGTCTAGGACCACCGCTTCACCTTACTAGCTCAGCTAGTGCTTTAGAAACAATTTCTCCTTCCTGTGTGGTTTTGGCATTCGATCAGTTTCAGACCCCAAAGAATCCCATTTTCCAGTGTGGTCACTAACCTAGATTTCTGATACATCTCCTTCTCTTACACACTTTGCCTTTCAGACAAAGTAAAAAATACTCACCTTGCCCCATCCCGCTGTCTGCAGGGTGAGCTCAGCGTGATAGTTATGACGGTCAGTGTGTGTATGAGGGGGAAGCAGCCAGGCCCTGAGATGAAGGTTTGTGATTCTGTGACTTCACCTCCCCAGAGAGGTTCAGTTATTATTTCATCTGTAGCAGCAATGACATTTCTGGCTTGGGAGCTGAGAACACTACTGAAAAACCTTTTCCCAGTTGGTAATTACTAAATCCAATTACAGATTTCTAATTAGCATCTCAAAGAGACCATTGCAGTGTTTGAGAAAGACTCTTTCCTTTCTGTCATTCTAGGAGCAGACACAGTCTTCCAGAAAATGCTGAGTTCTGACACGTGAGGGACTGGCAGTGAATCACATGTGCCTCACTGAATGCTCTGCTTCCCCGAGAAGTTTCTCTACCCGAAAGTGAGTTCTTTTCTAGTCTTCATGGCACTAAGCCACACCAGGAATTATGAGCAAGGAAATGGAAAGTACCTGAGAAGGATTCCCAAAGACATACAGGAAAAGGAATAACATGAACCCAAATATTAACTGACAATTAATTTGGACGTCTAGATGATACTGAAATTTTGTAGGAAAATCAACCTTCTTGATATTGAATGCCCAGTAATGATAGAAGGGCTAAATAAAACAACAACCATAGAATGGGAGAGGTTGATAGGAGTCGTGCACAACTGAAAGCACCAGC
>CM052449.1:18865317-18881072 GCA_028533085.1 Varecia variegata | reverse complement strand
GAGAAGAGGTCAGTAAAGGGCTGTAAGCAGGCAATGACGCGAAACGCGGTCTTTACCTGGACCGAAGGCAGAAAGACCGAAGGACGGGACCAGCCTCACAGATTTTCACCCAGAAGGAGCGGCTCCCGGATCCACACCAGAGGTCTGTATGTACCTGCGGTGGGAGGGGCGGTGAGGGGATTTTAAAGTCCGTAGCGACCCCCCCCTAGCACCGAGTAAGGATCACGTGGGAGGGCGACGCTGGGGCTTAACCTCGGAAGGCGGAACCACCTTCCCTACCCTGGATCCGCTTCCGCAATGGCGGGAAAGTGCGCGCGCGCGGAGAGAAAACGCCAGGCAGCCTGGGGGCGGGGCCTGGGGGCGGGGCCGAGGGGGCGGGGAGAGAGGCCGGGTCTGAGGCGGGAACGGGGCGGGGGGAGCGGGGCGTGCGCCTGCATCTCCTTTGCTCTCAACCTTTTTCCCCGGTTGAAAGTCGCCCTGGCATTTTTCGTGTCCTGGTAGCTACGTTAATGTTTCCAGCAGTTTTAAGGTAAAAGCAGAGTGTTGTGTCGGCCACTTATGTTGGAAAACAAAATGTTTTTCTCTTACTAGGTTGAGAATGGTCTATGTTGTGAACTAAAATAAAATCTTAAGGCTCACCCCCCACTGGCTGAATGAATGGACCCCCTCTTGGCCAAAGGAATACCCTAAAACTAAACTGCCTGCCACGAGGAGGGAGGTCAGACATGCTTCTTTTCGCCCCCTCTCCCTTCTAGGGGACATCCTTTGTAACCCATTAACAGGCCTAAGGGTATGCAAGACAGACCTGCAGGTCCTCAATTTACACAACAAATATATGTCCGGTGATTTATCTCTGATAAATAGCTCCTTATGTTAAAACATTCCAAGCCTTTAGACAAAGCTTCATGTCTTTAACCAATTACAAGTCAGAGAATCTTTAAACCCACCTATAACCTGTAAGCCCCCCGTTTGGCGATGGCCCACCTTTTCAGGCCAAAGCAACGTATGCCTCCCACATATTGATTTATGACTTTACCTGTAACCCCTGTCTCCCTGAAATGTATAAAACCAAACTGTAACCCAGCCACAGTGAGTCCACTTGCTCAAGGCTTCTTGGGCGTGGCTCCGGGTCATGATCCTCAACTTTGGCTCAGAATATATCTCTTTAAAATTATTTTATAGCGGCCAGGCGCGGTGGCTCACGCCTGTAATCCTAGCACTCTGGGAGGCCGAGGTGACAAGAAAATTAAATCAAATAGACTTCTGAAGGTTAGCGGGACATCCTTTTTTTTTTTTTTTTGAGACAGAGTCTTGCTCTGTTGCCCGGGCTAGAGTGCCATGGTATCAGCCTAGCTCACAGCAAACTCAAACTCCTGGGCTCAAGCAATCCTCCTTGCCTCAGCCTCCCGAGTAGCTGGGACTACAGGCATGCACCACCATGCCTGGCAAATTTTTTTTTAATGTATATTTTTAGTTGTTCAGCTAATTTCTTTCTATTTTTAGTAGAGACAGGGTCTCACTCTTGCTCAGGCTGGTCTCGAACTCCTGAGCTCAAACGATCCACCCAGGTTGGCCTCCCAGAATGCTAGGATTACAGGCATGAGCCACTGCGCCTGCCAAATATATCAGTTTTCACTGGATTAAAGAAACATTCTTTTGTAATAATCACAGAGCAAGTAGTCTGTATCAGCTATTGACTTATGTGTACTTCCATGTCATAAAATATTGTCTCCAAACAGCATTTATGTATCCCCTAAATTTTTGGTGGTTTTTGTCAACCCCCTGGTCAATTTGCATCCCCTAAATTTGTCACTGAAATAGCACACGGAAAAAATTTAGATTAAATATATCATTGGTATTACAGTGTATGAAAGGAAAAATAAGGAAAATCCATCTATAAAAATTTTTGCTATACTTGAAAATGAGCCATGTAATATGCTAATACCATAATCTGAAATCTATACTTTATAGACATTTGGAAAATGCTTATAGCAAAATTACTTAATATTTTTATTGAATAAACATTCCACATATTATCTTTTATTAAATTACAATTAAAATATGTTAAGCAATTTATCTAAAGAGTATTCCAAAAACATTTTCAACAATCAGATTGTGGAATGGTATCTATGTGAGCGGCAGGAAAAGGAATGTGGTAAACTATTAGCACGAAGAAAATTGTCACCAGGTGCAGTGGCTCATGCCTATAATCCCAGCATTTTGGAAGGTCAAGGCAGGAGGATCTCTTGAGGCCAGGCATTTGAAACCACCCTGGAAAACATAGCGAGACCTCATCTCTACAAAAACAATTTAAAAATTATCTGGGTGGGGTGACACACGCCTGTAATCCACAACTACTTAGGAGGCTGAAGCAGGGGATCCCTTGAGCTTGAGAGTTCAAGACTGCAGTGAGCTATGATTGTGCCACTGCACTCCAGCCTGGGCAACAGAGTGAGATCTTGTCTTAAATGATTGAATTAATGAATGAAAACTATGATCTTTGCCATCCAAAATATCAGGAGTATCAAGAGTTAACATACAGGGCTTTATTAAGAGTCTGACTCCATTTTTTGGTGTTTGACTAATGACACCGTTTAAGCCTCTCCACTCCCTCTTGCTGTTTGGCCTTTCTGGGAAAGGTCATACTAAAGCCTGTGAGTGCTCCATTCCTTGGCAGCAGGAATTCCAAAACTCGTCCAGGTACCCTCAGTCCTGCCTGTCATCACCACTATAACATAAGGCAGTGATATTTCCCTGCTCTCTCCAGGCATTTTTGGACCAATTTAGGAAGTCTACTCTGCTTCTCCCAGAACATTGCATTATGTGATCATAATCTACGTAACACTTCAGTGTACAGCGTCATCATTTTTGAAAAACAAACCAATTGTTGGGGAGTGGTCAATTCAGGTCCAGTGAAGTGGTCACAAGTACAAATACACCAAAAATGTAATAGGGGTAAATGTATGAAGTTACTAGGTTTGTGTAAAAAAAAATCTTATGGTGTATATTTATTCTTAAGAGGAAATTCATCAGCATTAATCTTTTCAGATTAGTTTACCGAGCACTCTAAAGACAGAAAAAAGTTATTTTTATCCTTATTCCCTATATTTTTATTTTGTAATACTTTTCATATTGCACATTTATATTTTTACTTTATGTAAATTAAAGCATATGCCATGTATCTTATTTGGCATGCAAGATAGGCATTTAGAATATTTTCATTTTTTGAGATGGAAGGCTCACTCTATTTCCTGGGTTAGAGTGCAGTGGTGTCATCATAATTGAGGCTCACTGCAACCTCAAATGTCTGGGCTCAAATGATCCTCCTGCCTCAGCCTCCGAAGTAGCTGAGGCTACAGGCATGCTCCACCATGCTCAGCCAATTTTTGTATTTTTTGTAGAAACGGGGTCTCATTATGTTGCTCAGCTTGGTCTCAAACTCCTGGCCTCAAGCGATCCTCCCTTCTAGGTCTCCCAATGTGCTAGGATTATAGGTGTGAGCCACCATGCCCAGATGCATTTAGAATTATACTACAATCCATGTTCATCAATAGTAATGCAGGCTTTCAGGTCTCACAGTACAGAACTGCACTGCTATGGGATTTTTCATTACACCCACATAAATATCTCAAGTCAGACTGCAGAGAGGATGACTCAAGTGTAAGACATACTTATAACTTCTCAATACTGTATGTTGATTCCACCATTAAAATATTGTTATAGATTCTTTACCCTTAGGAAGCAAATGGTACATTGTTATGTCCAATACGAAGTATCCTACTGAGGTGAATTAAAACTATGCTGGTAGAACAAACATGATTCACTCATAGTCATAAAAAAGATTAAATTTTATTAATACATAAAATCTATGATACAGTTTGAATAAAACAGTAGGAAATAATGCCAGCAGTTAGATGTGATTCCTGATCAAGCACATGCTATTGTTCTTCTGATGAAATTCTCCTGTCTGACATGTGTTCTCTTTTCAGTTTGAAGAGTAAGACTATTTTTCATCAATCTTCATATCCAACAGCTATTTCCATTGAATGGAGAAGGTGCTATCATTTCCCCTGCACTGTTTATACTATATAATCAGTCCCAGATAACATAGTACTTTCCTCCAATAAAAATTCTAGTCTCCTATGATTGATTGGATATCTGTATTCTATCAGAGCATTTCTTTCCTATATAGCACAGTGGTCTTCAGTGTGGAGAAGGGTGCTCTGAATGCAATAAGCATGATTGATAATAATTTTACATTATTCTTAGCCCCTTCCAAATGCTAATTTTAATATTTAAGTTTAAAAGGTAGTGTCCTTGATCTCTAGGAACATGAGTAGAAATCAGCCTCACCTAACAAAATAGGCCCTTTCCTCTAGAGGACCATGAAATGAGTGTAAGAAAGGCATAATATTAATAAAAACAGATTCCAAACTTCAGTTTGAAAGTCAAAAATAAAGTAGCCTTTCCAAGAAACTTGCGATAATGGAACAAAATATTTTATAACCTGACAATAACTGCACATTTCAAATGTCCTTTCATCTTTGATATATGGCATGACTTTTAACATATTTTGACTTGTAATTATTATGCAGTATATATCAAAGGTTAATCTTGGAGAATTTGAGACTTCTTTATATGAACTCTCCAATGTGGAGTGTATTATGAGAATTGATTAATTTATAATATCATTAAATTTGTAAGTGTTCGTTTGAGTATAAATTCTTTAATGAATCCTAAGGGTGTACCTTAGTGAACTTTCTAGGTTCACTACATTTGCCTTGTTTTTATCAAGTATGAACCTCTTGTAACAAAAAACTCATGACTGTTTGACTAAAAGGCTCAATACATTCACTATATTTGTGCAGTTCATCTCCAGGATGAACACTCTGATGTTTGACATCATCAGTTTTGATGCTTGAATAAATGCCTAAGCATGCACCTTAGCTTCGTATGGTTTCACCAAAGATGTATTTTTTGATGCCTACCGAGTTTAAGCCCATGAAAATATCTCTGTCACATACATTACAATTATATGATTGCTCTTTAGTATGAATTCCCTGTGTTGATTCGTGCTTGAACTCATAACACAGGTTTGAAACCCTCATCATATTTGTAAGTTTTCTCTCAGGTACCAATTCTCTGATAATGTGTAAGGTGTGAATTGTGGCAGAAGACCTTGCCACATTCATTACATTTGAATGGTTTCTCTCCTGTATGGGTTATCTGATGTGCCTAAGGAGTGAAGGTACACTAAAAGATTTGCATTTGTTAGGTTTGTATCCAGCAAGAATTGTTTGGAGAGTCCTGATGTCCAAATTATACCCTAAGGCTCGCCACATTCAATAGATTTGTAAGGTTGTTCTCCACTATGCATTAACTGACAGTTATTATGCCTTAAGCAACGACTAAAGGCTTTGCTGCATTCCTCACACTTGCAAAGTCTCTTTCTACTACGAATTATGCAGTGTCTTTCAAGGCTTTAATGCTGACATAATACCTTCCCATGTTCATTACACTGATTACATTGCCACATTAATAAAATTTCTCCACAGGATGAAATCTCTGATGATGTGCAAGGTATGAATTCCCACTGAAAAACCCTTGCTACATTCATTTCATTACACTTGAAAGGTTTCTCCAGTATGGATTATATGATGATTATTAAGGCTTGAACGCACACTAAAGGTTTTGCCACACTCGTTACACTTGTAAGGTTTCTCTCCAGTATGAACTCTCCGATGATGTGCCAAGGAGGAGTTTAGACTGAAGACCTTTCCACATTCATGACATTTATAAGGTTTCTCTCCAGTATGAATTCTGCGATGATATACAAGATATGAATTTTGACTGAAGACTTTGCCACATTCATTACATTTGTAAGGTTTCTCTCCAGTATGGATTCTTCGATGATTTACAAGGTGTGAATTTTGACTGAATACCTTGCCACACTCATTACATTTATAAGGTTTCTCACCAGTATGAATTATTAGATGTTGCACAAGGTATGAATTGCGACTGAATACCTTGCCACATTCATTACATTTGTAAGGTTTCTCTCCAGTATGAATTCTCCAATGATTTGCTAGGGATGACTTATGACTGAACACCTTCCCACATTCTTTACATTTGTAAGGTTTCTCTCCAGTATGAATTCTCCGATGTTGCGCAAGGTGTGAAATATGATTAAAGACTTTGCCACATTCATTACATTTGTAAGGTTTCTCTCCTGTATGGATTATCAGATGTTGTACTAGGTATGAATTTCGACTGAACACCTTGCCACATTCATTACATTTGTAAGGTTTCTCTCCAGTATGAATTGTCCGATGTTGTGCAAGGTGTGAAATTTGATGGAATACTTTTCCACATTCATTACATTTGTAAGGTTTCTCTCCAGTGTGAATTCTCCGATGTTGTGCAAGGTGTGAAATTTGATTGAAGAACTTTCCACATTCATTACATTGGTAAGGTTTCTCTCCAGTGTGTATTCTCCGATGTTGTGCAAGATGTGAAATATTATTGAAGACCTTGCCACATTCATTACACTTGTAAGGTTTCTCTCCAGTATGTATTCTCCGATGACTTGCAAGGTATGATTTTTTATTAAAGACCTTGGCACATATATCACATTCAAATCGTTTCTCTTCTGCATGGATTATTTGATGTACAGTGAAATGTAAGCCTTGATTAAAGGTCTTGCCACACTCATTACATTTGTAATGTTCTGTCTCTATGTGTGCTTTCTGTTTTTGTGTAAATAATGAATCCATAAAATCATATTCATCTTCATGAGAAATGTGGGGTTTGATAGTAGAAGGAATTCTGTGGGGTGGGAAAAGGAAGGAATAATTGCTGATAGACTTCTCCATGTGATTCCATTCATAAATTTTCTCTTCAGCCTGAAATAGCTGCAGTTCTGGTAGATGTGACTGAAAGTTTAATCCAAGCTCATTTTTAATAAACTTATTTCCTGAATTCCTTCTATTATGCTGATCTCTTCTACTAGTGAGATTTTCCTTATGAGTCTTATAGACTCTTTGGTAATGTCTTTCAGCAACTCGCCACTGATACTCAAAGTTTTGTATATTTTTCTGGATTTCCCTAAAGCAAAAGTCTTCAATGTCATGGCTTTTGTGCCTTTCCAACATCACTGTTTGGGATAGTTCTCCTGTATTACTGTTCTCTTTAGGTGGCAATTCATTTATCATACATATAGAAGAGATACCTACAAGATATAAAGAACCACAGGTTTATGATGAATTACAGATGGTCATTAAATACCTCCTATTGAAATAAATAACATGATACCAAGAGTAACATAGGTATAGTAAGCAGAATTATAAAACCTCCAATTGTGATATTTAAGTTTTAGGAAAACAAGGTGTTTTTTAAAATACAGAAAAGGTGGTTACACATAATTGAAAATAATTGCAGAGAACCCTATTATGAAACAATCTATCACCAGAACACACTGCACAAACCTACATTAACCCCGGAAGGAGGATTGCTCCACCATCAAGCCAAAGCACACAGCAATGGGCCGAAAGCACATGGCTGTCTAATAATGGAAGAGAATTATGTACTTATACTAGGAAAATGTATTAACTAGGGTCAGAGAAAACACTGTTTGGAACAAATTAAAAAATAAAATCCTATGTGACATAATGCAGGCAACTATGGCCTGAATATTTTTCTTGGCCAAAATTCATCTGCTGAGGTTCTATTCACAATGTTGCAGTCTTTACAAACACCATGCAATATTCTTAGCCATTGACCAGCACTAACTTGCTAGAAGAACTTTGAGGTAAATTATTATTATTATTATTATTTCAGCATATTATGGGTATAAAAATGTTTAGGTTATGTATATTACCCTTGCCCTCCCCACCCCAAGTCCGAGCTTCAAGCGTGTCCATCCCCAAGACAGTGTGCACTGCAATCATTATGTATGTATATACCCTCCTCACCCCTCCCATCTATCTGCCCGACGCCCAATAAATGTTATTCCGTATGTGCTCTTAGGTGTTGATCAGTGAAACCAATTTGATGGTGAGTACATGTGGTACCTATTTTTCCATTCTTGGGTTACTTCACTTAGTAGAATGGGTTTCAGCTCTATCCAGGAAAATATAAGAGGTGCTATATCACCATTGTTTCTTATAGCTGAATAGTACTCCATGGTATACACATACCACATTTTATTAATCCACTCATGTGTTGATGGGCACTTGGGTTGTTTCCACATCTTGGCAATTGTGAATTGTGCTGCTATAAACATTCAAGTGCAGATGTCTTTTTTATAGAATGTCTTTTGTTCTTTTGGGTAGATGCCCAGTAATGGGATTGCTGGATCAAATGGTAGGTCTACTTACATCTGTGTAAGTATCTCCATATTGCTTTCCACAGAGGTTGCACTAGTTTGCAGTTGCACCAGCAATGTATGAGTGTTCCTATCTCTTCGCAAACGCCAACATTTATTGTTTTGGGACTTTTTGATTTGAGAAAGGCCATTCTCACTGGAGATAAGTGATATCTCATTGTGGTTTTGATTTGCATTTCCCTGATGATTAGAGATGTTGAGCATTTTTTCATATGTTTGTTGGCCATTATTCTGTCTTCTTTTGAAAAAACTTCTGTTCATGTCCTTTGCCCACTTTTTGATAGGGTTGTTTGATTTTTTCTTGATTTTCCTGAGTTCTAAATAGATTCTAGTTATCAGGATAAATTATTATTTTTCAAATAAAAACAGGAGGTCCACAACATTTATGTATCTAACCCCAATTTGCACATTAAGTGAGAAAAAGAAGAGTTGATCCTGGGACTGCATGCTTAGACATGTTCTTAGGAACAACTGCTGATCCAATCAGTACCAAAAACAATAGGTCACAGGAAACAGAGGAGCACAGGAAGGATTATTTCAAGGGATACACAAGATCTAAGCTGTGTTGCTAATAGTTACTCATCCTTCATAGATAATGGTATGTGAGTCATCAGCCAGGGCACCAGTGAAAATAACGACTCAGGGGTGCCCTGGGTGATGACTGCACAAGTGTCCTGCAGAAGTTTTCCAACGGTGAACAATTGTCTTTACTTACACAGTGACAGCAGTGTGGGTGGTAAGGGGGCCGTGTGGAAATTGGAGTAGTCAGAAATACAAAAATTAATATGCTAAAAAGTGGTTGTATAGTCCATTTAAACCAAGAAACCACATGAGGAAAGGCCAAGGATGGAAGAAAGGCAAGAGTGGAAGTTAGGAAGCAATGTAGGGAGGATGTTTATATGCATAGGAACACTTCCTTGGCTGACTGTGCTGAGGTGGGTTTGAGGAAACAAAGTTAGCAAGACGATGTTGTCAAGTCCTGCCTTTGATCACATTACTGAAATTGGGGAAAAAATACTACCTCATGAACTGGAATATTAAATATATATTTTTATATGGGCATGCAGGAGCAGACATTATGTTTGCAAATCTACAGAAATAGAAGTATACTATGTCAGTTAAAATTCTGACCTTGGTAGAAAAGAGAAGCTGATTTACCAACCAACATAACTATCGCATTCTTAACTATGAGAATAAGGAGATTTAAAGGAAACTCAGTTTGGTGATGTGGAAAGAAATTCAGTTTACATGTCTTACGATATTTCATATGAAATTAAATTTATCAAATTGAATGGCCTCTGAATTCTATTTATAGGCGTGTAATCTACATATAGATTCTAGAAGATTAGGTGCTCTCAGTGCAATCTAAAGCAAACAGATACCTGAATATGGCCATGGAGAAGAGATGGACGATTTCATTCTGTACACACAAAGATACAATGAAACTTTATAAAGAGTACAGCAATGTAGGGAGATCATGGGTGCAGAATGATGATCTACTGGCTGAGTAGGTAGAGAGATGTTTGAAGAAACAAAGCTAGGAGGCTGTTATGGAGGTCTGCCCTAGATCACATTAGTAAAATTAAATAAAAACCTCACAAACTACAATATTAAATAAATGTTAGTTTAAAAGAGGAATTTTGACATAAAGTTAGAAGAGTTAGTCTCCCTTTTTGGTACATAAAAGTAATAGTGCCTCTTTGCTGGCTCCTTTAATTATTTAAAATTCATCATGGACCTCTTGAGACAGAATCTGGCACAAATAAAAGGCAGGAGGGCTGATGTCTGCAAGATAGCAGACTGAAAAACTCCAGACCTCATTCCCTTAGGAGGAACCAAGTTACCAATATATCATACAAAATACCATTGGGAAAACTCTTGAAACAAGACAGCCCTCTGAATTACTTGACAAAAATGTAAAACAACAGTCTTAATCATGCTCAATGAGCTAGTAAATAACTGAGATAGACAACTAAATGTAATTAGTAAAGAGATGTATGAACAAAATGAGAATATGAAAAAACAGTAAAAGTATAAAGAACATCCAATCAGAACTTCTCTAGTTGAAATGCAGTAAGTGACTTGAAAAATACACTAGAGTGGTTCGATAGCAGACAACATAAGGCAGAAAAGAAATGAAAGAACTTGAAAACAAAGTATTATAAAACTAGCCACTGAAAACGCAAAATGACAAAATGAGGAAAAGAAAACAGCCTAATAGTTTTATGGCACATCATCAAATGGAAGAATATACATATGTTGGGAGGCTCACAAAGAGAAGGACGAGGATTTGAGAACTCATTTGAAGAAGTAATTTCCAAAATATCTCAAATTTAAGGAAAGAAATGAATATACAAGTTTAAGAAGCTCAACCAACTCCAACTTAATATAATCCAAACACACCCACACAAGACACATTAGAAACAAAGAATTAAAAGGCGATAACAAAATGAACATCATATACAGAGCAAGAGAAAAGAGACTGGTGATATACAAGGGAACTTTATATATGATTATCTGCATTTCTCAGTAGAAACCTTTCAGTCCAGAAAGCAGTGGGATGGTATGTTCAAAGTGGTTAATGAAAAAGTTGTCAACCAAGAATCCTATAGTTTGCAAAATTCTCTTTCAGAAATAAAAAGGAAATTTAGACCTTCCCAGATAAAGAAGAGCTGAGGGAGTTCATTAGCCCTCTAGACCTGTCTTACAAGTAATGTTAAAGAGAGGCTATCAAGTTGAAACCAAAAAACGCTAGATAGTAACTCCAACCCATAACTAAATATAAAGTTCTCCAGTAAAGGTAAATAAATAGACAGATACAGGAACCTGCATAACTGTACCCTTTTTGATAACTTGACTTTTCTCTCCTAACGTTAAAAAGAAAAAAGCATACAAAAATACTATAGATATATATTAATGGAGATACAACATATATAGAAATAATTCTGACATCAATAACAAAAAGAATGAAGATGTAAAGGAATAGTTTTTGCAGGCTATGGAACTTGAGTTGTTATCAGTTAAATACATCACAACTTTAAGATGTTTAATATACCTGTAATTATATCCTTGCCCTCAAAATATCTACAAAATATACACAAAAATAAATAATAAGGGGGTAAAAGCATGTCTCTACAAGAAAGCAACAAGACACAAAAGAAGGCAGTAAGTGCGAAATGAGGAACCAAAAAACTTACAGGAAATACAGATGGTATACAACAAAAAGGCAATAGTATAGCCTTCTCCATCAATAATAGTTGAAATGTAAATGTCTAACTCAGCACTCAGAAGACACAGATTGGCTGAATAAACAGGATCCAACTACATGTTGTCCACAGCATACTCACCTTAGCTCTAAGGATACAGGCTGAATTTGAAAACATAAAAAAATGATATTTCAAGCAAGTGGCATCCAAAAGACAGCAGAGGTGGCTATACTAATATACACTTTAACTTAAAAATCTTTAATTAGAGACAAAGAAGGACAATATATCATAATGAAAGGATCAACTCACCAAGAAGATACACTATGTCAAGGAAAAATCAGAGCTCCATATATAAAGCAAACAAACATTTACCCATTTCAATAATGGATAGAACAATGAGAGAGGTGATCAATAAGAAAGCAGAGGATTTAACTATCAATATAAACCAGTTGAACCTAACAGATACATACAGAACATAACACCTCAAAACAACAGAATATAAATGTTTCTGTGATGTACATAATCTCCAAAATTGACCTCATCTTAGGACACAAAAGAAAGTTTTAAAAAATTTTTTAAAACACTGAAATCATACAAAGTATCTTCTCCTGTTAGAGTGGAACAAAACCAGAGATCAACAGCATAAGGAAAACTGGAAAATCAACAACTATGGGCAAATGAAGATACTCTTAACCAACGGGTTGAAAAAAATCACAAGTGAAATTAGAAAACAATATCACACAAATCAGAATGGAAACACCACACACCAAAACTTATGGGATACAAAAAAACCCAGAGGGGTTAATTGAGATAGTTATTCCTATAAAGCCTTACATAGAAATAGAAGATTTCGAATCAACAACCCAACTTTATCCCTTAATAAAGTAGAAAAAGAAAAACAAATCCAAAGATAGCAGGAAGAAGAAAATAATAAATATTAGAGCCAAGACAAGAATAAAAATGTATAGTGAAAACCAGGAAAATAAGAGTTCTTACTTTGAATAGATTATGAAAATTGAGAAAATTAATAATATTAACTAAGAGAAAAAGAGGAAAACCTCAAGCAAAAGCAACAAAAGCAAATATAGACACATGAGATTACATCAAGCTAAAAAGCTTTTGCAGGAAAAAAAAAAAAAAAAGAGAACAAAACAAAACTAGCCAAATGAGACAACTTAAAACCGGAGAAAATATTTTCAAACTATTCATCTGTAAGAAACTCAAACAACTGAACAGCAAAACACTAAACAATGTAATTTAGTGGGCAAAAAGGCAAAGACCTGAATAGACATTTCTTAAGACACGATCAAGAGGTATAAGGAAAAAACTATTAACATCTCAAATTATCATGGAATTGCAAATCAAAACCACAATGATATACCATCTCGCTTCAGTTATAAAGGAAGGCTATCACCAAGAATAATAAAAATGAAAACAAATGGTGGCAAGGACGTGGAAAGAGAGGAACACTTATATATGTTTGGTGCGAGTGTACAGCCATTACGGGAAACAATATGAAGGTTCCCCAGGAAACTAAACATAGAACTACCATATGATCCAGAAATCCCATTGGTAGGTATACATCCAAGGGAAAAAAAAAAAAGAAAATCAGTATATTGAAGAGATATCTGTACTCCCATATTTATTGCATGACTTACAATAACCACGACGTGAAACCAACCTTGTGTCTATCAACTGTTGAATGGCTAAAGAAAAGTGGTATATATACACAATGGAACACTATGCAGCCATAAAAAAGAATAAAATCGTGTCATTTGCAACATGGATGGAACTGGAGGTCATTATGTTAAGTAAAATAAGCAGGCACACAGACAAATATTGCATGTTCTCACTCACATATGGGAGATAAGAAAATGGAGGTAAAGAGTAGAACGGTGGTTAAATTGCTTTGAGAAATCAAGGGGTATGAAGAGATGTTGGTTAAGGGGTACAAAAATACAGTTGTCTTCTAAATTCTTTCTAAGAAGGAATAAGTTTTTGTACTTGATAGTGAAGTAGGAAAATTATTTATAATTAACAATAATTTATTATATATGTCAAAATAGCTACAGGAGAAGAATTATAATGCTTAAATCACAGATGTTTGAGCTAATAAATATCCCCTCCCCCCAAAATGGGAGAAGGAACATTACAACTGATTCTGTACAAATAAAAAGGATTTTAAAAAATAGTACTGTCCAAAAAAGGAAACTGAATGAAAAAATTTTAAAAGTGGCCCACGATGATTGCAGTTTGGACATAAAGGTAACAGAAACTAGGCCTATGAACTGAAGTTGAACTCTTGCTTGCAAGGATGAGGTCTATCAAACATTTCACTGAAATGTATTGATTACAACCTTCCCTATCAGATGAAGCACAAAGGATAGAATCAATCCTTCCTCTCCAGACCTTGTATACTTATTAAGTGTTTACCCTATGTTAACCACATTTGCTTTGTCTTACACATTAATGTCACAAAATACCAATCAGAATTGTGAGAATGTCTCCTTTGCTTCACTGCCCTCTTCTCTCATTCTTGATGTAACAGACCATACAAATGCCGTGCTTTATGTAGCTCACTGGGGCACATTCTCAGTATGTCCTGAGTCTTATGTTTCCAGGCTGCAGTACTCAACTTGGCTCAGAATAAAATTAGCTTTGATTTCTTTAAGTCTGTAGGGCCTCTCATTTAAACTTTTGGTTCACAATATTGAACAACTGTACAACAACAGAAATGATGACCAAGAAGAAAAGGATAAATTTCTAGAAAGATACAATTCACCAAGACTTAAGATTGAAGGAACAGAACATCTAAATAGGTGAATAACAAATAAGGACACTGAATCAGACATCAAAACCTTCCTAACAAATAAAGGGACTGGAACACAGGGGCTCAGGGGAGAACTCTACCAATCATTAAAAAAGAATTCTTATCAATCGTCCTCAAACTCTTCCAAAATACGGAGAAGAAGGAAACACTTCTACTGTCATTCCATGAGAAAGCATTACCCTAACAGAAAAGTAAGACAAATACAAGAAAACTAAAGACCAACATCCATGATTAATCTGATCCAAAATCCTCAACAAAATAATGAAAAAATCAACTTAAAAATACATTTAAAAGGATCATACACCATGACCACAGGAATTTATTCCTAGAATGTAGGTATGGTGCAACTTACAAACGGCAATCCACGTACTAACATGCATTTAGAGAACGAAGAATAAAACCACATGATCTGCTCAGTTGATGCAGAAAAATCATTGGAGAAAAGTCAACATCTTTTCATGATAAAAACATTCGATACACTAGGAATATAAAAAATCCACTTTAACATAATGAAGACCACATATGAACACAGCAAACACCATATTCAATGTTAAAAGACAGAAAGTTTTTCCTTGAAGATCATGAAAAAGACAAGGAAGCCTTTGTGTGCTATTTCTGTTCAACATAGGACTGAAATCCTAGCTAGAACAATTAGATAAGAAAAAGAAATAAAAGGCATACAAATAGGAAGGAAGAAGTAAAATGATCTCTGTTCCCAGATGACACAATCTTGTATGCAGAATACACAAGATTCACAAAAGAATGTGAGGACATTCATTTTACTGAATGAACAGTAAAAATTGCAAAATATAAACTCAACCTGAAAAAATCAGCTGTGTTCATATACACTGAGTATGAACAAACTGAAAAGGATATTACAGAAATACTTTTATGAACAATACCAGAAAATCACAAAATACTTAGGAATAAGCCTTATGAGAAAGGAAAAGATTTGTAGACTGAAAACTACAAAACATTGCTTAAAGAAATAAGAGAAGACACAAATAAAGTCAGAGAAACCACATCTTCATAGGTTGGAATGATTAACATTGTAAAGATGTCAATAATAACAAATGCAATCTACGCATTCAGTGAAATCCACAAGAAGATATGAATGGCACTCTTTGCAGAAATAGATAAATTCAACCTCAATTCACATGGAATAGCATAGCACCCTGAACAACAAAAGTCAAAATGGATCCATGACATAAATGGAAGATCTAAAACTATAAAATTCCTACAACAAAATATAGGTGACAAAGTTCGTGACATTGGATTAAAAAATGATTTCCTGGATATGACACCAAAAGTACAGGCAACAAAAGTAAAAATAGAT
>CM052449.1:18854486-18865217 GCA_028533085.1 Varecia variegata | reverse complement strand
AAAAAAAAAAAAAAGAAAAAGAAAATATATTTGAAAATTGTATCTGATAAAGGATTAATACTTGAATATTGAACTCCTATAAATAAGCAAAAGAATTATCCAATTAAAAAATGGGTGAAGGAACTGACAGAATGTCTCCAGAGATGGTATACAAATGACCAAGAAATAAATATATGACAAGATACAAAACACTGGTAATCATTAGGGAAATGCAAATAAAAAATACAGAAAGATATCTCATCACACTTACTAAGATTATTACTGAGAAAAACAACAGAAAACAAGAAGTGTTTACATGGATGCAGAGAAATGGGAGACTTGTCACCATTTGGTAGTAAAGTAAAATGGTGCAGCTGCTATAGAAAAATGTACAGTTCTAGGACCCCCTCAAAGATACAAAAATCCAAGGATGCTTAATTCTCTTATATAAAATGGTGCAATATTTGCATGTAACCTACACAATCCTCTCATATACTTTAAATCTCTAGGTTACTTATACTATCTAATACAATGCCAATGTATCACTTCATTCATGTGGATCCAGCATGGGACTAACACCTCCCAGACACAAGTTTTACTTTTTGAAAGTGTCATAATTCTTTGTGATTTACAGTTGGTTGAATCCTCGGACCCAGAATCCGTGGATATGGAATACGTTGATACAGAGTGCTGACTATATGACATCCCCTCAAATACTTCAAAACTGAATTATCATATGACCCCTCAATTCCATATCTGGGTATTGTAAACCCGTTCACAGCACTATTGTTCACAATAGTCAAAAGGTGGAAGCAACCTAGGCGTAGATCCCAAATAAATAAACAAAATGTGATATACACAGGCAATACAATGGAACATTATTCAGTTTTTAAAAAGACAGAAACTCTGTTTTATGCTACTAAATAGATAAGTCTTGAGGATACTATGCTAAGTGAAAGAAGCCAGTTATAAAAAGAAAAATATTACATGATTTCACTTATAGGAGGTGTCTAAAACAGTCAAATTCATACAGACATAAATTAGAAGGCCAGTTGCCAAATACTGGAGAGGGCAAGTGAGTTGAAATAGTCATGGTAATTGATAAAAACTAAATGAGAACAACACACAGAATAAGGTATACTTGGCCAGGTGCGGTGGCTCATGCCTGTAATCCTAGGACTCTGGGAGGCCGAGGTGGGAGGATCGCTCAAGGTCAGGAGTTCGAGACCAGCCTGAGCAAGAGCGAGACCCCGTCTCTACTGAAAAATAGAAAGAAATTATCTGGACAACTAAAAATATATAGAAAAAATTAGCCGGGCATGGTGGCACATGCCTGTAGTCCCAGGTACCCGGGAGGCTGAGGCAGAAGGATTGCTTGAGCCCAGGAGTTTGAGGTTGCTGTGAGCGAGGCTGACGCCAGGGTACTCCTGCCAGGGCAAAAGAGCGAGACTCTGTCTCAAAAAAAAAAAAAAAAAAAAAAGAATAAGGTATATTTTAACTTTACTAAGCTCATACAACATAAAATGTTTTGAAGTTATCTGACAAAATACAAAATAGTTACGTGGTTACGAGTAATACCACCGTATGTATTTTAGTATATAGCTGTTAGTATGAGTGAAAGAATATTGATGTGCACTTATCCAAAATTAATATATTTGACTTCACAAATAGCACCAGGAGAACACAAGTAACCTTACAGAGAAAATAAGTAAATGACCCACAGTGGGGAATGGTTTGAACTGAAGGTCATTGTTAGTAGTTGCAAAGTGAGGAAACATTTCCTGGCAGTGGCATAGAAACCCACTGAGGAGGTGGCCAGCAACATAAACAGCAAATAAGAGGCAGAGAACGGGAGGACAGCACCAGGAGGTGAGTTAACAGGGACCAGGTAGAGGTTACAGAAAATTCAGATGCAAAGAAAGATGAGGAGCAAAACAGCATTCGTGTGTTAACTGAAGAATGGAATTTCCCCCAGAAATGCTGCAGAAAATACAGGTGATATAAACAATAGTAGAGAAGGTCATGAAGTATAAGAAATGGAGTAAGTTAAGTTTCCAATAAAATACTATGAGATATTCAAATATGAATTTAGCTTATCAAAATAGACATGATGAATCTAGACAGAAAGAATAATTATTATATTAGAACACATCATTTATTCCAAGAAAAAGTAAAATTTAAACAATATCCACAGATTATGTTTAGAACATGGAAAACACTACAGAAAACTCAATGTGTTTAAATAACAAATTATGGCAAGTCAACTTAATGGTATTTCTGGGATTAAGACAAGAACTTAAAAAAAGGGCAAATTTTGAGATATTAAAAAGTCCTATTTACATATTGCAATAAATTCAATGGACAAAAGTATACTTTAAGAGCACTCAGTCAGATGAAACTGATGTAAAGGAATAATTAAATTGAATTACAGAACACCCCGCTGGTGTGGGCCAGAAAATTGGCTGTGGGAGGAGAGAAATCCCCACACATTTTGGTGACCAGAAGGGAAGCGTTCTGCGGTGAGTCATGTGTGACAGGAGGAGAAACACTTTGGCTGTTTCCTATCTCAAATAGGCCTGAACAGGCAGAGAGGGCTAGAGGCAGCTCGATGCAGTTTCTATAACCCAGATGCAAAGAAAGAGCAGCCAATGTCTTCCCATCTCCTGATTAGGTCTTCCAAGTACAGGAAATGGGGTGGAACCTGAATAGGTCAAGGCGTCAGGTCTACAGCGGCCTCAGCTCTGACCTATACGGACGGAGAACTGAGCTCGGATGGAATCAAGTACAGAAGGAGACATCAAGGGAGAAGGAGACCACTTTGAAAAGGGCCTTCCTGTGTTGCAAATGGTCTAGGGACCAAAGAGTTCATAGAAGCCAGATGACAGGGTGTTGTCCACCACAATTTAAAGACTTTGCCTGTGTCTCAGTTGGAGCTGCAGCACCAGTAGAGGGTGAAAAAATAAACCATCACATGTGTAAAGAACAGAGTGGTAAGTGGGGGCAAAGAAAGATTTCCGTTCAGTGCTCAAGGATTTAAATCGTATTGTGCGTAGAACTCTTTGACGTAAGGAGAGTTTTCCAAATACTATTTAATGGAGCAGCTTCTTCTCTGCCCATCTGAGCTCTTACCTGTGTTCACACTTTCGATACGTCAACAGAAAAGTACCCAAACTCTGTAAAACAATTTGAAGAGGTTTATTCTGAGCCAAATATGTGTGACAATGGCCTGGAGAGCCACATCCAAGAAGCCTTTGAGCAAGTGGTCTCGCCTTGGCTGGGTTACAGTTTGGTTTTATATATTTCAGGAAGACAGAAATTACATGTAAAGTCATAAATCAATACATGGGAGGCGTCCATTGGTTTGGCCTGAAAAGGCAGGACACCTTGAAGCAGGGCATTACAGGTTATAGGTGGGTTTAAAGATTCTTTGATTTGTAACTGGTTAAAGAAATGAAGCTTCATCTAAAGGCTTGAAATGTTTTAAGTTAAGATAAGGAAGTTTGTTAATCAGAGACAAGCTACTGGATGTATACTGGACATATACAAAGATTCAAGTAATCTGTTAAGTAAATTGAGGACCTGCAGGTGTGCTTTAAGCTTTGTCTTGCATAGCCTTAGCTCTGTAAATGAGTTATAAAGGATATCTCCAAGAAAGGAAGGGATGAGGCATATCTGACATTCCTTCTCATGGCCAGTAACTCTGCTTTAGGGCATTCCTGGGGTCCCCTTGGCCAAGAGGGGTCCATTCAGTCAGCTGCAGGAGTAGTTTAAGATTTCATTTCAGTTTACAGATACACTCCTACCCCTTTGGACTTTTTGCTATTTTCACTTTACTCTCCACAGTCTAGGGCTCTTTCCCTTGCTTCAACATGGAGATGATACTCAGGTCAGAAAGAGAGATTCCTGCTTTAAAAAAAAAAAAAAGGAACATCATGTGCTGGTGCTTTTCCAAAATCCCAGCACCACATTAAGGTAGGAAGAAGGACATTACAGATGGATCTAGGAAAATATTTCACAAATTCATCCACTGAATGTCCACGAGTGAATGCTTATGGAATACTGTAAGAGGCAGATGTCTTGCTGTCTTCCAAAATCTACTGAATCAAAAGCATGGGGGTAGAAAACAAAGAATTGCATATTTTAAAAGTCATATGGTTTTATGCATACCTCAGCCTAGTATGGTGAAGGGCAGAACATCTAAAAAAGGGGGACAGGTAAAGTCCAGATGGCACATTATGAAGCTTTTCATTTCTCAATCAATACAGCTTCAATCTCAGTCAAGCAATGCAGGGGGTCCCAAGAGGCAATCAGGGAAAATATAAAGATCCTGACTTCTAGAGAAAAGTAATCCTCACCCAGGGAGACCAGGTTCCTATAGTTCTCCAACATCACGTCCCTGTATAAAGTCCTCTGAGCAGGGTCCAGGCACGTCCACTCCTCCTGAGAGAATTCTATGGCCACATCCCTGAATGTCAAAGGCCTCTGAAATGAAAACACATTTTACCGAAGGGTTATGGGGAGGGTTCCTATGTTCATACAAAAAGAGAAGAGGAGAGAGGTGAAAGGACCGATTCATTGAATTGGGTGTTCTGACAAATCCAAGTAAGGTATTTCTGAGCACATTATGTCTCCCTAATTCTGTTTTATTATACTTTTCCACTAAAGGTTCTAACTCCCTCTAAATGAGTGCGGATTTCTATTTTTGTGGACAATATAAGAAATATACAAATAAAAAATCAATGCAGGGTTATCTCTATAGATGTGTTAGATACTATTTTTGACACAGGAAGTGATATTCAGTATCTAGATGAGCTAAAGGATGAGTGGTGACTTCAGACATGACAATATCTATGATGCCTTTAAAGAAAGGTCAGAATCTAAAATCCAAGATGATGACAGCAATAGCAGTGACTGAAGCTTCTGAACACTTCCCATGTGCTAGGCGTTATTCGAAACACAAAAAACAAACAGAAAAGATGGCTGACAAGTGAAAAGGCAGAGGGAGAGTAAGTGTTTACTGGGTATACAGTTTCAATTTCCCAATATGAAAAACTTCTAGCAACTTGTTGCACAATAATTTGAATATACCTAATATTACTGAACTGTGAACAAGGGAACAAACTTTACTAAAAGACATATCGAAGACATGATCAAAGACCAGAAAACCCAATTCTCACTGGAAGCTGTGGAGATGTAAAGACCTCTGTGATGAGAAGTCTAGAGCCATTCAAAAACAAAGAAAACATATGAGATTTCAATGAATCTGACTGTGTCGTGTCAAAGGAGAACAAACATAATTACGAAAAGAAAAAGAAAATGGAGGGGTTTACCAAGCTCAACACAAACCTCTTATGACATTAAATAAAATACCTGAAATAAGATATACATAAAAATTCAAATTAAACTGAGACATAATCAAAATGTTAAATGATAAAAATTTAGATGTAAATGAAACATAGTATTCTGTAATAGTGCAAGGCCTTCCAAATAAAGATAAACAACAAACAAAGGCACAATAAAAAACAAGTGGCATGAGAAAAAGGTTTCTGTTTCACATTTAAAAAATGTATAATCTAAAAAAAGACACCAGGATATGTATAAAGAATATAAACCACAGGACACAAAAGAGATTCTGAAATATATGAACAGAAAATTGAGCAAAGTATGAAAATCCTTTTTATATATACATGTCCAGAAAATAATGAAAACCATGCAGACCTACAAGAAACTGAAAAATGTTAATACAAAGGTTTGTCATTTTCCCCAGGTTTTCAAAAATATAAAAAGAACAAAGTAGCAAGTTTTGGTTAATGAGGGGGACTCTCACATGTTCTGGGTAGCAGAGGGTATCTTTGCAGCTGGGGGTAGGGAAGGAATCTTAGCAGATCTAATAAACTACCAAATGCTTCATCCTAGAGGAAGCAATCACACTTTCAAGTGCCAACCTAAAGGAACCTTCAGACATCTGTAGAGATGTAGGCAGGCACAGAGGCAGCCACAGTGACATTCTTTGTAACAGTGAAAAATTATAAAGATCCACGTGTCTTCGTTCAGAGAATACTCCAACGAAAATGTGAAATAGCAAGCTATCCATGTTTATTAACATGAAAACATGTAAATATTCACAACTAGCAGGATAAATTATGACAATGAAACATTCCCTGAAGAGTTTTTTCTAAAATCTCATAACAACATGGAATACATCTGTACAAAATTTGCTCTGCCTCCTGCCAAACAATTGACAAACGTGGTTCCCAAGTGACACTGGAGGGATGGTGGCAGATTGACAAAGGGATGCTTTACATCTCACGGTCTGAGCTGCATCTTTGTGTGGAGTTTTACTTTAACACAAACATACACAGGAGGTGATGTTTAAAATAAAAAATATATATTTAATAACAATTGGTGGAACGAGAATATGACTCCACCCTCTCGGATGACAAAGGAATTCTGCTTCAATATCTGAGCAAAATTATAACCATTTTTACCTAAAACACCTGTTGCAGAAGAGGTTCTGCAAGAACACCACAGTCTCCATGGAATGGATGTGCTGGGAATGGTTTAAAACCTTTCCTGTTCTAGGCCCTTTTTGTTAGAACAAGGGGCCCATTCACCGTTCCGTGACAAGCATATCTTGCTCCCACTCTATAAACCTGTATCTTGCTCTTGCTCTGTAAACCTATCTTGTCCTTCCTTAGTAAACTTCATTTCACACTTGCAAAAACAAAAAACAAGAAACAAACAAAAAAAACTTTCCTGCTCTAAGGCAAGAGGATCGCTAGAGCCCAGGAGTTTGAGGTTGTAGTAAACTATGCTGACGCCACTGCACCCTAGCCCAGGCAACAGAGTAAGACCTTGACTCAAAAAAAAACCAAAAAAAAACACACACACAACAACAACAAAAACAAATATATATATACACACACACACACACACGTGTGTGTGTGTATGTGTATTAAATATATTTAAAAAAATAAAAACTTTCCTGCTGTTAGACATTTACTACAAAGGTAGTATCAGAAAAGATTTCCCACTCCTGATCTCTTTTTCCAGAATTAACCAGGTATTTGTGCATCTTAATACATGACTTCACATGCGGCTTCTCTAATCTTGGTCTACAGACAGCTGACAGTGCATCCAGATCCCTGCTGCCTAACAGCACTGACATGACAGGGACCACACCTTGTCTCTAATCCACATCTGGGTGTGAAGCCCTATCCAGGACCATGCCCAATGGAGCCTCTTCTCGAAGTCATGTCACTGGGTCACAGTGAGACGGAATCTAAGTGGAGATGAGAGGGACTGAAGGAAGGCATGGGTGAGTGCGAGCAAACACGTCAGGCAGGACGCTGCAGAGTCAGAGAAGATCAGCATCTCCAGTGCCTGGCACTTCAGAAAGGAGGGAGATTCAGAACAAGCCACCGAGAATCTCACTTTACCTGAGTAAGAGCCATTCCTGACTCCTTTTCTTTCCTCTTCTGGGCTTCTTCTTCATGTAACTGGAGTGTTTAGAAGTCAATCCTGAACGATAAAAGTATGCTGCTTAATGCTCAGAACCAACACAGACCCTTGCTGTGACACAACCACACACACAGGTTGGATACTGGATAGTGGTGATGACATGTCCCTGAGCGGGGAGCAAAGTCAGAGGGTGGAGGGTGTGCCGGGCTTACTGCCTCTGAGTGGAGCTCAGCCCTGGCTTCACATTAGGGTCCTGAGGCATTTTGCGGATTCATCTCTTATGCCCTCTTACTAGAGATTCCCATTTACATCGTTAGGCTAGGCCCAGGCTTAAAAATATTTAGAGTTGATTCTATTTTGTGTCCAGTCAAGGCTCTGAGTCCTCCATTTCTGAGGGCTGAGATCAGCCTGTGACCCACTCAGGAGTGAGGGGGTCTGTCTCCTGGAGGGGAGCTCAGTGCAGCCCAGCTCCCCACTGCTGCAGCGTGTGTGTGAGCTTCACCAGGAGGGGAGCGAGTTCTGCACAAAGAGCTCAAAAACTCACTGGTTGGTCTTCCTGTAGGAGTTTATTGTTTCTGCATCTCTCCTGGGGTAGTGGGCAACAGAGGACCATCTTTCCAAAGGGACTGTCTTTCCCACTCACTGCAGCCATCAGCTCCCACAGTGAGAGGGGTCAGGGGAAGCGGTGACCGCGAAAGGGAGGCCTGGGGAGCAGAAGGGCCCGGCCCAAGGACAGGGCGGAGGTGTCTTAAGAGAAGGGTGGGGTCTGCAGATTCCCAGGAGCAGGCAAAGGACGCGGCCTCCCCTGAACTGGGGCTGTGGTGCTGCGTTCCAGGGGCGGACAAAAGCGAGGCTTGGAGGATATGACAGACCGGAACGCACCTGGTAGGTGAGGACTGTAAACGGCGCGGGGTGGGCGAAGAGGTCAGAGAAGGGTTTTAAGAAGAAAAAGTGCGCGAAAGAAGGTGTCTCCATGGCCCTAAGGCTAAAAGTCTGAGGCAGAGACCACCCTGAGGGACACTTTAAACCCAAAAGGAGGCGACCCCCGGGACTCCCATGGGGACGTCTGAATTTACTCGACGTGGAGGTACGCGGATTTCAAGGCCTGTAGTGACCCCCCCAGATCCCGGGTATGGAAGAGCTGAGGGACTGCGAAGAGCACACTTAAAACAGAGAGGACCAAACTCACGCGCTGCACCCCGACCTTCCCTCCAGAGATCGGCTTCCGGGTCTGCGGAAAACTGCGCGCGCAGGAGACAGGCCAGGCCTGAGCGGGGACGGGCGGGGCCAGGACGGGGCGTGAGGTAGGGGACGGGGCGTGAGGTAGGGGGCGGGGCGGGGGGCGGGGTCAGGGCTGGTCAGGCACCGCGGGGAGAGAGGGCGGGGCGGGGCCGGCGCTTCTCTCTTCTTCGCTCTATGGGCGTCTCTGTTTTCCGGGTTCGAGAGGCGAGAGCTGGCTGTGAGGCTGGAGCAAGTCAGCTGTCTGGGAACCGGAACCTCTCTGGCGGCGTCGGCGTGAGGCAGTGATTGGATCCAAGAAAGGTCCTGTTATTAAAATTAACCTTAACAATATAATTCAAAAGCCCTGGGATTGTCTGTGAAGGGGGTGCAAACTAGAATGCGAAATACAAAACCCTGCCTGGCCGGAATGTGCCATTGCATGCTGACGCCCAACAGCACAGAATAGAAACACTATTTCTATTCCCCATTCACTCCGGAGGGGAAGAGCCACCCCAGTGATCAGTTCCAGAGATTTTCATAGAAACACCACCTGGGGGCTTGGAGGACTAAGGCCATTGATAAGTTAGGTCACCAACTGTTGCTTTGAAAAAAAAAAAAAAAAAGGTAAATTTTGAAGAGTAGATAGAAATTACATAGTTCTTCCTTACACTTGATATTGTATTATACACTTGAAATGAATTAATCACAAATACTTTTGAGATAAACTTTGTTGACAGTATATTGGCCTCAAGCTATCGTCCAGCCTCACCCTCTGGAATAGCTGGGACTCTATATTAGGTATTTTCTTTGTTTTTTTCCTTTCTTTCTTTTTTTTTTTTTTTTTTTAATGTTCTGTCAGATGTCTATAACAAAGCCTGTAAAATAGTCTTCAGAAGACATCTGGATTTATTTTCACCGAGAGAAAGTGAATTATCCAGTATTACTCAGGCTATTTGCAGGCAGGTTATTCTTTTTTATATGAACCAAAAGAAAATAAAAACAGATTATCAAATTTTAAATAACTTCATTTCTACCGTCAAAAATTTTATGGCAGTATCTGTGAGTTAATGTGTACAATGAAGTATGTTTTCTGTCACATCCTTAATTGTGGAAGGTTTCATCCATCAAGAATTGGTAATTGAAATATGATCATGTGTAGATGGAAAAATTAGCATAATTAAAATATTAGCAAGTTAAAACAAGCACCATTTCCTGGCATGACATACAGATAAATATAATATATATAAGCTCATTTATAAAAGATGCAGTGTCTGGGATAGATTTTGGCATCTTTACAAGGTGGATTATTCCATATTCTGCAATATTGCTAAATAGCTATGTTGCCAAGAAGGAACTTTTAGCCTGGACTTCCATGATCTCAAGCAAAGAAATGAGTTGATTGTGGAGCCTTTCATTACACTCAGAATAAGCCAGGTGGCCAGGCGTAGTGGCTCATTCCTGAAATCCCAGCACTTTGGGAGGCTGAGGTGGAAGGATTGCTTGAGGGTACCAATTCAGAACAAGCCTGCCTCCATCTGATAAAAACAAATAAATTTTTTTTATTTTTGAGACAGAGTCTCACTCTGTTGCCCAGGGTAGAGTGCCATGGCATCAGCCTAGCTCACAGCAACCTCAAACTCCTGGGCTCAAGCAATCCTCCTGCCTCAGCCTCCTGAGTAGCTGGGACTACAGGCCTGCACTACTGTGCCTGGCTAATTTTTTCTCTATATATTTTTAGTTGTCCAGCTAATTTCTTTCCATATTTTCTTTAGTAGACACAGGCTCTCGCTCTTGCTCAGGCTGGTCTTGAACTCCTGAGCTCAAACGATCCTCCTGCCTTGGCCTCCCAGACTGCTAGGATTACAGGCATGAGCCACCACACCCGGCCAAGAAAAAAATTTTTTTTTTTTTTTTGAGACAGAGTCTCGCTCTGTTACCCGGGCTAGAGTGAGTGCCGTGGCGTCAGCCTAGCTCACAGCAACCTCACATTCCTGGGCTCAAGCGATCCTTCTGCCTCAGCCTGCCAAGTAGCTGGGACTACAGGCATGCACCACCATGCCTGGCTAATTT
>CM052449.1:18843787-18853986 GCA_028533085.1 Varecia variegata | reverse complement strand
GGAGCGTGAGTTACCCTGTATTTAGATTAAATCTGCGCTTTGCAGTGCCCCCTCTTCCATGCCCCGGATCTGGGGGTCCCTACAGATCTCAAAATCCCCGCACCGCTCCTTCCACCCCAAGTAAATTCAGACGTCGCCGTCTGAGTCCAAAAATTCCCCTCCCTTTGGGTTAAAATCGCTCTGAGGCTGGTCCCTATGCCCATTCTTTCTGCCTTGGGCCACTAAACACCACCTTTCGCGTCTTTTTTCTGCTTAAAACTCTTTACTGACCTCTCCTCCAACCCCGCGCCTTTTAAAATCCTTACCCGTGAAGTGGATCCACGACCTTTCCGCCATTCATGCCTCGCCCTTGTCGGACCGTGGAGGGCAGCGCCGCAGCCCCAATCCTGGACATTCCGCGCCCTTTCCTAGGTTCTGGGATGCTGTAGACCCCCATACCTCTCCTGAGGCGCCACCTCTGTCGTTCTCATACGGAGCCTTCCTCAGGCCAGGGCTTTCAAGCTCCTAAGCCTCTCCTTCGCTGTCACCTCCCGTGGGACAAGGGGGTGTAACAGAGAAGCAGGAATTTAACAGGGAAAGCAGAGGGGGAGCAGAGATGGGGAAAAAAAGAGGCAGAAATATATGGAAATTGGGGACAATGAAAAGATTGGGAGAAAGGAACGACAAGTGCAAGAAGTTACCAGACTGGAGCAGAACAGGTAGAAGAGAAGGAACAGAGGGAAGAAGGGGAGAAGAGCAGGAGAGGAGAGGACCATAAAATGATGAGCTGAAACCCAGGCAGAGTCTCGCTCTGTTGCCCGGGCTAGAGTGCCCTGGCGTCAGCCTAGCTCACAACAACCTCAAACTCCTGGGCTCAAGCGATCCTCCTGCCTCAGCCTCCCAAGTAGCTGGGACTACAGGCATGCGTCACCATGCCCGGCTAATTTTTTCTATATATATTTTTAGTTGTCCAGCTAATTTCTTTCTATTTTTTTAGTAGAGACGGGGTCTCGCTCTTGCTCATGCTGGAAAAATATTTTACTATGATTTCTGGAGAAGAGGAATCAATGTGATGAAAACCTTGAAACAGAAGTTTATTTTGCTTAGCTATGTGAAAAATGGTTTTAGAATTTTTAAGAGAGAAGGTTGATAATGACAAACTTTGCCCCACTGGCTCCTCCAGGCCACTTTCAAAATCTCGTTAAACCCAGTTTTATTCATTCAACCCAGACCTTCTCAGGCTAACTTGGTGAAATGTTTTCTTAAATTTCTACAGTCAGCCTGTTGAATACTCAACAGTTCCCTTCAATTTTCAGTTCACTGTGATAAATCTTTGCCTGTGTTATGATCAGCACATCATTAACTGGCATGTGTTCACTGTGATGCTGATGGATCCACTTTCAGTACACAACTGAGATCTTCATTTTTAGCTTTATGCCATGTTTTTCTATTTTTCTTTTACTTTTCATTATTTTCAGCGTAGAACTTCAACAGTTTTCCTTCTTTTTCTTCAGGTCATATATGGTGGCCATTCCGACACCATACTCTTCTCTAAGATGTTTTTGCTCACACTGCTGTCCAGCTTCTCCAATAGCTTGACTTTCGGTGCTATAGATAAACATAAATGCTTTTCTCCCTCGATCATTGTTGTCCATAGGGGTATCTGCAGGCATTTCTGACATTTTCAACAAAACCTTTATACCACAAAGCAGAGAAAAAGCAAAAAAAAAAAAAAATTGAGTAATGCATGTATGTCTTGAGCCCACATGGGACATCTTGATGAACTTGCTGTTGGCCTGTCCAGCCTGCATATGTGCCATTTTAATACCCTTTGTGGGTGTGCTTATGTGTGTGGGGGGGGCGATTTGGGCATGTGTGGAAAATATATATTGCAGCTGAAAGGGGCTGGAAGATCTTTTCCTGGGCATGCTGAATAAACTGTGTGTTGTGCACCTGTGTTTTGTTGTTGTTTTTTTAATTTTTAAATTTTTATTTATTTATTTTTAATATGAAGTGATGGGGGGCTGTGAGGAGGGGTGCCCTGGGTAGAGTGCAGTGGCATTGTAGCTCACTGCAACCTCCAACTCCTGGGCTCTAAGCAATCCTTCTGTCTCAGCCTCCTGGGTAGCTGGGACTACAGGTGTGCATGCACCACAACACCTGGCTGGTTTTTTGTTTCTTTTTGGTAGAGACGGAGTCTTACTCTTGCTCAGGCTACTCTCGAACTCCTGAGCTCAAGCAATCCTCCCGCCTCGGCCTCCCAGAGTAATAGGATTAAGGTGTGAGCTACCTTGCCTGGCCTGCCACCTGTGTTTTGACTGTGACCCATTACATGAGGTCAGGTATGGAAAGACTGGATATGTTTCTATTTATTTGTATTTTCTAAGCAATCTTTATTGTTTTCAGTGTACAGGTCTTTCACTTCCTTGTTTAAATTTATTCTTAAGTATTTTATCCTTTTTTGTGCTATAGTAAGCATGATTATTTTCTTAATTTCCTTTCATATTGTTCACTTTTATTGGTTAGACAACAGTTTTTTTTTTTTTGTTCTGATTTTGTGTCTTGCAACTTTTCTGAACTTGCTTATTAATTGTAACAAGGTTGTGGTTTTTTGTTTGTTTTTTGGTGTGGAATACTTACAGTTTTCTACATAAAAAATTGTGTGATCTGCAGATAGACATAATTTTACTTCTTTTCCAATTTTGATGCCCTTTTTTTTTTCCTTGTCTAATTGCTCTGGCTAGGACTTCCAGTACAATGTTGAATAGTAGTCACCACAGTCAGTATTCTGGCCGTATTCCTTATCTTAGAGAAAAAGCTTTGTCTTTCACCAAGTTGTGATGTTTTCTGTGAGTTTTCATATAACATTTTTATTATGTTGCGGTAGTTTCCTTCTGTTCCTAGTTTGTTGAGTGTTTTGTTGATGACTTCTGTCTAATGTTTTTTCTGCATTGAGATGATCACGTGGTTTTTGTCCTTCATTATGTTAATAGGGTACATTACATTGATTTTCATACATTGAAAAATCCTTGCATCCCAGGAATAAATCCCACTTCATCGTGGTGTATAATTATTTTAATGTGCTGTTGAATTTGCTTTGTTAGTATTTTGTTGAGGAATTTTTTAAATCAGTATTCATCAGGGATATTGGCCTTTGGAAGAATTTGAAGAAAATTGGTGTTAATTCTTCTTAAATGTTTGGTAGAATTCTTCAGTGAAGTCATCTGGTCCTAAACTTTGTCGAGAGGTTTGATTATGGCTTCCATCTCACTAGTTGTTACAGATCTATTTTATTTTTTATTTCTTCATTATCATGTATGTTTCTAGGAATTTATCCATTTCTTCTAGGTTATGTAATTAATTGCCATATAATTGTTCATGGTAGTCTCATAATCTTTTTATTTCTGGGACTTCAGTTGTAATATCCCCTCTTTGTGTCTAATTTTAGTTATTGGACTCTTCTCTTTTTCTAAACTAGCTAAGGTTTGTCATTTTGTTGATCTTTTCAAAAAACCAACTGTTGGTTTTGTTGATTTTTTTTCTTTTGGTTTTCAATTCTCTGTTCTGTTGATCCTGCTCTAATCTTTGTTATTTCTTTCCTTCTGCTAACTCTATGTTTAGTTTGTTCTTTTGCTTCTTCCTTGAGATGTAAAGTTAGGCTGTTGATATGAAATTTTCTTTTCAAATATAAGTGTTTAACTTTATAAACTTTCCTTTTCATACTGCTTCCACTGCATTCCGTAAATTTTAACATGCTGTGTTTTCATTTTCATTTGTCTGCACATATTCTCTAAATTATGTTGTGATTTGATCTTTGAACCCGTGGTTTTTCTAGAGTGGGTTTTTTTTTTTTTTTTTTTTTTTTTTTTATAGAGACGGGGTCTTGCTCTTGCTCAGGCTGATCTCGAACTCCTGAGCTCAAACAATCCACCCGCCTCGGCCTCCCAAGTGCTAGGATTACAGGCGTGAGCCACCGCGCCCGGCCTAGAGTGGGTTTTTTAATTCCCACATTTTTGTAGATTTTCCTGTTTTCTTTCTGCTATTTATTTCCAGTTTCATTTCCTTGTTCTTGGAGAAGATACTTTGTATGATTTCAGAATTCTTAAATTTGTTAAGATTTGTTTTGTGGCCTAACATGTGGTATATTATGGAGAATGTTCTCTGTATGCTTTAGAAGAATATGTATTCTTCTGTTGTTGGGTGGAGTATTCTGTGTCTCTTAGGTCCAAGGAATCTGTAGTATAGTTTAAGTCTTGTACATTCTTATTGATACTCTGTTTGGTTGTTTTATTCATAACTAAAAGTGGGGTATTGAAGTCTCTCCTACTATTATTGTGCTAGTCTCTCTATCTCCCTTCATTTCTGTCAATGTTTGCTTCATATATTTGGGAGTTGTAATGTTAGTTACATATATATTTATATTTGTTACTTCTTCCTGTGAATTGACCCTTTTATCATTATATAATGTCCTTCTTTGTCTCTTGTGACAATTTTTATCTTCTTAATTCTTTTTTTTTTATTTATTTTTTCCTTTCTCTACAGCCCTGAAAATCATCACATAGAGTTTTTATCTTAAACTCTATTTAGTCTGACATAATACAGCCACCCCTGTTCTCTTTAAATTTCTGTTTGCATGGCATATGTTTTTCTATCCATTCACTGTTACTCTATATGTGTCCTTAGATATAAAGGGAGTCTTTTTTTTTCCTTCCCAAACACAAAATTTGGAAAAGGGAGTCTTTTCCAAAGAAGACAATTGTATGAGACAACATACAGTTGTTTCTGTTTTTTTTTTTTTTTTATCCCTTCCACTAATATATGTCTTTTAATTGGGGTGTTAAATCTATTTACATTTAAAGAATTACTAATTGAGAAGGACTTATTGCCATTTTATTAATTGTGTTGCAAATGTTGATAGTTTTCTTCGACCCTTCTAAATTCTCTTGCTGCTTTTTTTCTTCTTTCATTGATATTTTTGTAGTGACATGTTTTGATTACTTTCTTGTTTCCCTCTGTGTATGTTTTATAGATATTTTCTTTGTGGTCATCATTGCAATTACATAAAACATATTAAAGTTATAACAATGTGCTTTAAACACGTAAAAGGTTAAATCAAATCACATATATAAAATCTCCTTTACATCTCTCATATTCCCACTTTGTATTGTTGGTGACATAATAACCTCTTTTTATATTGTGTATACATTAATATACATTTATTACTTTTTATGCTTTTGTTTTAAAATTCTATACCAGCTATAAAAGTGATTTACACACTGACATTATAATACTAAAGGGTTCTATAATTGTCTGTATATTTACATTTCTGCAAGAATTTTTTCTATGGTTTTGTGTTGATGTTTATTGGCAATTTGCTTCAATTTGAAGGACTCCCTTCAACATTTTTGTTAGGGCAGCTATAGCATTATTTACTCCCTTAGCTTTTGTTTACCTGGGAAAGTCTTAATTGCTCCTTCTTCAAAGGATAGTTTTGCTGGATATATTATTTTTGATTGGCAGGTTTTTTTTTTTCCTCCCAGAACTTTGAATATATCATCCGTAACCTCCAAGGTTTTTGCGGAGATATTTGCTAATAATCTGATGGCTGCTCCCACTTTTGTGATGAATCACTTTTCTCTTGATGTTGTCAAGATTCTTTCTTTGTCTCTGGCTTTTGACAGTTTGATTGTGATATGTCTTGGTGTAGTTCATTTAGATTTATTCTAGTTGGATTTCTTTAAGCTTCTTGAATTTATATGTTCATCTCTTTCCTAAGAGTTGGGAAGTTTTGGGTCATTATTTCTTAAAATAGACTCTGCTGACTTCTCTTTTTCTTCTCCTTTTGAGCCTCTCCTAATGTGGATGATGTTACACTCTGGTGGTGTCCCATAAGTCCCTTACACTGTCTTCATTTTTCTTCATTGCTTTTATTTTTTGCTTCTCTTCATTAATTTTGAAAGCCCTGTTTTTGAGTTTGCTGATTCGTCTGCCTTGTCAAGCCTGCTGTTGAACCCCTCTAGTGAATATTTCAATTTAGTTATTGTATTTTTTAGCTCCAGAATTTTTGTTTGGTTCTTCTTCGTAGTTTCTATTTTTCAGCTAATATTCTTGTTTTTTGTTCATGCAGAATTTTTATAATTTTGTCAAGTTGTCTATCTGCACTCTCTTTTAATTCTTTGGACATCTTTATTACAATTATTTTTAATTTGTTTTGTGATAATTGATATATCTCTGTTTCTTCAAGGTCAGTTTCTGGAGATTTAACTTGTTTTATAAGAGCCATGTTTCCCTTTTTCTTTGTATGTTTTGTAGTCTGCTGGGACCTTGGCATTTGAAAAATCAGCCACCTCTCCCAACCTTTGCTGTCTAGTTTTGTTCACTGAGGACTTTGTCTAATCAGCCTGGCTAGAGATTCTGGAGATTTCTTAAATCTTTCCTGGGGATTTGTATTCTCTGACTTTTGCTTGTAATCTCCTGATTGAAGATGTTTATCAGTTTCTACACAGGTATTCTCCTCTTGAGTATCTGCAGTACTGAGGCCTCTCTGGTGCTCTTGTAAGCCATGGTACTGGATCTCTACCTAGTGTTTGTCTGTGTTAATGCCAACACTGGGTTTTATTGATGATCTTTGTTCTCAGTGGCCCACTACCTTGCTCCCTGTTCCTTTTGGTGCCTACATTCAGGCAAGACAGAAACTAGTTCTCCAGGCAACTCCCTGAAAAGTCAGAATAATGTAGAGACTTTCCACTTCATTCCTCTCCAGGGATAAGTTGGGAGTTGGAGTTTCCTCCCAGCTACACTATTTTGCATGCCTGGGGCAAAGGCTCTGGTAAGTGAGTACCACAGAATTTCCTACCCAGTTTTGATGCAGTTGGTTTTACACTCCCTTGGGGCATAGGAACCTCTTAACAGATTTCTGGATTTCTCACAAAGGCAGTTGTTTCACATATTGTTACATCTGTGAATATAGAGGGTTTGGGGCTTTCTATCTTGCTATCTTGCTGACATCACTTCTTCAGTTTTATAATTTCTATATATAGGTCTGCAAATATCTTATAAATAGGTGCCATGGTATATGTGCTAATTGAAATGCATTCTAATTCTTGTGTGTGTATTTTTTACTTAGTGCTGCTAAACAAGGAATATTGTTTTTAGTGTGTTATTATTAGCTCTATAGTTAAACGACATTCTTTTTCTAGGTTGCATTCATGTCATCTCTGAATTTCAGCAGTTCCAGCTCTTTGACTCTTTTCTCTTTTTTCTTTTTTCTCCTTTTCCATCTTCTACTGGCCTCTGGTAGGCATCCTATGCAACGGTGAATGGTAGGAGCACTGGCCAACCTTCTTTTTCCACTTTAAATTTAAAGGAAATACATCCAGTGTTTACTGCTATTCATGTTTGGTAAACATGTTTTGTAGAGACAGGGTCTTGCTGTGTTGCTCAGGCTGGTCTTGAATTCCTGACCTCAAGTGATCCTCCTGCCTTGGCCTCCCAGAGTGCTAGGATCACAGGTGTGAGCTACTGTGCTTGGCCTCTAACATTTCTATAGAGAAAACCTTGTGTTGCCTTTCCTAGATTTATATTTCTTATATTGGCCATACAAATGAGAAATCTGCACTGATTTAGAGGATATCATAACTTCTTATGGAAAAGTATTAAAAAAGACATAATTTTCTTAGAAATATCTTTTCAAAGATCAGTCATAATGCTCACTTAAACCTAATTGTTCCTTATACCTCTCTCCTTTTGTCATTTTATGTGAAAATGATAACTCTCCCATGGCTTCTCAGTGAAATGTGCTTTTTTTTTTTTTTTTTCAGGGAATGTTGACATTCAGGGATGTGGCCGTAGAATTCTCTCAGGAGGAGTGGAAATGCCTGGATCCTGCTCAGAGGGCTTTATACAGGGATGTGATGTTGGAGAACTACAGGAACCTGGTGTCCCTGGGTGAGGATAACGTGGGTCTTGACGTTGGGATCTGCCCTTGTGTGTCTTTGCGTTTTCTTTGTGTGCCTCTTGGGAGCCCCTGCCTTGCTTGACTGAGATGGAAGCCTTATTGACTCAGAAATGAAAAACTCCATAATGTGGCATCTGGACTTGCTTAACTGTCCCCTTTCTTCAGATGATCTGCATCCTTAATGATACATCATTGGTGGTTCCAGAGATTAAGTAGAAGTAAAACCCCATGGCAGGCTTTTAAAATATCCAGGTGTTTTCTAGCCTTGTGCTTTTGATTCAGTGGTTCTTTGAAGAGAGCTAGATGTCTGATGTTACAGTGCTCCCTAATAATTCAGAAGGAGGCAGTTGGTGAATACATTATTTATGAAACATTTTTCTTTTCTTTTCTTTTTTTTTGAGACAGAGTCTTGCTCTGTCGCCCCAGGTAAAGTGCAGTGGCTTCATCGTAGCTCACTGCAACCTCAAACTCCGGGACTCAAGCAATCCTGCCTCAGCCTCCCGAGTAGCTGGTGTGTGCCATGACGCCTGGCTAATTTTTCTATTTTTAGTAGAGATGGGATCTCGCTCTTACTCAGGCTGGTCTTGAACTCCTAAGCTCAAGCAATCCTCCTGCCTCAGCCTCCCAGAGGGCTAGAATTACAGGTGTGAGCCACCATGCTGCCCTGAAATACTTTTCTTTATCCATCTGTAATGTCTTCTTTCCTCAGCTAAACATAAGGTAGGCATTCTGGAAGAGCGACAGCACAACATATTCCTTTATTTTATAAGCAAGCCTCTCTCTTTTTGACCTGAGTGTTATCTCCACGTTGGAGCAAGGGAAAGAACCCTGGGCTGTGGAGAGTGAAGTGAAAATAGCAAGAAAACCAAATGCATGTGAATGTATTGAAGGTGTGAACACAAGTAAGAGCTCAGATAGGCAGAGTGGAAGCTGCACCAATAGTGTTTGAGTAGCTTTTCCCAAGTTGAAGAGTTCTGTGGGAAAACAAGTTTATTTCCTGTGAACTCTCAAAGGAACTCTCCCTTCTCCCTCACTTATCACTCTTTTCTTCAGATGTATAACACTATCATTTCCCCCTCCAGTGGTGCTGCAGCTCAGATAGAGACCAAGTGAAGTCGTTTTAGCTGTGAACATGGGTTAATCTTTAAGACAAGGGAAAAAGGATTCCAGAGGTGATTCAGAGGTTATCAGAGCTGCTGTAGCCCTGGAGGCAGTCCTGCCTCCATCTTGACTTCAAAGAGTGGGATCAAAGCCCAGTAGAGCCATATGGTGGAACCCTGGGGGTGAACCCCAGCATCAACAGAAAACTGTGGCATAGATGAGGCCACCAAGGAGAACTCTAGTCTGGGCAGGGACCCAACAGAGAGCTGCTGTGGGAGTGGGACCTAGTCAGAGATCTGCTTCAGGGACCATCCTGCTGAGCCATGGGGGTGAAGCTGCCACCCCAGTGGGCCTGGGAGGCTGAGCATGAAGCTACAGAAGATTATTCTTGAGCCTTGAATTCTAGTGGAATTTGCCCTATCAGGTTCTGGACTGACTTGGGAGCTGTAACTCTTTTTTTTCTTTCATATTTCTCAATTTTGGAACAGGAATGTCTATCTCATGCCAGTCCCACCATTGTATTTTGGAAGCATATAACTTATGTGGTTTCACAGTTTCATAGCTGGAAGGGAATTTTGCCTCAGGAAAAATTGTACCTTCAGTCTCACCCATATCTGATTTGGATGATACTTTAGATTTTAGAGTTGATGCTGGAGAAAGTTATGACTTTTGGGACAGTTGGGAGGGAATGAATATATTGGAAGTTATGACTTTTGGGACAGTTGGGAGGGAATGAATATATTGGGCATGTGAGAATGACATGAATTTTTTTTGGAGACCAAGGACAAAATTGTATGGAATGAATGTTTGTTTCCCCCAAAAATTCATGTGTTAAAATCTAATCTCAAGTGTGATGGTATTTGGAGGTGGGCCTGTGAGAGATGATTAGGTCAATAGGGTAGAGCCCTCATGAATGGGATTAATGCCCATATAGGAGTCCGAAGAGAGATTACTCCTCTCTGCTCTTACCCATATGAGGATACAGTGAGAAGACAGCGATCTACAAACCTGGAAGTGGGCCCTCACCAGCACCAGCTACATCTGCTAATGCCTTGATCTTGGATTTCCTAGCCTCTAGTACTGCAAGAAGTAAACGTTTGTTGTCTAAACCATCCAGTCTATGGTACTTTGTTATAGCAGCCTAAAGTAATGAAGATTGCAA
>CM052449.1:18777649-18843687 GCA_028533085.1 Varecia variegata | reverse complement strand
AAGTTACTTTTATTTAACAAGATACATCAACTTTCTTTCATGTTTATTATGAGGTGCCTTTGCCTTTATTAAATCTTGTAGGTTTTTATTTTGCATTTTTTCCCAACAATGTTGTCTCTAACCTTAGTTAATACATGTTAAAAGTACACACTCTGTATTACATATATTTTGTGGCCAATGAAATGGATGATTAAAGGGTGCTGCACAGATACGGAGCTGCTCTGTGGAAGGGCTGTTTTGTAACTACAGACATGAAATCATAATTGTGATTTCTGACTTCTCTCTCCAATTCTTATTCTTTATAATGTTATATATTTAACCAACCTGAGATTTCAAAAGTCAGTGGTTTGAACATCTTTTCCAGTTCTCATAATGTGTGCTCTCTTTAGAACAGAAGTCTTTTCTTTATCCTTAAGGAAGAATTGTTTAGAATTCCAGACTATAATTTTTTATAATTGTGGGTGGTTATTTTTTATTTATGGTTTTATTATGGGTTACTAGACTATCTTACTCATTTTCAATGTGATTTACAGATGATGGGGTTTTTTTAGCATGTATTATTCAACATAAATCACATGTACCACTTGTTAATGTCACAAAATGTGTCATCTGTGTGGGTATAGACAGTTTTATAACAGGTATTCAGAAAAACATGGTATTTTTGTAACACTATTTTATTAATTTTTTCTCACTTTCCCAGTGCTACTATTATTTTGAAATTTTAAATTGCTATGTATTTAAATTATCTATTAGATAAAAATTTTTTTGTATTATTTATCATTACAGTACAGTTGTTCCTTAGTATCCATGGGGGATTGGTTCCAGGATACCCTGTGGATACCAAAATGCTCAGATGCTGAAGTCCCAAAGTTAGCCCTGCAGAACCCTCGGATATGAAAATTGGCCCTTCGTATCCACAGGGTCCACATCCGAAGAGTATCGTATGCTCAGTCTGAGGTTGGTTGAGGCCACAGAAGTGGAACCCATGGATGCGGGACCCAAGGATATGGAGGGCCAACTCCATATGACATGCTTTCTTTAGCATTTATTTGTGTACAATAAATATGAAGTCAGTTTGTGTAATATAATATTTTTGTTCTCTTCAGTAAAACAGCCATGTGTTTACTGATAATTGCTGTTTGCTTTGAGATCATGTTGGAAAAATACCCCCTTTTTCAGGGTTAACAGTTTGTACAACACAAGGGTTTGGGCCATAGGTTGTTTGAAATTTGGCTTCCTTAAAATTCATTTGAATTACATGTAACCACTCTTTATTAAAAATCCAAACTTTGTGTTCCTAAAAATTTGAAAACCATGATTGAAAATTTTATAACAATTCTGTTCAGTATAAATATTATTTTTGGTGTAATATGTTTTTCAATATGAAGTATTTATTTACCAACTGTAGTTAATATGAATCCTATGTTTCTTTATATTTTGTAGATATCTCTCCTACACCTATGATCAAGGAGTTATCACCAAAAGAGGGCAATAGCACAGGAGAAATCTTCCAAACATTGACGTTGGAAAGACATGAAAGCCATGACATCAAAGATTTTTACTTCAGGGAAACCCAGGAAAATATGCATGATTTTGATTATCAGTGGCTTGATAAAAGAAACTACAAAGGAGTACCTATAATTAAAAAAAAACCCATCACTGGTAGAAGAGATCAACATAATAGAAGGGATGCAGGAAATAGGCCTGTTCAAAATCATCTTGAATTAAACTTTCAGTCACATCTGGCTGAAATGGAGGAATTTCAAACTGAAAGGAAGATGCATGAATGTAATCAAGTTGAGAAGTCTATCATCGATGGTTCCTTAGTCTCACCACTTAAAACAATTCCTCCTAGTGTCAACATTAACATGTTTAATATATATGAGAATGGTTTTATGAATCCTTTGTTACTCACCCAAGACCAGAAAGCACGCATTAGGGAAAAATCTTACAAATGTAATGAGTGTGGCAAGGCCTTTAATCAGGGTTCTCACCTCACTAGACATCAGATAATCCATACTGGAGAGAAACCATATAAATGTGATGTATGTGGCAAGGTTTTCAGTCAAAATTCAAACTTAGCAAGTCATCGCAGAGTTCACACTGGAGAGAAACCTTACAAATGTAATGAGTGTGGCAAGGTCTTCAGTCAACATTCACACCTCGAAAATCATCAGAGAATTCATACTGGAAAAAAACCTTACAAATGTAATGAGTGTGGCAAAGCCTTTAGTGTGCATTCAAGCCTAACTAGACATCAGGTAATCCATACTGGAGAAAAACCTTATAAATGTAATGAATGTGGCAAGGCTTTTATCCAAAGTTCAAAACTCGTAAAACATCTCAGAATTCATACTGGAGAGAAACCATACAAATGTAATGAATGTGGTAAAGCTTTTATCCAAAATTCAAGTCTGGTGGACCATCAGAGAATTCACACTGGAGAGAAACCATATAAATGTAATGAGTGTGGGAAAACCTTTATTGTGCATTCAAGCTTAACTAACCATCTGGTAATCCACACTGGAGAGAAACCTTACAAATGTAATGAATGTGGAAAGGTTTTTATCAAGCGTTCTCATCTTAGGCATCATGAGAGTATTCATACTGGAGAGAAGCCATACAAGTGTATTGAATGTGGCAAGGCCTTTAGGCAATGGGCTGACATCAGGATTCACCAAAGAATTCATGCTGGGGAGAAACCTTACAAATGTGGTGAGTGTGGCAAAGCCTTTACTCAGGGCTCACACCTCAGTAAACATCAGACAATTCATACTGGAGAGAAACCATATAAATGTGATATATGTGGTAAGGTCTTCAGTCAAAATTCACACCTTTCAAGTCATCGAAGAATTCACACTGGAGAGAAACCTTACAAATGTAATGAGTGTGGCAAGGCCTTCAGTGTGCGTTCAAGCCTAACATACCATCAAGTAATCCATACTGGAGAAAAGTCTTACAAATGTAGTGAGTGTGGTAAGGCCTTTATCAAGCAGTCCCAACTTAGACAGCATGAGAAAATTCATACTGGAGAGAAGCCATACAAATGTATTGAATGTGGCAAGGCCTTTAGGAAATGTTCTGACATCACTATTCACCAAAGAATTCATGCTGGAGACAAACCTTACAAATGTGATAAGTGTGGCAAAGCCTTTACTCAGGGGTCCCACCTCACTACACATCATTTAATCCATACTGGAGAGAAACCATTTGAATGTGATGTATGTGGCAAGATCTTCAGTCAAAATTCACACCTTGAAAGTCATCGAAGAATCCATACTGGGGAGAAGCCTTACAAATGTGATGTGTGTGGCAAGGTCTTTAGTCAAAATTCACACCTTGTAAATCATCGGAGAATTCACACTGGAGAGAAACCATATAAATGTAGTGAGTGTGACAAAGCCTTTAGTGTCCTTTCAAGCTTAACTAAACATCAGGTCATTCATACTGGAGAGAGACCTTACAAATGTAATGAATGTGGTAAGGCTTTTAGCAGGTCTTCACATCTTAGGCTACATGAGAAAATTCATACTGGAGAGAAGCCATACAAATGTATTGAATGTGGTAAAGCCTTCAGACAATGGTCTGACCTCAAGATTCACCAAAGAATTCATTCTGGAGAGAAACCTTACAAATGTGATGAGTGTGGCAAAGCCTTTACTCGGGGCTCACACCTCACTAATCATCAGACAGTTCATACTGGAGAGAACCTTACAAATGTACTGAAGGTAGCAAGGCTTTTAAGCATGGCCCTAAACTCAGGGTTCACCAAATAATTCATACTTACAAATGCAATGAATATGGCAATTTTTAAAAGTAGTGTTCACTATTTATTAGATATAAGAATATATTCATACATCTTGCTTGAAAATCAAGTGTGTGAAGCTTAACCAGTATCTGGTGAAGTAAATGAAAATAAAATGATAAGAGAAAACGTCTGCAAGATTACTACTATAGTTTATGACAAGGAGATAATCTCCATTGCCAAGTCCCTGGACGCTCTTCTGCCATTACTCAGTGACTGGGATTCACATCCAGAGTGAGAAGATCTTGTAGGGAAATGTGAGGTTCATGCTACTTACTCTAGCAACGGACATCCAATACCTCCCCTTTTATTTGTTCCCATCCCAAAATAATACATATATTTTCCTTTAATAAATGATTTTTTTTTTTTTTTGAGACAGAGTCTCACTTTGTTGCCCGGCAAGAGTGCCATGGCGTCAGCCTAGCTCACAGCAACCTCAAACTCCTGGGCTCAAGCAATCCTGCCTCAGCCTCCCGAGTAGCTGAGACTACAGGCATGTACCACCATGCCCGGCTAATTTTTTCTATATATTTTTAGTTGTCCAGCTAATTTCTTTCTATTTTTAGTAGAGTCGGGGTCTCGCTCTTGCTCGGGCTGGTCTCGAACTCCCGAGCTCAAATGGTCCGCCCACCTCGGCCTCCCAGAGTGCTAGGATTACAGGCGTGAGCCACCATGCCTGGCCCTAAATGATTCTTAAGTTTGCACATATATTATCCTTTATATCACACTTCATGTAGGAGTCACTGTTATTAGTGCCTTCTGTGTAATAACTAATGGAATCTTCAACTGTACTGATGTTATTCTCATTTCACAAGTGAGGAAATTAGGACAGTTTAAAGACTCATCCACACATCTCATTAAGTGGGTAAGTCAGGATGTATGTTGTCTGACTGCAAAGATGACCCTCTTAACAGTGGTGCTACACTGACAAGGCTAGTTATTTCTGTCCTTCAGGCACTCAGTGTCTCTACTTAATTTTGTTAGTGCCTCTTCTCATTTTTAAGTGCTTTATCTTCCTAAATCATCATGATTGTGGTAATTTTGTACTATGTCTATACTTTTATTTCATAGGCCAAATTACTATGAATAAATACCTAAATAAAATGCAGATACACTGATTATCACATAATCCTAGAAGAAGGATTATCCAAGACGAAGTTGGGTTTATTGACCCAAGAATGGTTCACTATTTATCATCAGGACAGAAGACAGATTGCCATTAAGCCAAGAACAAGAGTCAAATAATATTAATATCAACCATTGAAATAATTGCATGATATTGTGAGCTAAGCTATAAAACCTGGAACATGAGTAAGAGATAAAACATTTTAGCATAGAGATTAAAGTATTGATTATAGATGATATAATCAACAATCACAATAAGGGGTTGATGTCAGGGGTAGGACCTCTAGTCTATCTCCACAGACTCAGTCCATATCTCAGAAATTATTCCTCGACCCTTTGTGTCTTTGCCACTAGAATAGTTTCTATCCCAGAGGAATCTTTTTTCAGATATGAGCATGTACTCAGACTCATGACCCTCTTCTTTTCTGTGTGCAAAGACTGCCTAACAATGCAATAGAAAATACTCATCTGATTCCTTTTGCTGCCAGAACTTTGAGCTTAGTGTGTTATACCAGTGAGGTGGGGGTCGTGGGGAGGGAGCCAGCTGGTCTCTGAGATATGTTTGTTATTGTGAGATACGATCTTTTCACAGAACTGCAATTAATTTGCCAGTAGTGACAATGACACTACATGTTTGATGAGCTGAGAATATTTCTGAAAAACACCGTTCCCATTGCTAATGCTCAGAAACAATGACAAGTTTGTAATGAACATCACCAAAGAGATATTTTGGCGTGTTTGATAAGGGATATTTTATTTTCAAGATTCCTGAAGGCAGACAGGGGCTCACATGGAGGAAGCAGATAATGGTGAGGTCTTAACACTTGATGGATAGTGATGCTGGAAACATTTTCATTCACCTATTTGCTCTGTGTATCTGTTTCAGTGAAGTGTCTCTTCCTGCTTTTGCCCTTTTTCTAACGTGATTTTTTAATAGACTATTTTATAGAGCAGTTTTAGGTTCACAAAAAAATTAAGTAGAAGATACAGATTTCCCATATATCTCCTGCTCCAAAACATGCATAGCCTCGATCATCAACATACCCCACCAGAGTGGTACATTTGTTGCAATCAATGAACACTGACATAATATTATCATCCACAGTCCATAGTTTACATTAGGGTTCACTATTGTGTTGCACAGTCTATGGGTTTGAAAAAATGTATGACGTCTTCACCATTATAGTATCATATAGGGTACTTTCACTGCTCTCAAAATCCTCAGTGCTTCACCCAGATTTGTCTTTCTCGTTTTAGTACTATTGCTTGTTGCTTCACATAATTTGCAGCTCTTTTTTGGTACCTAAGCACTTAGGACTGGGAAGATATCTTGGGAAATTAACCCTCTTATGTAATTTTCCTTTTTTTCCCTGGTAATTTTATTTTCTCAGACTTCTACTTTATATGATATGAATAAAGATACTCTGCCTTCTTTTGTTTGATGTTTGCATGATCTAACTTTATCCATTGTATTGACATCATGAGTCAGAAAATTATTTGTGTGAGGCTATCCTATGCACTGTAGGATGTTTAGCAGCATCCCTGGCCTCTATCCATTAGATACTGGTGACACCACACCAGCTGTGACAATCAAAAATGTCTCCAGGCCAGGGGTGGTGGCTCACACCTATAATCCTAGCACTTTAGGGAGGTCAAGGTGGGAAGATTGCTTGAGCCCTGGAGTTCAAGACCAGCCTGAGCAACATAGCAAGACCCCATCTCTACAAAAAATAAAATTATCTGGGCATTGTGGCACGTGCCTATAGTCCCAGTTACTTGGGAGGGTAAGGCAGGAGGATTGCTTGAGCCCAGGAGTTTGAAGTTGCAGTGAGCTGTGATGACACCACTGCACTCTAACCTGGACAACAGAGGAAGACCTTGTCTTAAAAAGTCTCCACCAGTACAAAAGGGCAGGAAAGCAAAAGGTACTGAGTGGCATGTGCCATGTTGCTTTCAACTGCATTTCACATGATACTACTATAAAGACCTGACCTCAGAAATGAATAAGCTGATTTGCATGCAAGTTTTCAAGGTATAACTGTGATTCATCTATAACTGGTAAAACTTACCACTGAGAAATGCTTTGAGAGGGCAAGTTAAAGCTCAAAATCATGGCAAAATCCAAATCAAGAACATGGCCCTATTGCCCTTTCAAATAACCTGCCAGTTGATTAAAGTGGTTTCTGGGAAATTCCTCCTTTTGGAAAAAATGGCTTAGTAAACAGAAATTAGAGTGTAGATCTCCTAGAGAGGCCTGAGAAGTAAAAGATCCTAGAATAAAATTAAAGAGTTAGGCATATCTTACTAAAAACTGTGGGTATAGCTAATGGAAAATGTAGTATCAGATAAAGTGGTGTATGTGTGTGCACTTCTGTTATTTCATGTGTTGAGTTGCATCCTGTGTTTTACCTGAATGGCACACCTGACCCCAAGTTCTTTTCTGATCAGGGATCTCCTACAAAGCAGCTCTCTTGGTAGGAATAAACTGGACACAGGCCAGACAAGAGCCACAAGGGCATCTGCCTGTGGGAGCAACACCTGGTCACGGGTCGAACACTTGGACATTAGACCACACACCAGGACAACAAAGCACACCTGAAAAGCACAATGTAACCATCCAGGACCAAATCCCTGGAGCCATATCAGGACAGGACTGGAGTATATGCCACTCTCCTGCGAGAGACCTCAAAATGAAATTAGAAAAAAAAAATACAATAGAAGGCCCAGTTCTAATAATGTTAGATATAATCAGGTGAATTCAAGAACAACGAAACATAAAGGACTGGATGTCTATTCTCAAGGGAAGAACTGCAGCTGAAAAAAAGGATCATACCTCATTTTTGCCCCCAGTGGAATCAGCCTGATAACATCTGCCCACCAAAATTGCACATTTGCTGTGGATCAGAGATTCCTGGGTACCTCCTTTCTTTTCATCTTTGGAATGGGTTTATTGAGGATTTATTTCTCTGTTCCACCATATGCACTGTGAGTGAGGACTCCTCCACTGGGCTCTGAATCAAAAGAAGTCTCAGGAGACTGTCATGAGATCCTTGTTTGTGATTGAGGTTATGTTTGGGTAGGACTTTTCCTTTTTGGGGGACTATTAAGGGGATGAGGTAAGTATATTTTGTGTGAACAAAAGAGGGACAAATTATTTCTGATAGAAGCTTCATTGTCACATATTGTAATATTCCCAAGTATCACCTCATATGAGACTACACGTCCCTGCCCTTTGTTATCAGGTGTGGCCTCTTGAGGCCACACTTCCTTTGAGAAGATTGAAATTCATTGCCCTTTATGACAGGCTTGGCTTTGAGTTCCTTAGCCAATTTAGTGTGAGTAGAGATGGCATGTTTTTAAAATGAGAAATTGTCAGCAAGTTGACTGTCCCTGTAAATTAATCAAGGAGCTAAAAATTGTCTACACTGGGGATGTCCTTTAACTCAAGTAGCTCCCTGTCATACTTGTAGCTTTTTTCTTTATTCTTAGGCTTATTGAAGGCATCACATAAAATTATCCTTTGCACAGAGAAAACAAATACAATTCTCACCAAAAGGCAGTTGACTCGCCAGAAATCTCAAATGACCTAGAAATCATGGTAAAATGCAGATTTCTAGGCCACATCATGCCCAGCTGCCTAGAAGATGTCCAGGCAGTTTTTTAAAACAGCTTTATTGAGGTGTGACTGATATATAATTATGTGCCACATGTTTTGATCCATGAAGGACCACATATACAATTGTCCCCTATGATTGTAATATTGTATTTTTACTGTAACATTTCTATGTTTAGATATACAAATACTTACCATTGTGTTACAATTGCCTACAGTATTTAGTACCATAACATGCCATACAGGTTTGTAACCTCGGAGCAATAGGAGATACCATACAGCCTAGATGTGTAGTAGGCTATACCATCTAGGGTTGTGTAAGTGCACACTGTGATGTCTGCACCATGAGGAAATCACCTAACAATAAATTTCTCAGAATGTATCCCCATCATTAAGGGATGCATCACTGTACTACAAAAAGCTGCACATAGTGAAGGTGAGCCTGGCAAGGGTCTCCACCTGCGCATGGGGCAGGCTCTATCCAGGCAACTGTCACCCCCCGCCCCCTGCAGCTGTGTGTACTCACCCTTAGGCAGGGGAAACTCAGAGTCACTCATGCTCCCTGTGGTATGGATCCCTTTGAGTACTTTGTTTCGCCAAGAAAGCTACAAAACTGTGGCTCTGGGGCCTTGATTCGTGGATCACGCTCCAGAGGCTTGCCAGGAGAATCCTGCATGTTTTAATTTAAATGGAAGCTTTAAGATCCTTCATTTGCTTCTTCTGATCTTCTCTTTTCTCTGCTATTAGAATGGTATGTCCCAGACAAAGACTGAAATTTAACCCCAAATTCCAGAATCAAATTGTGGAATCAAGCAAGAGGTGAATAATGATATAAGGAAGAAATAAATGTTTGTTGTAATCCAGTAACAATTCAGGAATATTTGTTACCACAACATAACTTGCAGAGAGCTCACTGGTACACTTTCAATGAACTTTTCTTTTTCTTTACCAACCTTAACCTCCTAAATCCAAGACTACAGATGGTAGCTCATTATCTTCACCAATTGCACTACCTTTGAAATCTCCATTTCAAGAGTTCTCTTCTTGTATTACCTTCATTCCTTCCATTTTATATGCTCTACTTTCATTAGAATAACAATTTTTAAATCCATCTAGCAACATTGCCTTTTATTATGTAACCACCCTCAATGAACTATTTGTTCTTACTTTACTGAACTGGTTTGCTATTAATATAATCCGATATTTGTAAATATCCTGAAGAAACTGTCCTCTTCACTGTGCTGCCTTCACCTTACTAATCTTTAGAATCAGATGAGCTCCCTTATTGACTGTAGTCCCCTTACACCCAGGAAATTCGTACTGATGGCAAAAAAACCAAAATAAAATCCCAAGTAAATAAACAAGTCCTCTAGGCTCATGGGCTTTGCTGTCCTCATCCAAGGATGCTCTTTCTAATTTCTCATACTGTTGTGGGTAATTAAAATGTCATTATGTTCTATTTTCATTCATTCAATTTAGCATCCATTCTAATTTTCTTTCTGATTTCTTCTTTGTCCTGGGGTAATTCAAAAGTAGGTTATTATTTAATAATTATTTGAGGATTTTTCCAGAGATTTTTTTTTTGTTATTGATTTCTAAATTCCATTATGGTCAAAGACATATTTTGTATGACTTGAATTCTTTTAATATTTATTGAGACTTGTTTGATGGCCTGGAATATGGTTTGTCTTGGTAAGGTACTGCTATGGTTTGAATGTTTGTGTCCCCCCCCAACCCCCACCAAAATTCGTATGTTGAAATCTTAACCTCCAAGGTGATGCTATTAGGAAGTCAGGCCTTTGTGAAGTGATTAGCTCACAAGAAGGAAGCCCTTGTGAATGTGATTAGTGCCCTTATAAAAGAAACTGCTGAGAGCTCACTTGCCCCTTCTGCCATGTGAGAAGATGGCTATTTATAAACCAGATACTGGGCCCTCACCAGACACAGAATCTGCCTCACTTTAATCTTGGCACTTTTCAGTCTCCAGCACTGTAAAAAATAAATTTCTGGTGTTTATAAGCTACCCAGTCTATGGTATTTTTGTTATAGTAAGCTGAACAGACTAAGTACTGTGTGGACTTTTAAAGATTGTGTATAATTCTTTTAGGTGGAGTGTTTTATAAAGGTCAATTTGGTCAAGTTTATTGACAGTATTGTTGAAATCCTCTCGGAACTTACTTTCTAGACATGTTCTATCTATTATGTTATTGCAAGAGGGGGCAATGGAAATCTTGACCACAATTGTGGATTTTTTTTTCATTGCAATCCTGTCAGCTTGTCCTCATGGGTTTTGAAGTTTTGTTACTAGGTTCATAAATGTTTAGGATTGTCATGTCCCTTTGAGGAATTGATCCCTTTATCATTACAAAATGTTTCATTATCCCTGGTAATATTATTTTCTCTTTAATCTACATTGACATTACTATAATCAGTCTATTTTAAATAGTATTGGTATATTTTTTATGCTTTTACTCTATTGGTGACTTTATATTTGAAGTACATTTCTTATAGGAAACACACGGTTGTCTTTTTAAAAAACTAACAATTTCTGCCTTTCAGTTCGGCTGTTTATACCAATTCCAATTAAAATAACCAATTAAAGTAATTATTATATGGTTAGATTTAAATTAACTTGCTATTGATCTTATATTGTCTCCTTTATTCTTCTATTTTCCTGTCTTCTTTGGAATAACTGATTTTTTATGGCTTTGTTTCCTTTTTTTTGGTTTCTTTGTGTTAGCTATAACTAATTTTTATAGCATTTGTTTTAGGAGTTATACTGTACAAGTTACCAGTCTACCTTCAAGTGATTGTATACTACTTCATGTAGGGCATGAGACCCTTACACATGTACACTTCCACTTTTACCGCTCTTGGTCTTTGTGCTATCATAATCATAGATATTACTTTCACACAGTCTATAAACCCATATTAGATTATTATTTTTAAAAAGCCAATTATATTTTAAAAAGATTTAAAAATAAGAAAGACATTTAAATTTACCCATGTAGTTACTATTTCTGGTGCTCTTCATTCTTTTGTATAGATCAGATGTTTGCAACTTTTAGGACACAAGCCACGCCAAATATGATCTGCCGTATGTTTTAAATGATGTTTACTTGGAACACAGCCAAATCCATGTGTAAGTACTATTGATTCATTAAAGGCAGAGTAGAATATATGCAACAGAAACCATATGGCCTACAATGAACAAAATACCATTTGGCCCTTTAAAGTTTATTGACTTCTCATATAGAATCACATTTCTATCACATACCTGAATTGCAATAAAATTTGAGAAATAAAGCCTACAGAAAAGTTAACTTTGTAGTCAAATATTAAGCAAGGGTATCATAAGATTGCTTTCAACTGGAAGAATAAAACCAGGAATAGTTGGGAGTCAGTAGATCTCGTCCTCATACTGAGGAAAATATAGGAGATGTGAGACTGTGTTGCTATTTGATTTGAAACTATAATGTTATGTTACCATATTTTTTGATGACATTGAAGATATAAACTGGGGCTTAAACACTCCACTAATTTTACTTGATGGGCATTCACAAGCGGAAGTAGCAATATACTCTTAGGTGGCAGCTACAGAGGTAGACTATAAGAAAAGTGTGTATCCTAACAAGTCCTTTCAGAACTGGTATCAGCAGATCTCGGATAGTTTTGACAAATGATATTTACTATCTTTCCATTAACTCATTACCCTACTCCACCCTCATGTCTTCCCGGTAGTAGTGAGGCTGCTGTAAAGGCTGCTTATCTGTGTATTCTGCAAATAGGTCGTCATGATTCTGGATAAGTCTACTTATATCTCAAGTCTACTTATACCTTAAGCCCTCTAGCCAGTTTATGTAAGTTTTGACTTTTAAGTCCTGAAAAATAAAAAATTGCTAACTAAAGATGTCTCCAATAAATGCTTACTTTGATATACCTCACAAGTCACACACTGATTGTGGGTATTCCTCAATCACTGTAAATTATGCTCCCATCTTGGCAATTTTCTCCTGCTATTTCCTCTTCCCAATTACCTTTCCCCATTTGTATCTGCATGACACACTCCTTCAATTCATTAATGATTCTGCTCAACTGTCAACTTATCACATGGGCATTGCCTGAACACATTGTTTAATTAGGACATCCTGTCATGTTATTATACATACACACTTCATTGTACTTATCAATATCACCATATTTTATTATCACTCACTTACCCTTGTCGAACATAAAGTACTTGAAGGCAAGGAATTGGTTTTGTTTCCTGCTAGATCATTAGTGATTAGAATAACTCCTGAGAGCAAGCACTCTGTGCATTCATGCTGAAAGAATAAATGCATGCATTTTTTTCAATGCAAAGAAGAAAGCTACTGCAATGCATAGGTCATAAATTCTATTTTTGTTCAGGTATTGTGTTATTTCAGGCAACATGAACTACACAGACCCACCTCAGCAGTGACAAAAGGTTTTCATGAAGTTTTTCTAAGTAACAAAAATTCAAGATACTCTCAAATGCTCTATTCTATTCCCAACACAAAATAATAATCTCACTTGTCAGGTAGAAGTTTTTATTTGTAAGTGACAGACAACCTGGAAAAGTGACTAAAACAAGTAGGCGGTTTATCAGTTTCACATGACACCAAGTCCAGAGGCTGCAGTTTGGGATGTGACAGGTCCTCTGGGAAGTCCATTCTGCCTACTCTGCCTCGATTAGCACTCAGCTCTCATTCTTCTTAAAGAGAATACAGATGGCTGGGGCATGACTAAGAAGGGTATAGGGTGAGGGGAAAAACCCTTTCCATATTTAGGCTTTGTTTATATGAAAGCAATAATTTCAGGAATTCTTTCCAAGAATTATTAGGTAATTCTGTTAAGTGGACAGTGCAATTTTAATGAAGAACGGGAATTTTCAAATTTTATATTCACATCTCAAGAAAAGAGGAAGGTAAATAAAAGAAGTTAGACAAAACATGGTGCAGCCCAAATTAAAATACCCCTTACCGATATTAGATGACAAGGCAGTAAACATAATTTTGACAAGACCGATTATATAAACTGATTTTGTTCTTTATCCCAAGAGTCTAATATTCCATGTAACCTATGGCCAGCCTCTTAGGTGTTCCAAATGAGATAAAAATTATTAAACAGTCCTTAGTGTTTTTTAACTTATAGTTTTATTTCCTTTTAGCTCTATTTGTATCTAAACAAACTAAAATGTTTCTCCAGGTTTTAATATAGATATTTTGATTCTACTATCATGGTAGGAAAATTAAAAAAGAATCCATTTGAGATGTTTTCCATTCATACCATCCTATCTTAAAGAAATGCAAAAGGGTAGTTGGGAAATAGTTTAATATCACCTCCAAATGTATTTTAATATAACTGTTATAACTCAGAGATTTTCAGAATTGGGGAGCCTATATTAAACGTTTCAATGAAGTAGTAGAGACCACAACAGGATTTAGTTGGCAATGTAGAATATATTCAATTGAAAGTGAACATTTAAAATGTTTAAGGTTACACTTGTTTCAAAAAACGTAAAATAATTCCATCCTGGTTACATTATAGTTTTCAATTTGTTTAGTGTTTTTATTCATTGCATTTTCCACATAAAATGATTTTGAGTCTCAAGTCAAAATTATATTAAAAATATGACAATCTCTATTCCAATCTTCCTTCTCAAACCTTTTAATTTTCTTTAATAGGTTACTATCTATATATTTTCAGATTTTTTGTAACAAAGAGAATACCATATATAATATTCTATCTATACCTTGCTTTTTATGTATGGCAGAGAGCACGCCAATATAATGACTTTTCTCATTCTTTTAACAGCTTCACACACATAGCCAATGTTCCCTTAATTTTCTCAGCCATGGGACAAGTTTTGCCAGTGTGTGGGTAAAACTATAAAACTCTTAGAAGAAAACAGATGTAAACTTTTATGACATTGGGCTAGACAACAGTTTCTTAGATACAACACCAAAAAACAAGGAGCCAAAAAATTATAGGTAATTTGACTTCACCAAAATTAAGAGTGCTATTCAGAATGTGGAAAAACAATACACAGGAGTGGAGAAAATATTTGTAAATTATATATCTCATACGGGTCTAGTATTCAGAAAATAAAAGAACTGTTACAACAAAAACACACAAGCAGCTCGATTTTAAAGAAAAGAGTGAAGGATCTGAGTAGACATTTCTCCAAAGATGGCCAGTAAGCATAGGGACAGATGCTCAATATTAGTCATGGAGACATGCAAATCCAGCCACGGTGAAATATCACCTATAAATGACTAGAAGGCTATATTACTACTGCTACTACTAATAATAATAATCCAATGACTACAAATACCAAGAGTTGATTAGGAAGTACAGAAGTTGAACACTTGTATATTGCTGGTGGGAATGTAAAATGGAGCAGCTGCTTTGGAAAAGTTTGGCAGTTCCACAAAAAGATAATCATAGTTACCATATGACCCAGCAATTCCACTTTTACAAACATACCTGAGTGAAAACATATATATGCAAAAATATCTTATAAAAGATTGTTCATAGCAGCATTTTTCATAATAGCCTAATTTCACAAAGTGCAAAGAGCCCAAATCTCCATCAAATGATGAATGATGGGCAAACTAACTGTGGAATATTACTCAGCAATGGTAAGTTATTACATACTAATGAATGTTCCAGTAACATACCCCACTATATTGCACACTTAAAACATGCAAATTTTATTGTATGTCTTTTTTGGCACCAGCTAGAAATCTGAACCATATCTGGGTAACCTCACTCTAGTCACACCAGGTAACCATCATAACACCCCAAGCCAGTCATCTTTCACTCTGCTCTCTAGCCATTTTTGAACCAGAGTGGAAAGTCTGCTTTGTTCTTCTCAGAAAGCTTCATGCAATAAATATTCTCCTAACACTTCAGTGAATGGTGTCACCAGTCTTGAAATTTAAACCAAATTTTGTGTGGGGTTCCATCCTATTCCAGTGGAGTGGCCACAAATGCAAATGAACAAAAAATGTTATAGGGGTAAATATATGGAGTTTCTAGTTTCTAAAAGAAAAAAAATCCCATTGTGAATATGTCTTAAGAGGAAACTCATGAACATTGATCTTTTCAACTTATTACACTGAGTGATCCATGTACAAAGAGATGGTGTTATTTTAATCCTTATTTCTGAAATTTTCTTTACTAATATTTTCACATGCTTATATTTGTATTTTCACTGATGTAGAAGAAAGTGCATGCCATTCTTGCAAAAAAAAAGGCATGTAGAAATGTAGGCATGTAAAAATATAATCATACAGTGCATATTTATGAAGGAGAAGACAGGTTTTAGGGGTCTGATATTACACTGCTATGGTATGCTATTTTTATCACAGTCATAGAAATAATCTGGGGCAGAGTGTGGAGAAAATGACTCAAGTGTAAATTATGAATATATATTCCCAAAATTGCATACTATTTGAATCTAACATGGAAAGAGATTGCTATTGGAGACATTCAACCTTGAGAGCCAAATGATGTATTATTAGTGTTCATTATGAAGTGCCTTAGAGAGGTAGGATATACTTGGGTTGATAGCATGATTCACTCAGGATTACTAAAAATGATTATACTGTACTAATTAAGACATGAGAAGTATGACATATTCTAAATAAAATGGTATCAAAATACAATTTCAGTGGCCAAATGTGAATACTTTACAAATACTCTCCTCTGGTTCTTTTAACTGTCTTCTATGATAATCATTCTGTAATATCTTCAGTTTCAAAAGACCAATTTTTAATAATGTTTGATATGCAACAGCTGTTACCTTTCAAAGGAGGCCATCATTCCCCCTCCATTTATTTCTGCCACATATGCAGTCCCTAGTAACCATCATTTTACTCCCATGAAAATCTCATTCTCTCAATGTTCTGGCCTATTCTTTCTGTTTCCTGGTCATCTTGTACAGTAAGCTTACCTTTCCTATAATCAACAGAGGTTCTCAGTCATATCAAAAAATAAGTGAAGGGGTCCTGACTACATAAAGCATGATAATTTAGATAACAGTTTTAACTCTATTCTTTCACTCCCATGCTCTCACATTTATACTATATTGTATATTTAGGCCCTTCCATTTTATCAATCCCTTCCTTGAGACAATCATGATACACAAAAAGCATGTAATAAAGATATACCATCAACAGATTTCAAATGTCAAGTTGTAATTCATCAATAACAAAGCCTTCTTAAGAAATCTCAAATAAATAAAAGACAGATCTTTCTGCAGATGTCCCTGTTCTTTTGACACACATCATCTCATGAGTTTTATATGGTTTTCACTTTTTAATCATCTGTGGAATTTAACATGAGATCAGTTAATCCTCAAGAAGGAACAGAGACTTAGTGCCCCCTAGAATAAATTTTTGTATATGTAATCCATTGAGAGAATTGGCTAAACAACTTACCACATTACAATTTGTAATGTTTCTCTCCAGTATGAATTCTTTGGTGTATCCTGAGTCAGACCATTGCTTAAAAAGGCCTTGATATATCTGTATGGTTTCCATCTTGAATGTATTCTGTCATAACCACAAAGATGTAAATATTTTCTAAGGCTGATCATATTCACTACATTTGTAAGGTATCTCTACAATAAGAGCTCTGTGGATGTTCCACAAGGCTTGAATTTTGGATAAGCCTTGCCATACACATTTTATCTGTGTGGTTTCTCTCAAAGACGTGTATACTAATAGCAAGTGATGTGTGAGCACTGGCTAAAGGCCTTTCCACATATACTAGTTTCATATGGCTTTTCTTCAGAGTCTCTGATGTTGATAAGGCTTGAACATTTAAGTTTTGTCTTATTCATTATATTTGTTATGTTTTTCTCTGAGTTTTCTGATGATGCCCAAGGTTTGAACTTTGGATAAAAGCATTATGATGTTATTTTATGCTTACAATGTTTCTTTTCAGTATGTATTTTTTGATGTCTAGTAAGGTTTGCAAATTGGGTAAAAGCTTTGCCACATTCATTACATTTGTAAGGTTTCTCTCCTGTATGGATTTTCTTATGTTGAGTAAGATTTGAACGTTCAGTAAAGGCTTTACCACACTCACTACATTTGTAGGGTTTCTCTCCAGTATGAGTCCTTTGATGACCCCACAGGTGTGAACATCTGATAAAAGCCTTATCACATGTATTACATTTGTAAGGTTTTTCTCCTGTATGAATTCTCTGATGTTCCAGGAGGCTTGAACTGTGGATGAAAGCCTTGCCACACACATCACATTTGTGTGGTTTCTCTCCAGGATGAATATTCTGATGTCTAATGAGGTGTGAGCACTGCTTAAAAGCTTTGCCACACTCATTACATATGTAAGGTTTCTCTCCAGTATGGATTCTCTTATGTTGAGTAAGGCTTGAACGCTCAGCAAAGGCTTTGTCACATTCACTACATTTGTAAGGTTTCTCTCCAGTATGAATTCTCTCATGACCCCAAAGATGTGAACGCTGGATAAATGCTTTACCACATTCATTACATTTGTAAGGCTTTTCTCCAGTATGCATTCTCTGATGACTTGCAAGGTTTGAATTTTGACTACAGACTTTGCCGCATACATTGCATTTATATGGTTTCTCTCCTGTATGGACTCTCTGATGTCTTGTGAGATTTGAACACTGGTTAAAGGCTTTGCCACACTCATTACATTTGTACGGTCTCTGTCCAGAATGAATTCGCTGATGATTAGTAAGGTTGGAACTTTTGCTAAAAGCCTTTCCACAGTCATCACATTTGTATGATTTTTCTCTGATGTGTGTTCTCCTGTATTGTGTAGGTAACAAAGAGGGTTTTAAAATCTTCCTATATTTATTACAAATGTTTTTGACACTAGGAAGAATTGTTTGAAGTGATGAAACTAAGGAACTATTGTTGATAGACTTTTCAACTTGATTACATTCATAAGTTTTCTCCTCAGTTTGAAATTTCTGCAGTTCAGCAATATGTGCTTTTAGGCTTAATCCAATCCCATTTTCAAAGCACTTCACATACTTGTTTCCAGTGTAGCTTATGTTATTTTTCAGTTTTAACAAATTCCTTATGAATGGCTTGCTATGTACAAAATATTGGTAGGTATTATCTCTTACAGAAACATTCTGCTTTAAAGAAAAATTAATTGAGGATTTATTATGTTGTTGATCTTTTCTATGAGTAAGCTTTCTGTTATGGGTAAAAGGCACTCCTTTGTAATTTCTTGTATCATATCCCCACTGGCTATCAAACTTACGCATATTTTTCCAGACTTCCTCGATGCCATGGCTTTCATTTCTTTCCAATATCACCAGATGGTATAATTCCTCTTTATTAATGTCTTCTTTTGATAATTCCTCAGAAACATCTGAAAGATAAAGAACCACAGGCTTTCCATTGTGTAGAGTTGGAAGAAAAATATTTTACATTAAAATACATGTTATAAAAAAATATTTATAATGAACAGGGTTATGAAGGTTCTCAACCATGACCTTGTAATGTTTAGGAACACAAAGGGAATGGTTGTCCTCAATAAGAAAGTAATAAAGCAATAAAACATGTAATTCAAATTATTTTAAGGGCAGTACAGTTTGAAACATCCTATATCCAAAACACTTATACTAAGTAAACTCATATATGCCCTGAAAGAAGGGATATTTTAACACCATCACCTAAAAAATACAACAATTGGCATAGCTATATGGCTGTCTCATATTTGAAGAGAAACAAATAATAATGCATTATTTAGTGATGACTATTATACACAAATAAAAGCTAAAGCACACCTCAAACTTACGTAATAAAAATATAAAAAATGGCAATTCATAATTGCAAAAAAGTAGTACAGGAAAAATCAGGAAGAATTTATTAATAATTAAATGCCATTATAAGAATTTACAACATTGTAAATCTGAATATGTTATAAAATTACCTATACCCATATAGAATGTGCATTTTGAAGCATTAACATTTTGTGCATGGCCATTATATTGTGTAATATATACTGAAAAACCACCATCTGTAAATCATAATAAAAATAAATAAAACATTTTAGTAATCTGTGAAAATCTAGCTGGCAACCTAATAGCAACCACAATTATACAACATTATTATCTGTGGAATTCCAAAGAGTTCTTGCTTAAGAACTAAAGGAAGAACTCTCATTGCTGAAGGAGCACACAACAGGAAAAATAAGAAATATGTTGAGAATCACTGAATTTTGAAATATCAGGTTTAGGTAAATACATATTATTATAAAGACTAAAAATTAGAGAAGGCAGTCTGAAATCATAATTTTGTGCCTGCAGTTATATAACAAACAGTACATAGAACAACTTCCTAACTATGAAGGTGTCACCTAATCCTCCAGTTCTATGGTCCAAAAATATATAATATATAATAAAAGCTGTGTGCTTTGAAAATTTATGATCTAGGATTAAAGAAAATGTTAATCAGAAAAAAATTTAAAAAAGAAAACATATAAGATATAATGCAGGTAAAGGCCAATCTCATAAGAAACATGACAGAAAGTTGATGTATCTTATTAATAGACATAACTTTTACATTAATAGACATAACTTAGTACATGCTATGCAATGTACTAAGCCCTCTAATAGCATTAACTTATTTATTTAAAAATTATTACAATTTTTCAAATAAAAGCAAGGGACCCAAGAGGTTTATATATCTATCCTTAACTCACACAGGGAGCAATTGCAAGAGTCAGAATTTGAACCTGAGTGTGGAAGCTAAGATGCCATATTTATAAAGCATTAAGCACCATTGCCTACCCAGGCAGTACTGATTACAAAAGATCACAGCAACTACCAGGAGCTTAGGAAGAAGAAATGTTTCAAGGGAGATATAGGACCTGAGCTGTGTCACTTATAGTGTGACAGTGCCACCGCTCCCAGGTAACAGCACTTATGTCTTGAACATGTTTTTGTCCTGAGCAAGCTCTCCTGTATATGAGTAGGGGTCTTTCTTTACCCAGTATGTGTACTGCGGGGAGGGGTAGGTCTTGTGAAAACTGGGTTGCCAAGGTGCTCAAAATTAATATACTGGGAGCTACCAGTACAGTCCATCTAGATCAAAGAAAAACTGCAGGAAAGGCCCAGACAGGGATTTAGAAAAGCAAGAGTGAAAGGTAAGAAATAAGCAGCATTATGGGAGCAAAGCTTCTGCTTGCAAATCTGTGAGAATATGATTGTACTAAGATAGTTAAAATTCTGATCTTGGAAAAAGAGACGAATTGATTTAGAAAGTGGCTTAATACTGACCCATTCTGTGGAAACCATACTATGGGAACAGGGCAAAAGTAGATAACATTCAGAATATATCATCAAAAATGTAATGTAGGAAAAATGCAGGTTTACATATATTCCAGCGTTTGCTCTAAAATCTATCAAAGTAAATATCTCACAAATTCTATATATATTCCAGAAGACATGTACAAGAATGTTCTTAGCAGGACCCAAAAGCAAAAACCTGGAAATGGCCATCAAGAGAATGGATGAGTTCACTCAGTATAAACACAGATGGATGCATGAAATCCTATCAAGGGTCCAGCAATGAGGGGTGGACATGTGTACAGGAGGATAATCCCTTGGCTGGGGGGACAGAGAGGGTGGAAGGTAGAAATGAAGTTAGCAGGAAGCTTTTGCTAGGTTCTAAGCTCTTTGGGGATGCAACTGCATTTGGTAAAAAGTAAGTTAAGAACTAAATTATATATTTTTAAAATAGAATTTACAAATTTTAGCATGTTGATTTTTATAGTCCCAGTGTCCTTGTTTGTTATATAAAAATAACAGAGTCTTTTTTTCTGGCCTTCTTTAATTGTTTGAAATCGTATCTTTGGATCTTTTAATATCAAAATCCCAGACATATGAGACAGGAGGAATGCTCTTATTATATGTATTAGTAGATACAAAGTCATTATTAATATTATGAATCAATGGAAATTAATGTGCACTTATCCAAAAGTAATGAATTCTGACTTCACAAAGATCCTCACAAGTGATTACTAAATGACCCAGAGCACAGAATGGCTTGTACGGTGTTGGTAGCAGCATTTAAGTATAGAAACAATTTTTGGCAGTGCCATAGAAATTCAGGGAAGAGGCTGATGTACAGATAAATGGTGAGCAACATAAAACAGTAACAGCCAAAACATTAGAAAAGCACCAGAATATGGGTCAACAAGCACCAGGTGAGCTTTTTAAAGGAATTTAGCTGAAAAGAACAGGAAACAAAACAGTCTTGACGGATTGACTGAAACATGCAATTCCAAGAACTTAAGAAATTGTCTGGAAAACACAAATGTTATAAGCAATAGTGGTGAGGACACCACAGAGTCTAAGAAATTGCCTAAGAGTCCTATAAAATGAGATTTTTAAAATACTAGGTTAGTATACCAAGATGTACATGAAGAATACAGACGGGGAATAATTATTAGAACTAAGTATTTGTCACAAAAAATGTGAAATCTGTAAAATTAAAATAAAACCCAAAAGTTATTTTTAGAAAACCACATATACTATTGAAAAAGCAATGTATCTTATATAAAAAAATATGGCAAGTCAATTTAATGGTATTTCTCTGACTAAAACACTAAGTTAATAAAAAACTGTTTAAGTTGTCAAAAATTCTCAATTCAAAAAACGCAATAGATTTTAATGGAGAAAAGTATATTTTAAAATGAGATACCAAAGCTCTATGAGAATGGCTAAAATCCAGAACACGGACACCAAATGCTGGTAAGGATGTAAAGCAATAGAAATGCTTATTCACTGCTGGTGGGAATGCAAAATATTAATAGTACAGACACCTTGGAAGACAGTTTGAAGTTTCTTACAAAACTAAACATACATCATAAGACCCAGCCATTGCATTTCTTGGTATTTACCCAAAGGAGCTGAAAACTTATGTCCACACAAAAACCTGAACGTGGGAGTTTATAGCATCTTTATTCATAATTGCAAAAATCTGGAGCAACCAAGAGGTCCTTCAACTTTATGGATAAACAAACTGTAGTATAATATCCCTACAAACTGTGGTACGTCAATACAACTTAATAGAGGTTATCATTCTATAACCAATGGAATGAAACAGAATATTATTCTGTACTAAAAAGAAATGAGCTATCAGCTATGAAAAGACATGAAAGAAACTTAGATGTATATTACTAAGTGAAAGAAGCCACCTCGAAAAGGCCACACACTGTATGATTCCAACTATATGACATTCTGGAAAAGGTAAAACTATGGAGACAGTAAAGAAATCACTGGTTGCCAGGTGTTAGGGAGAGGAAAAGATGAATAGGCAGAACACAGAATTTTTAGGGCAGTGCAATTATTCTTTATGATACTATTATGGAGGATATATGTCCATTATACATTTGCCCAAATCCACAGGATATGTATAATATAGGTGAACCCTAACGTAAACTATGGACTTTGGGTGATAATGATGTGTCAATGTAGGTTTATCAATTGTAACAAATGTTAACACTGCACTGGGGAATGTTGATAATGGGGGAGGCTACGTATGTGTGGAGACAGAGGGCATATGGGAAATCTCTGTATCTTCCACTCAATTTTTCTGTGAACCTAAAATTGATTGAAAAAATTAAGTCTGTTACAAAAAGTATATGCTTAACAGTCGGTATTAAGTTAAAGGAAATAAGTAAAAGGAATAATCAGCACTATCTTTTAACAAAATTTTGGAGGTTATATATGTTCTGGGGGAAACTGATGTTCAGATGTAAACACTCAAGAAAGAAATCTTCTGGTAAAATATATAAAATAATATTCATTCCTTCATCCCACAGTCCCATACATTGTAAATATAAAACAAAAGACACTAAGAGTATCACAAGAAATATGTAACTCATGATTGATGAAAGTGTGAGTGCCTCAAGTTACAGATTTTTTATATGTAGACATCATTCAGTTTTATAAGTTCCCTCAATAAGAGCATCAAACTCTTATTTGTTGAAGCAGAATGTACAATATCACATACATGGGATGAACGATGGTGGGATGAACAATGGTGGCACGAACAACAGTTTAGTCCACATTCTCACAGATATGAAGTTGTGAACTTGGACAATGCTCTCCCTAGGATAAATCCCTACACCTTTTATCGCTGGCTCCAAGTGGATGCTCATTATATATCTGAACAACATTGTCACATTGCCCTTGGGAAACACCGTAACCTCCAAAAAAGCCAGATGGACTGAAAGCACTTATAACTTGGGCTCTCCTGATGCTTTGTCAGTATCCTGGGACATGCAGATCAGTCTACTCAGTGGCTTCAAGAGGCACTTCTGAATGTAAGCAGGATACTGTAAGACTGCTGTGCCCAACCCCAGGGCTGTGGACAAGTACCGGTGTGTGGCCTGTTAGGGACCAGGCCACAGACCCCTGCCGCATCCTACCCTCCTGTCCGTGGAAAAATCATCTACCATGAAACTTAGGAATGGGGGTGGTGCACAGCAGGAGGTGAGTGGCGGGCAGGCAAGCGAGCAAGCGAAACTTCATCTATATTTACAGCTGCTCCTCATCGCTCGAATCACTGCCAGAGCTCCACATTCCCAACCCCCAACCCCCATCTGTGAAAAAATTGACTTCCATGAAACCAGTCCCTGGTGCCAAAAAGGCTGGGGACCGCTGCAGTTAGAGGTTAATCATTCTTTTCCAAGAATTTTATGTTACCAGACGGTTGCCATGGCACACACCTGTAATCCCAGCTACCTGGGAAGCTGAGGTGGGAGTTTGAGACCAGCCTGGGCAACACAGCAAGACCTTGTCTAATTAGGAAAAAAAAAAAAAATAGAGGAAAGAGAATTTTCTGTTACCAAATAAACTCCTTCCATGGGTGAGTCCACTAGAAGTTGTCCACCACCTAAAGGAGGGTTACTCCAGCAGAAAAAGAGGATAAAATTTCAGACCCTAGGAATGTATATTTCAAAAGCAAGTTTCGGAGGCAAAATCTTAGAATATGAAATCAGGAAGACCAGCAACAAAGATCTATCTTTGTTTCTGGATAGGGTAGAAAGCTGAAGAGGTAGAAAAATACAAGATACAGGAGTAAAATAAGAGGGTCAGATTTTGTAGGGTTCTTGAGAAGGGTGGTATGCTCTGCTCATGGCCTGCAGGGTGAAAGTCTAAAAGATTGAGATATATTTCCCTTTTGGAATGAGAATCAAAAAAAAGGATCTCCCTGTCAAGTATTTATTACTGCTGAGTAACAATCTCAAAAGACCTGTTCCACTCCCTTTTACTCACATGTGGCAAAAGTAGAATTGAAGAGATGGTCAAGGGGCCTGAACAGGTAGAGGGCCCCATGAAATTTCAGGGAACCCCAGACACATTTTGCGGGCCCACTGTCTTTGCCACTTCCCTTAGAAGGTCTTACAAGCACATGAACTGTGAACAGAAACTGAATAGGCTCTGGGGCCAGGACTACAAGGGCCTCAGTTCTGATCTATATGGACTGAGAACTGAGTATCAGATAAAATCAAATATACAAAGAGAGTCCTTTAAAACAGTCATCTTGGTCCCTCTCAAAGCCAGGGGACCAAAACTGTTAGAGGGGCCAGATAATAGGGTATTATAGGTTACTATAAAGCATTTGCCTTTGTGTCTGCGTGAGTTGGAGCATCACAGGAGACTGGGAATTTAACAAAATGATACGAGACAGAGAGAGAGAGTTTGTGTGTAGCGGAGCTTCCTTTGAGAGCTCATAAGAAGTAAACTTTTGTTTTCCCATTTGAGGAGTTTCCCACACAATATTTAATGAAGCAGCTTTCTCTATACTCATCTGAGCTCTTATTTGTGTTCACATTCCCACCCACTTGGATTTTTCCCCATTTCACATCACTCCTCGCAGTTCAGGCATCTTCCCCTTGTTCCAAAACAAAGATAATATTCAGCTCAGGAGAGATTTCCACTTATAAAGAAAAAGGAACATAATATACTGTGCTTTTCCAGAATAGATTCCCAGCCTTTTGTTCAGCTAAGAAGATAGAACATTACAGATGGGTCTAGAAAACTACTTCACAAATTAGTTAACTGACTCCATCCTTCTGAATGCTCAGAGATTTATGTGCAGATATCTAGCTCTCTTCCAAGAACTACTGAATCAAAAGCACAGGGGCAAAATCAGATACTTTTAAAAGTTTGTTACAAGGTTTTGTGAGTACCAATGTTCTGGAACCGCCATTTATCAAATCTGAAATGTGCAGAACTTTAGCAGAAAGGGGAAGTTTAAAGTCCATATGCCACATTATGAATCCTTTCCATTCTGAATCAAAACAGTTTCAGTCTTTCCCTTTAGAATAGGGATTGGACATTCAGACAAGCAAGTCAGGGGCTTCCAAGAGACTCACAAGGGACTATGCAAAGATATACAAGCGCAGTTACTAATTTCTGGAGGAAGTTATCCTCACCTAGGGAGAGCAGGTTCCTGTAGTTCTCTAACATCACATCCCTGTACAAGGCCTTCTGAGTGGAGTCCAAGCATTCCCATTCCTCTTGGGAGAACTCTATGGCCACATCCTTGAATGTAAACAGTCCCTGAAATGAAAACACATTTCACAAAGTAGACGTAGGAAGATTTATTTTCACATAAAATAACAGAAGAGAGGTGTAAGGATTGACTTGGCTGGAGTGAGTGTTCTCCTGATCCATGTGAGATAATCTAAGCAAGTTACATATCACTGATTTTATTTTTTTAAAAACTGAAGTGAAATTTATGTAACATAAAATTAGCCATTTTAAAGTATAGAATTCAGTGCCATTTAGTACATCCACAATGTTTCACAAACATCACCTCTGTCCATTTCAAAAACATTTTTATCAACTCCGAAGGAGACTCTGTACCCACTAAGTAGTCACTCCCCATTCTCTCTTCCTCACAGTTCTTGGCAATCAATAATCTGCTTTCTGTCTCTATGGAAATTTCATATAAATGGAATCACATAAAATATGTGACCTTGTATATCTGGCTTCTTTCAATTAGAATAATGTTTTTGAGGTTCATCAATGATGTAGCAAGTATCAGTAGCATATTCGTTTTTACGGCTGGATAATATTCCATTGCATGACTATACTATATTTTATTTATTCATTTATCCATTGATGGACATTTGGGTTGTTTCCATCTTCTGGCTATTGTATATAGTGTAGCTATGAACATTTGTGTACAAGTATCTGTTTGAATAATTGTTTTCAATTCTTTTGGGTATATATCCAGCAGAGGAATTGCTGGGTTATATGGTTTAACTTCTTGAGGGTCTGCCAATTTTTTTTTTCCACAGTGGCTATACCATTTTACCAGCAATGTATCAGGATTCCAATTTCTCCTTATCTTTACCAACATTTCTTATTTTCTCTTTTATTATAGCAAATCCTGGTGGGTGTGAATTGATATCTCATTGTGGTTTTCATTTTCCACTTCACTAATGACTAATTTCGCTGAGCAACTTTCCATGTGCTTGCTGGTCATCTGTACATCCACTATGGAGAGATACTATTAAAGTCCTTAAATCATTTTTAATTAGGTTATCTGTATTTTGGCTGTTGAGTTGTAGGTGTTCTACATATATTCTGGACACTAGACCTTATAAGACATGTGATATGCACAAAATTTCTCCCATTTGGTAAATCATGTTTTCACTTTTGTGACTGTGTTCTTCAATGCACTTAAGTTTTTAATTATGATAAAGATACATCTACTTTTTCTTTTCTGCTTTTGGTGTCATATCTAAACATCCATTGCCAAATCCAAGGCCATGAAGATTTACCCCTATGTTTTTGTCTAAGAATTTTATATTTTAGCTGTTATTTAGGTCTTTGATTCATTTTTAATTTATTTATATGAGTGGGAGGTAAAGGGCCAATCTTACTCTCTCATATGTGGATATTCAGTTGTCCCAGTCCATTTGTTTGTGACTATTCTTTTCCCATTGAATATTTCAGTTTTTATTTCTTCTTTTATTTCTTCATTTTTTCTGCCCTTTACTCTTTTTTTTCTTCCAAAATTCCTATCATGCATACATTGATATATTTCATGGTGTTCCAAAGCTTCCTTAGTTACTTTTTATTTTCATTCACTTTTTTCCCCCTCTTGTCTAGATAATTTCAATTAACCTGTGTTTATGTTTGCTGATTCTTTACTCTGACCGTCCATCTGTTGTTGAAACTTTAAAGTGAATTATTCATTCTAGTTTTTATACTTTTCAGCTCCAAAGTTTCTATTTCACTCCTTTTCTATAATTTCTCTTTATTGATATTCATTGAAATATTGTCCTGCTTTCATTTAGTTCCTTGCCCATGGTTTCCTTTAGCTCTCTGAACATGTTTAAGACAGTTGATATAAAATCTTTTTTAGTAAGTATAATACTTACTAAAGCAGGAAGTCTGTGCTTCCTCAGAAACACCATCATTAAATCAGTAATCATGCTTCAAGTTGCCCAACCTGGAGAAATACTCAGGTAGCTGTAGTAAAGTTGACCTCTTTGGAGGCAGCCAATGTGGTATTCTTTAAAACAGTGAAAAACTATAAAAGGGCCATGTATCTTCATTAAGAAAATGCCCCAATGAAGAACTAAAGCTCAAGTTATCCCTATTTTACTAACATAAAAACAATACCAAGACATGGTATCCAAATTTTTTAATTTGCAGAATAAAATAACACAACAAAACATTCACTAAAGAATACTTTCTAAAATCACAGTATGATATATAAATGTATTTTTATTAAGACTTGCCCTGAAGAGTATGAAGATGGTTTGATGGTGGACCATGTGATGTTTTACTTCTTAGTCCCTAAGCAACATTGTGTGAAGTTTTACCATAAAGATATATTCACCATCAATGTTTAATACAAAATAAATACAATATTTAATAACAAGTAGTGTAATCAGAATTTGGCTGTAGCCTCTCTGATGACAGAAAGTTCTGCTCCTATATCTTGGCTAAATGACAGCCATTTTTTTCTAAACACCTGCTGCATGAGAATTCCTAAATGAACAGCAGGGTCTTCATGAAATGGATGCATTGCAAATTTAAAGAACCTCCTATTAGACAATTAGGTTGATTCCACATTTTAAAACCAATTATAAGAAAAACTACCTCTATGTCGAATTTCTATTTCTGAACTTCCCATTCTATTCCAAATTATTACTATTTTGGAGCCAGAAACACACTATTCAACTGTTTAGTTTCACCCAAATGCTTTACAAAATCAAGCAAAGCAGATTTCTCCCATCAGACTTCTTTTCCAAAGTTTTCCAGGTGTTTGTGCACATTAACAAATCACTTACATATGCAGTTTCTTTAATCCTGGTTTATAAACAGCTGAAAGGGCACCCAGATAAGGTCTATAAACAGTCTCTACCACCCAATCTCACTGACACCATGGAGCCTACTTACTCCCCACCTCCAATCCATTCCTGGGAATAAAACCCTTCCCAGAACAATCATCTAAATGGAGCCTCTTCCAAAGTTCCATGTTACTGAGTCACAGTGAGATGGAATCTACGTGGAGATGGAACAGAGGGAAGGTCCTAGGTATGAGTATATGTGTTAGGCAGGACACTTCAGAATCAGAGATTAGCAAGTCCAAAACAGGGCATTTCAGGAAGGAGAGGACAGAACAATCAATTAAGAATACGACTTCTACCTGGGAAAGTGCCATTCCCTCCTCTTCTTTCTTTCCTCTTCCTCTGGATTTCTTTCTCAGGTAAGATTAGTCTGTGTGTCAAAAATATATTGTTTAATGCTTAGAATAAATACACACCTCCTTCCTCAGGCACAAGTACACACACAAAGGGAAAAGTTTAATAAGGAAAAAAGATGGTCTTTAGCTTTCCACTGCAACAGGAGGGATTCAGGAAAAATACACTCCTACATGGAGCCCAATAAGTAAGTTCTTCCCCCCATTTCTGCAAAAATCCCTCCCCTCTTGTTAAAACCCATACATTCTGCTTCAACTGCATTGTTCTTTCTTTACTTGACATCCAGCCAAAGAGAACTGCCTTGTCCAAGTTCATGGCCTCTCCCTGGGTAGACTGTATACAATAGCTGGTGAATATGGGGGAAACAAAAGCCTGTCTCTTCCCTCAATTTGGAACAATTCTGAAGACCCACCCCGGCTCTGGAGCTCCCTGATGTAGCCATACTGAGAAGTTTAAATTTTTGTACTGAAGGCAAGGGGAAACCATAAAACAGTTCAATGCCAGGAGATGACATAACCAAACTTAAGACTTACTCCTGATGCAGAGAGGGAGAAGCTGAGAGGCATCTCTGTTGCCTCTGAGCCTCTTTCCTAGTGGTTTGTATCATTTTTGGAGGACTGAGAGTCATTTAAGATTCAAATTATAACTGGGCATCTGCTCTCAAAGAATTGCAACATGCAGACACATGCTCAATTTAAAAAATCATTTCAGGGATCCCATTTTTTCAGATTCAGAATTTGGTCTGTTTCATCATCTCTGTTATAGGTCTGTTATAGGTGGGTACACTGAGGTTCAGAGAGGGGGGTCATTTCACCAAATTACCCTGAATAGGTCTGAGTTAAGTGAGCAGAATTCAGTTGTGAATGAATTCTGCAATGGTGGCCTGGAGAGGGCAGTGGGAAGGGTTTGTCCTTATTCTAGATTACCCTTCATATTCCTGAATAGGTGAAACTTCTATTTGATGGGTTTAATCAATCCCAAGCATTTAATTCCTCCTTTCCAGAAAAATATTTTAAAAATATAAAATTGCAAATACTTATTACTCTTGGAAAGCATGAACGGGGAATCAGCTGATCAGGAGATCAGTTCTGAGTAATCTCTTCATCATGAACAGATAGGCTTTGTTAGAACAAAATTCCACATCAATCCAGCCCATCCTTCAACATCTTGCACAGAAAGAACAAAGGGATCTGGGGAAACATCTGGTTAGTTGGAGACTTTAGCTCAAAGCTGATTGATTAACAGATCACAGAAGGAAAGAAAGAAACTGAATACAATGAACCCTTAAACAACACTGGGGTTAGGGTTGCCTACAACCTAAGCAATAAAAAATCTGCATATAACTTTTGACTCCCGCAAAAATTATCCACCAACAACTTGCTGTTGACTGGAAGCCTTACCAATAACATAAACAGCCAATTAACACAGATTCTGTGTTATATGTATTATATATGTATTCCTACAATAAAGCAAGCTAGAGAAAAAAGTGTTATTAAGAAAATTTTAAGGAAGGGAAAATATATTTACCATTCATTAAGCAGAAGTAGATCATCATAAAAGTCTTCATCCTCATCATCTTTATATCAAATAGCCTGAGGAGGAGGAGAAAGAGGAGGAATTGGTCTAGCTGTCTGAAGGATGGCAGAGGCAGAAGAAAATCCCCCATATGATTGGAGCTTCAAAGTTCAAACCTGTATTGTTCAAGATCAACTGTATTAAACTAACTGGTTAAACTAGATTTTGAGTGTCTAAGGATTGTCAACATCCTTACAGTGAAACACTGTGAAATCAGTTACTAAGTATTAAATATCAAAAAATAGTTCTTATATATGATAAAGAGTAGATAGCATTTAAATCTCATAATCTGAACAACACATTTAAGAGAGAAAATAATTTGGAAATTCTTTAAAAATCCAGTAAATTCTGAGATTAAATGTAAAACAAGTTTACACATCAAATTTAGAAAAGAATGACATGAGCCACAAAAAAAGGAAGAGGGTACAATATAATTAATGTCCGTTTTAGAAAGCACCATGTGGTGTCAGAGAAGCTTTCTCCGTTTTTTGCACTCTTCTCTCACAAGATCAGAGAAAGGGAAGACGATAATCTAGAATTTTTTAAATGAGCTAAGTCAGTTAACCCTCTGGCTGAACAGGGTTTGCAAACAATATTATCATCTGACGTAATAATTAGAAAATGTAGAAGCCTCACACATCTGATTTTGCACCTCTCATTCCCTTTTACATAATTTAAACAATTTAACAAACTTTAAATTAATATTATAGAGCCACACATCTGTATTTCACAAGTTAATGTTCCATATTAAATCAATTCAACACTCACCTGGATTTGGGTCCTCCGCTTTCTCCACTATTAGGTGTTTTTTCCCCCTCTCTGCAAATGTCTCTCTCCTCCTTTCCTTCCCCCAACCATTTGTTTCCCTTTCTCTGTTTCTGCTTATTTTGTTTCCCCCTCTGTACTCTTCCACCTACAGGGTGTTTGGCCTGCTGCAACCTGGTTTTAATTCCTGAGGTTCAGTTCTTTCTCCTGAAACGTTCTGACTGCCCTCTAACTCCGCATATCCCTCCCTCTTTCTCCCCCATTTGTTTCCCCTCTGTTCTCCCCGAAGGGGGGCGAAGGGATTGAAAATTGTATCGGGCGCGGTTGGGCACGGGGAGGGAATACGAAGTCAGAAAAGGGTTTTCAGCAGGAAAACGACGCTGAGGGTGGTCAGTGGCAAAAAAGGGTCGAGGCCGGTATCCGGTACTCGCTTCAGAATGATTTTAATCCGAAATGGACGCACACCTCCGGACCGGCGGGGAGCAACAGGACTCAGAACGTCTTGGGGCCACGCCGCGAGAGGGACGAGCTCGCAGCAAGAGCGACGGACAGGATCAGGGGTTTTAACCTAGAGGGCGATCCTCTGAAGCCGGGTAGTGGAGTACAGCGACCTGAGGTCCTCAAGAGCATTATTGAACACAAAGACTGAGTCTCACTCACCTGAGCTCGCCTATCGGCCCGCGGGATCCGCTTCCGAGTCTGCAGAAAACTGCGCGTGCGCTAGCGTAATGGGGCGGTGGAGGGGGCGGGGCCAGGGCCGGGACTGGGCGGAACTGGGCGGGGAAGCGGCCGATCCTGGTACGCTGGGTTTGGGCGTCCCCTCCGTTCAGCCCCCTGCGCGTTTCTAGGTCTGTTTTTCCGGCCAGTGGTACCTGACCCTTCGCTTTTAGGTTCCTTTGAGTCTCTTTGGTGCCCTTTCGAGACTGGCTAGGTGAAAAATTAGAGACGTTTGGGCCACTTAAATTGGAAGCAGAGATGTTCCTCTTAATTTGAAAACGGTTTACGTGAAAAGTTTTTTTCGCGAGCGGTGGCGGCTCGTCCTGCGCTGGGACCCCGGGGGTGAGGGTGGGGGAGGGCGGCGATGTAGGGCTAGGGTCGGATCCCGGAACGTCTTAGACCCGGGACAATTGGAACTTCTTACTTAATTAAGCTAGATCTGGAGTTGTCCGTGTAGGTGTTGGTAACTAGAATGAGATGCAAAACTGTGCCTGTGTTTTTTCACTAAGTCCCACTGGAACCTAATTTTCATTTCTGTTCCCTTTTCACCCTGGAGGCAAAGATGCACCTGGGGCCCGGCCATGGGTTGTGGGGGTGGAGGGCTGAGACTTTACTTTAAAAGAACAAAAGTTTCGGCTTGTATCGATATAAATTCATGTTTCTTTCTTTAATTTGTTTTTCTAATCCCCACTTCTTGAGATGAATTATAAACCCAGATACCTTTGAGATGTACTGGTTGGCATCTGCATTTTGCTTAAGTCATTAATTACTAATGTAATTTCAAAATCTTTAGTTGTTTGGAAGAGTATTTTTAACATGAAAATTAAATTACGTAAATTAGATATTTTAACCTGTTTTCTATATCTGAATGCTTTCTGTCAAGTGGAGATAATAAAGTTGGCTTATAAAGATTGCCTTTGCTTTGAACTAATGAAATATTAATTTTGAAATGTTTTCAAAGATACTTGATAAGAATGTGTATTCCTTTATATGAACATTGAAGATAAATAGTAAAACTAGTTTTTCAAATTTTCAATAGTATCATTTACACCCCTAATAATTTTTAATTTGAAATTTCAGAGTTAATGGCTCCTTTACTGTTTCCTGTGAAAATTTTGAAGGTGGTGCTGGCTGGAATATGATCCTGTCAGCTCACTACTGTACATGCTGCACAAATTTCCAACAGATTATTTCCAATAAAGGGCACTTTTCTGTTTTCCCCAAAACTAATACCAGTTTCTCAAACTTTTAAGTTTTTTTTTTTTTTTTGTCAACTAGTATTTTACCAAGGTTTTATTGTTTTTAAGTTATTGAACGCTTGGAGTCAGATTTAAACTTTAGCGCATAAATTTCTCTTGGGGAAGAAAACTGAAACAACCCTTCTTCCTGTCCTCCTCTCTCCCCAGGCTCCCAGGACTGAGCTCACCTCCGCTGAGCTCTACTCACTCCACTCAGACCCACTTTGAAATGGACTTAGATTAAGGTCCACTTTATACCATTTGGTGCTGATATCCGAGCTACTTATCTAGTTTTCCTTCAGCCCCTTCTATCCTCACATGGGGGCCCCTAACCCACATTTTTTTATCAAATATTCTTCTCCCGTATTTACACATAACATATACTTGGTAATTCTGATCAAATGAAGTGGTTTCTCTTGGGCCAGACTGGAGGCTTCCATATTGCCCAAGAGAAATTGAGTCTATAAGGTGGTCGGAGTAAACCAAGTCTGTCTACCACCTCTTTGGGTCTCTGATTTCATAACTGGGAATTAGATCTGATAGCAGGTGAGGGGTAAAAAAAAGTGAGAGTGCATTTTGGTATAACTTCTTCAAGAGAAGAAGATGTCAGGAAGGAAGTTTGAGCATATCATGGCTCCCAGTGTGAGAAACTTAGGCATTTGTCCTTTGGTTTCTGCTGAGATCCTCAAGATGTGCATGTATATTTTTTTCATGATGAAATTGCATTTATTTATGGGTGTATATTTTAATGTTCTAATGATGCAATGTTGGAGGTGAAGAAAACAATTCAGAAGTAGAAAGTGAAGGTTTTCTCTTTTCTGACCCATCAATTATAGTAAATAGCCCATTGAGATTGCCAGGGTAAAGGGTTTAAGGAAATGTGTTCCTAAACTTTAAAAATTTTCACACTGCTTAATAAAGCACAAGATTTATATTGGGAACAGTTTTGTAAACTAGTTAAATAATGTGGATGGTAATATGTTCCCCTTGATTATTCCTTGTTTGATACTAGCTTTGCATCAGCATAATCCCTTCATTAGTTTGAGGTGTATCTTTCCAGATCATTTTCCATACATTTAAGGTGCAGGATAGTGCATATAGTGATAACATTCAGTGCACTGTTACTCTGTAATAATATTTTACATAAATACTGCCAATTGATTTTCCTTATTACGAGTACTTTCTAGAGATTTTTTCTAATATTAAAGCATATAAATGTACTAGAGTTTAATAATTTCCTCATTTTAGACTTTCAGTGTTATTTAATTTTTACAATAAGCTAGAATGTGCAATGGAATCATTGTACTTCTTGGATTTTTAAACATGTGTTTTACCTGGGTGTCTCTGAAAAGAGGCACTGATGGCTCATAGGACATACTAGTTATATCTTACTCCATAAAAAATTACCCCAAAACTAAGTAGCTTAAAACTACAAACTTCAGTTATCCCACAGTTTCTGACAGTCAGAAAGCAGGGAGCAGCTTAACTGGGTGGTTCTAGCTCATTGGCTTTCATGAGGTGGTTGGTCACTCTGTCAAGCCCACTGCAGTCATCTGAAGGCTTGACTTTCATGGGAAAACAATGAACATATTAGAGAATGACTACATTATCTTCTTAGGAAATAGAATGCTCATGGTCAAAATAACATAAATGTAAGAATATAAAGGGGTTCATTGAAATATGTTATAAACTCTACATTTCAAATATCCAGCAAATACGTATACCCATTAAAAATTCATTTGTTCTTATATCCTGATGTATAGTGATCACTGATAATTGAAACACCTTCTGATAGAGTATGTTTTCTAAGTTAATTTACTAGTGACAATTAATTTATAAGGGTGAAAAACCATTTTCTCAGTGAATATGGTTTTATTTCATTTTAAATATGTTGAACCACATTATCTTATTTGTATGTCTTGTATTCTGAAATAAACCCTTCTCAATCATGCTGAATATTTTAATTACTATTTTATATATAAATTCATAACAAATCTTTTTTCAGTTTTTTGTTATCACGTATATAATAGCCACATAACATCTTTTCTTTGTTTTTCTCTTTTGTACAATAGATTGGGAAGAAGGATGATAAAGATGACCTAAACCTTGAAAACGTGGGAGAATAATTCTGCAAAATAATCATAAAATTTCATTAATGTCTCAAAGTATTTAAAAGTTATATATGGTTTTCTAGACTATAATTATTTTAAAAATTCAGTTTTGGTATTCTATATTTTAGAGAAGTCAAGGTGGATTGTATTAATCTATAGGTTTTATTAGAAATATCTATCAAATATGTTCATGTTTATCTACTATTTATTCTTAATTTGTGTCCTTATTTTTTATCAACATTGTGATAGCTCTGTTTTATCAATCATTTTATTTTATTCAATTTTTATTATATTTTACATAATTTTCTTTAAAAATTTAAAATTTACATTGTGCTGCTTTACTTCCATTTAGTTTATGTTTCTTTTTTAAAAATTCCTGGGCTGGTCATCTAGCTCATTAATAGTACAGACATCTATTTTAGTACAGGAATTTGTAGCCATCTCATTTCTCTGAGCTGTTCTTGAATTAAAAGCATTGCATAATGTTTATTTGGTTTAGTTTATGTCTTTTAGTTTAAAAGATTATAATTTTTCATTAGAAATATTGACAAGCTTTTTACAAGTTTTTAGTATGTTAACATTCCTGAATATATAATTTTACAAATATGATTAATTAAACAAACATTATCTGTCTTATTAATATTTATATTTGTTAAATAGTTTCTCATGTTCTGATTATTTTTATTCTGTATATGCCAAAAATATGACATATAGCACAGTTTCAATATATGTCCATTGTATCAAACTCATTCGCTGTATTTTTCAAATTGTTGAATTATTAATAAATTTCAGTGCTTTATCTGATAATAAGCAAGAGAAATTTCTTAAATTTTTTGTTCCTATGGATGAGGGATTGTCCATTTTATTTTTCGATTCTGTAAATTTTATAATACTGAATGTTTCGGAGGACCAACATGCATCCATAAATAAGCATTCCATGGCCTTCACCTCAAAGGCCTCCTCCCCAGCTCTTCTAAGCATGCTGAACAGCTCCATTAGACTCCTAGACTCATTGCCCCAAGTTGGGAACACAGGCATCCCCCTGGAAACCTTTATGTTCATCGCTTAATAGAAAATATTCTACCTTCTAAAATCTTTTTTTTTTTCTGTCTCCCGTATTCATGGGCTCTGACTTAAATTTTTATTAAAACCTCCTGATCTGTTTCCCATGTACACTTTGCCCTAAGTAGGTCATTCTTCCCATTTTTACCTGGAAATATTTTTAATATGCTACTGCCCTACCCCAAACAATCATATATTTTAGCTGATTCACTTTGCTGTCAGGACTTGAGATAAACACAAAACCTGGTTACCAATGTTCTGTCTTGTGTAATGTATTATTTTATCTCCAGCTCTATCTAGGACCATTTGCTACAGAGCCATTATTTTTTCATCTCATTTTCTTGACTAATCATCAGTCAGGCTTTCCCATTTGGTAAATTCTTCCCACACATCTCTGCCCAATTATTTCTTGGGTAGTTTTAATTTATTGGGCTTAAAGTTAAACTTATATAACTTTCATTTGACCTTTACTTGCTACAGGATATAAAGAATAAGTCCACTTATTATCATTTTGATAGGAATTTCCATTTCCCAAATACCAAGTATTAATGATATTATTCCCACTGTAATTTTTATTGCTTATTAGCTTTTAAAAAATACACTTTAGTATATTTCTGAATTTTTAACTTCACTTGTCTATCAACATATCTAACAGGGCTATCCACCTCATTTTGTTTATTTTTAAGTGCTTTGTGGCTCATTTGTTCACTCTTCTGTTAGTTTTTTTATTGATACTTAATAGATATACATCCTATTAGATTTTTGCAATAATGTTGCTAGTTCCAAAAATTAATGGATGGTATCGATATTGGGATCAAATTAAATGTATAAATTAACATAAGGGTAATTAACCTTTTTATAAAATTGAGTTTTTCTATCCAAAAACACGATATGACTTTCCATTTGTTTATATCTACTTTCATATATTTCAGAGAATGTGTTATCATTTTCCTCATATAAGCTTTACACATTTTTGTTATTTATTCCTAATTAGTTTATTTCGTTTTGTGTTATTTTATACTTTTGTAATTGCAGCCCCTCCCACTGTAACTTGTAAATGATTGTTTTTTCTACACATGAAGGCTATTGTTTTTGTATATCAATCTTATATTCTATTAACTTACTGAATTATTTTTTGTGGTAGATTTTTCTATCAATTCCTTTGGGTTTCTAGATGTATACTTACATCATCTACACACATGGTTTTACATCTTTCTTTTCAATTCTTATGGCATTTTAAATTGCATTGGCTAATCCTCCAGTACAATGATGAATGAATAGAACAGATGATCAATGTGTTTTTAATGTTGTTTTCTGACCTTAGTGGAATCATCCTAGTGCTTCTCCATGACTGAGATGAAGACTTTGTCAAGTTAGGAAAGACCCATCAATTCCCAGTTTTGAATATTTTAATTTAATATCAATACACATTGAATATATGTTTTTGTAACTATGAGTAGGATCCCCTGATTTCTCTCCCTACAAATATGATGAACTATATTAATGAATTTCCTATTATTGAATCATTCCTGAATTTCAGACATAAACTTTATTTTATTTTGATGTTATTTTTCAGCTTTTTGCTATATTTTAGATGTTTCCATCTGTAAGCATATGTGAGGTCTTCCTGTAGTATTCTTTTTGGTACAACTTTAGGATATTCTAGTATCAGTATTTTGTTTAATTTATAATAATCATTTGGAAATTTTTCTTCCTCTTTAATGCCCTTGAATTGAGTAAGTAGCACTGGCTTATGTAACATTTAAAAGAATTGAAGACTGCCTGCCAATCTGGTTCTGGTGCTTGTGTTTGTGAGGGACTCACAAACTTCTCCCTTTCCTCTAGGAATATTGTTCTGTTTAGACTCCCTATCTCTACTGAAGTCAATATTGGTAAAGTGTATTTTCCTAGAAAATGTCTATTTCATCTACATTTCCCTAATTTGTACTGAGTTGGGAAAATAAGATAAAATATTTTCTGATCCATTATTGACATCATATTCTTACTTTTGCACTTACCAAATTGAAAGTCCTTCTTGGGTAGTTCGTGTGGTTGTATTTTTCTGCCCATAAATTAAATGATAGTGGTACTTAGGGGTCTAAAGACCCCTAAGTATTTAACAAAGAGTTAAATTGGGGATAGAAGAAATTCTTATGGAAGCAAAGAGATACATGAGCTTCTGTCAGTCCTCATGAAAATGGTTAGACTTCAGCGTTTACTGCTGCTGCCATGAGAGACCCTGTCTGCCTCCAAGAATAGTGGAAAAAAATCTCTCCCAAAGACTCCAATCATCTCAATAATCAAACTTTTAATCGATTCTGGGAATTAAAAAGTTTTTCAGAACTGGTCTCAGCTCCCCAAGCGTGACCTGGCGTTGCTGCTACACGTGAAATGATAATTGCAGTTCTGTGGGGAGGTGAGGTCACAGAATCGCAAACCCATATTTCAGGCTCTGGCTCCCTCCTCTCCCACACGCACTTCGGCTGTCACGACCATCCCATAGAGCTCACAGTCCTGGCATCGGGAAGGGGTCTGGTATTTTCTACCTCAGTCTAAGAGACATGGTCTGTAAGGAAAGGAGGTACATCAGGAATCTGGGTAGGTGTCTGGAAAAGAAAATCTTCTGGAGTAGAAACTTGTCCAGGGGCAGAACTACAAAGGAAGCAGGAATAATTCCTGAGGCATGAGCTGAGCCGGTGGAGCGGAACCGGAGGTCTGAGACCCTAAACTGAGCCATGACTGCTGCTAATGTAATTTCATGAAATTCTCATTGAGGGGGTTCTTGGTGTTTGATCCAAGTGTTGTGAAAGTCTGAATTATAATTTTAAAATTAATCTATTTAATACAGTATACAGAAGTCACAGAAATAGTTTCAGAAGCAGTATAGTTATTTCTGTAAAAGCTCTGTGCATGGGAGTTCTTTAATGAATACAATAGACCTAACTGAATTATCTATCAGAATAAACACTGTGACTAAGTAGTGATTGCTGAAATATAATTACTTTTTGGTAATTTGAATGTGACATGATTAATGGAGACAGTAAATGTGTCTGTCTTTACTGAAAATATCTGTGGTCTGTTGATCATGGTGAGACTATTTTTCTTCCCGATACTAGGGGAAGGCCTTTAAGAAAAAGTTGACACCATAATAGAGGGTTTCAGACAGCAAACAATTAAGGACTTAATTTAAACATTTTAATTGTAAAAGAATAAATTGATTTTAAACATAATCTCATTAGGAAAAACAGTCGTTTTAAGGCTTTTATGTTTCTTGTTATATTTTCTCTGGTTTAAAAACCAGTTATTCCCAAACTCACTACTAATCTCTCTTCTTTTTCAATGTATTAAATGTGCAAGATTCCATTCCTTAAAATTCCATTTTGCATATCTGTGTTGTATTTTAATAGCTTTCCAAAATCAAATATTAATTTGTTTCAGTTGTTCTAAAATAATGAACATATGGTTACATAATCTTTAAAGGTAACTATATTCTACCCTAAAATATGTTATCACTTTTTATTTCTCATGACTCATATTTTAGTGCACAGCCTAACTTTATACATTAATTTCTGTGATGGGTGCCATTGTATTTTTGGTCCATGCAAAAAATGAAATGAGTTTTTCTGTTGTCATCCTAGCATTTATCTACATTAAGTAAATCAAATTGGGTTATATAAAATTATTCAGTGCATCTATAATTTATTCAGACCTCTGAATATTCATTTATAAATTATATTGGTTTGTAGAATACTTAGACAAAAATGGGAAGTTATCAAGCCAAATTTATAAAGTAAATAAATTTTAAATATGACAAGGTATTTATAAGTGTATGTATATATATATATGTGTGTGTGTATATATATATGTATATATAATTTAAAGAATACAACTTGTTAACTGTTGTAATATAGCACAGTATTGAATACTGATGTCATTGCAACCAGGGTATTCAGGTTCAAATCCTGCCTCTACTGCTATTTATGTGAGTCACCTAACCTCCCTGTGAGTGAATTCTCCTAGTTGATAAAAGGAAAATAATATTAAGCCCTAACTCATAGGATTATGAATATTAAATGTTAGAGTAGGTAAAGCGTTATTTTAGCTACTAATTCTCAGGGGGAAAGAATAGTAAGTAGAGATGTTATTTTCTGTGAAAATGTAGCCCACAACTCATGTTTCCATGCAGAGCCCTCTGCTTATGAATTTGAATATTGAGTCCTGGAAAATGACAGAATGGCCTCCGTCAATTTGAAAATAGGAATGATCTTCCTATTCCAGATTGTCATTGGAATCCTGGGGAATTTTTCACTCTTGTATCATTATACGTTCCTTTATGTCAGTGGATGCAGGCCAAAACCAATGGATTTGATGCTCAGGCACCTGACTGTAGCCAACTCCTTGGTTCTCTCTAGAGGAATCCCAGAGGCCATAACAGCTTTTGGGTTGAAACATTTAATCAATTATTTTGGGTGCAAAGTTTTTTTATATGTTCACAGAGTGGCCAGGAGTGTGTCCATTGGTACTACCTGCCTCTTGAGTGTCTTCCAGTTGATCACAATCCACCCTATGAACTCTAGGTGGGCAGAGATTAAAGTAAAAGCTCCAAAGTACATTGGCCTCTCCAGTATCCTGTGCTGGATTCTCCACATACTGGTAAATATAATTTTTCCTATTTATACAAGTGGGAAGTTGAGCAACAAAAACATCACAAAGAGAAAAGATCTTGGATATTGTTCTGCTCCACTTCATGACAAAGTCATTGATACAGTGTATTCAGCATTTACATCTTTCCATGATGTTTTATGTTTGGGACTCATGCTCTGGTCCAGCAGCTCCATGGTTTTCATCCTGCACAGGCACAAGCAGCGGATCCAACACATTCACAGGAACAATCTCTCCCCCAGATCCTCGCCTGAGACCAGAGCCACCCAAAGCATCCTTGTCTTGGTGAGCACTTTTGTATCATTTTATGCCCTTTCCTCCATCACTTACATTTATTTAGCTCTCTTTGATAATTCCAGTTGTTGGCTGGTGAACACTGCTGCACTCATCACTGCATGTTTCCCAACTATTTGCCCATTTGTTCTCATGAGCCACGACTCCAGCATATCCAGGTTCTGCTGTGGAAGAAATACGCAATTCTCTCACCTCATCAGAAACATATGAATTGTCTATCTTGCATCATATTCAGCCATTGATACACTCAGACCTGAAAGAACCTTAAGAACAATTATGAGCCAATTTTACTGCAGAGAGAGGGGTGAATAAGATAGACTGAGCCTGGCCCAAAATGAAATACTCATTAATAATGGCCATAGTAAATGAAATCTTAGGTGATTAATATGTAAGTACTTATATAGTTGTACTATATAGCTGACTAAGACAACCCCTTAGAAATCTCCACTCTGACTCCACCAGTTCCGTAGCTTGACAAGTCAGAAGATTCCCCAGAAATAGGTAGTAAATCCTGGGGATTTAGATTCTTGGGATATGCTCTATCCTCAATTTAGGCTTCCCCACAGATTTGTGTTCATCAAACATCAGCCAGACAGTCAACTCAGCACCCCGCTTCAAGGTTCCCCCCAAAACCCCACTTTTGCAAAAAGGCTTCACTGAGCCACATGGCTTTTTAAAAATTGATACGTAATAGTTGTACATAACTTGGGGGTTCATGTGATATTTTAATGCATGTATATAATGTGTATTATTATCATAAAAGGGTAATTGGGATATCCATCACCTCAAACGTGGATCTTTATGTTGAGAACATTTAAATTCTTCTAGCAATTTTGAAATATACAATCCATTATTGTTAACTATAGTTGCCCTACTGTACTATTGATCCCTAGATCTTCTTCCTTCTGTCTGTATTTTTGTACCCATCAACCAGTCTCTCTTCATCCCCCCAGCCCCATGTGGCTTTTATTAAAGACAATGTAATCGGGAGACACATGAAGAAAGGGGCAGTGAACCACTTTGAAACAATTTAATAATCTCTCACAATAATAGTTTTTACTTCAGAATGTCTTCCAGGCTCTTCTGATCCTGTGGAGCCCCCTTGTTCCCCACCATCTGTGCAGTTCCCCAGGGGGAGCTGAGGTCACCCAGTTATTGAGGGCTGACAGCCCTTAGAGAGGGGATCCATGAGTTGGGAAGAGGAGAGACAGAGGGCGAAAGGGCTGGGCAGAGTTACTGGGATGAGAAGATGAATGACAATCGTGGGACTAGGGAGGAAGGGAGGTCACAGACAGATGGAGGTCAAAAAAGAAGTGGGATGGAGGGGGGCAAGGTGGAGAGATTGGGGGGATGTGGAGATCACTAATTTATAAACGGTCTTTCTGTATTGCTTTGCTCCAAACTGTAAAACTCTACAGGACACTAAAACGAGACATTTCAAAATATTGACATACTCCATATCCATTTACGTTGGTGTTATGATTATATTATAGTGTTATTTATATATTTAATAGTCATTTATCAATTTGAATAATGCATGTAAATGTCTGTAATCATTTGTGTTCTATTAATAATTTTAATGTTCTCTCAACTGAAATGTAAAACATTTGACATATATAGTCTTGTTTTGCTTCAAAAAATATCATAAGCTATAAATTAAATAGTTAAAAAGTTTAAGTTATGATCTTACAATGAAAAGAGAATTTATTGTATACATGGAAAGACATGAAAACAGATGTCAGGAATGGAATAGACATTAGAATAAAATGGGTACAATATCATATTTTTAATTTTTAATTTTTCAAATTTTGTATTGACACACATAATAATGGTATATTTTATATATTTATGGGGTACAATGTGATATTTTGTTTCATGTTTACATTGTAAAATGATTAAATCAAGCTAATTAACAAATGCAGCACCTCATACTTTTTTGTGGTAAAACACTTAAAACCTACCCTTTTAGTAATGTTCTACAATAGTGTTTCTCAAATTCTAATGGACAAAGGAGTTATTCAGGAATCTTCTTAAATGTGACTATGATCCAGTGAAGTGGGAGGGGGGCCTAAATTTCTGTATTTACTAAGTTTCCAGAGGTTCCTGCTGGTCAGCAGACCACACAGGGGGAGTCTAAAGAACTTACGTAGAAAAAATCTCTCCCCGCAGTAGATGAAGCTGTTTCACACGTTGTCACTGAGATACATGCAAAGGGGTCGCCTATCAAAATACAGCCATGTATGTGAATAAACTGTCAAATCACTTGGAATAGAAGGAAGGACTCTCAGAGCAACCAGAAGCAAATGGAGGCAAGGTGGTCCCTCACCAGGGACTCTGGTTAAAGGTTTCTCACATAGTTTAGTGGGTAGCAGGTTTTGTTTCTGGAACACTGTGCCCATCACCTGCTTGTGGTCCTCTCAGACCTACAGCCCACACATCACCTGCTCTGCTGGGTACAACAGGAGTCTATATGACAGCCTCTCCTGCCTGTTGGCTGCGGAGCAGGGTCCAACACAGGAAAATACTGGCAGAAATTGGAGTGTGCAGAGGAGGCCAGTGTGTATGTTCCTTTCTTTTGTGCCTCAGATGGCCTTTCTGTCAGTCAGAGGATGCATCTTCTCTGGGGCTCCAGGACCCTCTTGGATGCCCCCATCCATAGTACTGGTGCCTACTAATGGCCCTGGCTGCAACCCTGTGGCACTTCCACGTCGCTTACTATCTTTCTATTCCTAAAGGTGGAAACAGCTCCTGCTTATAACAGTCTAGGATTAGCTTTGACGTCCAATCTGAATGGATCAATTTGGTGGATGCTTTTTCTACCCTGGCCTTTGAGGCCTACAGGGAGACATAAAATAACATTGTGTCTTAGACTTAACAGTGGTGTCTTCGATTTGATGAAATGTGGTGTATATTAGTTGGCTAGGGCTGCCTTAATAAAATACCATAGACTAAGTGGCTTAAACCACATAAACTTATTTTCTTACAGTTCTGGAGGCTGAAATTCCAAGATCAAGATATTGGCAGGTTTGATTTCTTCAGAGTCCTCTGTCTTTGGCTTGCAAGTGGCTGACTCTCCTGGCTGTGTCCTCACATGGCCTTTTCTCTGTGTGGTCACACTCCTGGTATTTCTTCCTGTTCTTATAAAGACAACAGTTCTATTGGATTAGGGTCCCACCCAGATGTCCTAGCCCAACCTTAATTATTGATACCTCTTTTAAGGCCCTATCTTCAAATACAATCATAGCAGGTGTTAGGGCTTCAACTTATGAATTTTGCAGGGACACAATTCAGTCCATAACATGGTGCAAAGAATTTCTACTGTTTAAAGAAGAGATTGTTCATCAAATTTTAATATGGATGATAGTGGCTGTAAACCTCTGTGTTAATACCTTTGGACATATTTAAGAATGATGTAACAGTTTTATTTTCTGTGTTAATGACCTTATAGAGATATTGTTTAATAGCATAAAATGTATCTATTTAAAGTATATTGTTAGAGAGTTTTACATTTAACCAGATACAAAGAATAATCATGTTGAGCAAGGAGGGCTCAGAAGGTTCTTTGAGAACAGCTTTACTTTTGCATCTGCATTTTCAAATTACAGTCGGGCAAGAGAAGCTGTACTGAAATGGCCAGTTGGATCATCTCTCTGTGAGACCAGAAAATGCTAGGAGCAGCCATTGCGAAGGGAGATGACCTTTCATGGCTATGCACAGCCACAGGACTTTGAAGCAGCCACTATGGGAAACTGCATGGAATACCTCAAAAATTAAAAATAGAACTGCCACATGACCCAGCAATGTCAATTCTGGATATACATCTGAAAGAATTGAAATCAGGATCTTGAAAAAACAATAGAACTCCCTTGTTAAATGCAGCATTATCCTCAACAGCTAAGATCTAAAAGCATCCTAAATACCCATGAATAGATAAATGGATAAATAAAACGTGATATATATGCACAGGCACACACACACACATATAGACATTGGACTGTTATTCAGCCTCATAAAAGAAGGAAATACTGCCATATGCCACCACATGGATGAACCTGGTAGACATCATGTTGAATGAAATAAGCCAGTCACCTAAGGATAAATACTGTGCGATTCCACTTATATGAGGTATCAAGAATAGTCAAACTCTTAGAAACAGAGAGTAGAATGGTGGTTACGAGGAGCTGCAGGCAGGGAGAAATGTGGAGTTGCTGTTCAATGGGAATAAAGTTTTAGTTACACAAAATGAATAATTCTAGATATCTGCTGTACCACATCCCATCCATAATGAATAATGCTATATTTCATACTTAAACATTTATTAAGAGGGTAGATCTCATATTAAATGTTACCACAATAAAGAAAAATAAGGTTAGATGACTGTGGTCAACATTCCATTCTCTTGAATTGAATTGAGGATATAACATTGGTTTATCTGATCCTTAAAGACTTACAAAATATGCCTGTTAAATTATCTGATCCTGCCTGTATTATCATGGTTTTATTTATGAGGGACTCATAAAATTCTATGAATATCTTCCTATAGACGTTGTTATGTTTATGTGTAGAGTTTCTACCCTTACTTGTAGTGGGAAGGGAGAATGAATATTGGGACAGTATATTGTGTTACAAAACTTCCATATCATTTATACATTCAAATCAATTGGCATTGATTTGTGCAAGTAAGTCCAGCAGTTTCTAATATAGATTAGTTATCATCATGTCCTTCTATTTACTTGCATCTCTTTGAAAATCTTTCTTAGGTACTTTGTTTCTATTTCTCTGCTGGTAACTTAGATGATGGTGCAACTCAATGGTCTGAAGATTATGTAAGAACTCACTTTAAGGTAGAAAAACTTCTCTGGAGATCACAGTTCCCAGTGAGGCAAAGAGCCTACCTGCCAGTCCCTCATCTGTCAGACCTCAGTACTTCCTGTTTCCTCCATGTGAGACCCTGTCTGCCTCCAGGGATCAAGGAAAAAAAAAAAGAGCCTCTCCCAAACTTCAGCTGTCTCTCTGTAAATGATAACTACAAGCGTGAGCCACCGCACCCGGCCATAAGAACTGATTCTTGTTGACATGAGTGATCTGATGGGTTCAATCAGACTGTTTTTTGAGGAAATAACATTCTTTAATTTAGTCCTAGACACTAAAGGAAAGAGGATTCATGTCAGTATGATATTTTTGAAGAACAAAAACACACAGACATGGAAGTGATATAGATATCTGTGTCTCCATCATCTTCCTTCCTATATATCTAAGTGCTATTTACTTTTATCATAGATAGTAAGCATTGAATGTTTCTTAAGAGAGATTAGGGTTAGAGGTGCACTTCTGAAATTTTCATGTATATAAAAATTACTTGGAGATCTTGTTAAAATGTAGATATTGATTTATGGGATTTGGGGTGGGACCTGAGATTCTCCATTTTGAGATCTCCAGTGATGCCAGTGTTGCTTATCTGTGGACCACACTTTGGTGACTAGGAGCTAAAAGACTGAGGAAACGGTCAATGTATGACTTTGCAATCAAGAAACTTTTGAGAAATAAGAGGGTTTAACACGGCAGTAAGAAGAACAAAACTTTTTAATATCTACTATACATTGGATGTCATTCTAAGTGCTTTTATATCAATGTGTCAAATCACAAGGATAATCTATTTTTGTTTTCACATGAGCCACCTTTCATTCGAAGAACAATTGAAGCAAAGTACACTAGTTTAAAACAACTCATTAGGCACTAACACCAGAGGCAAGAGAAGTAAGGGTATTCAAGTTCTGGAAATGTGGTGGTGTTGGATTCGCAGCAGTAGCCTGGTGACGTCTAGTAAACTGCAGACCTTCAGCTGAAGAAGTGGATCCAGCAAGGACTCTGCCCCTCCGCGCACACGCCGGCAAATCTCCCGGTGGGAAAGTAGCCAGGCAGCAACTGGCTACAAAATCCCTCGCAGGAGTGCGCTCTCTCCTGGAGGAGTGCAGAAACCTCCCCCTTACCGACCTGGTACCGCAGCACTCCCTGAAATTAGGTATTACTAGAAATCCACCATGTCTGGTTTGCAAACTTCCCTTCCGACATTTGGTGCGTGAAATTGCTTGGGGATTCCAAACAAATCTGCGCTTCCAGGGCACAGCTAGTGGTGCTTTGCAGGAGGCAAGCCAGGCCTATCCGGTTGGCCCTTTTTTCTTTTTAATTTACTTTTTAAATTTTAAAATCTAAAGAGGGTACAAGTGTTTTTGTTACATGGATGAATTGAATAATGCCGAAGTCAGGCCTTTTAAAGATAGCAACCCGTGTGGTATCTATGCCAACCATGCCACAGTTATGCCAAAATGGATCTTGCCAGCATGCTGCAGACTTGGAGAATGTGCTTGAGAATCTACTACAATGGGAAAGTTTTCATTGTAAAAACAAAAAATTCTTGGCCGGGCGTGGTGGCTCACGCCTGTAATCCTAGCACTCTGGGAGGCCGAGAGGGGAGGATTGCTCGAGGTCAGGAGTTCGAGACCAGCCTGAGCAAGAGCGAGACCACGTCTCTACTAAAAATAGAAAGAAATTAAATGGACAACTAAAAATATATAGAAAATATTAGCCGAGCATGGTGGCTCAGGCCTGTAGTCCCAGCTACTCGGGAGGCTGAGGCAGGAGGATTGCTTGAGCCCAGGAGTTTGAGGTTGCTGTGAGCTAGGCTGATGCCAGGGCACTCACTCTAGCCTGGGTAACATAGCAAGACTCTGTCTCAAAGAAAAAAAAAATTCTCTTCCTTACATATTGATAGTTCTGAACCTTAGATATTTTTCCCCATCGGGTCAAAAGTATCTGATCATGAGTGGAAGAATACGGTGCAGAAATCAGCCATTGGCAGTTTTCCATTTTTTTGTGTGTGGTATTTTTAATTTTAAAAAATTTTTAATTGAAAAATAATAATTGTATAGATTTATGGAGTGCACTGTAATGCTTTGATATACGAATACATGTGGAATGATTGAGTCAAGATAATTAGCATATCCATCGACTCACCCACTTATCATTTTTTTTGGTGAGAACATTTGAAATTCACTGTCTTAGCAATTTTGAAATACACTTTGTTATTAACTATAGTCACCATATTGTGCAACAGATCTGAAAAACTAATTTCTTCTCACTGAAACCCTTTTTTTTTTTTTTTTTTGAGACAGAGTCTCACTCTGTTGCCCGGGCTAGAGTGCCGTGGCGTCAGCCTAGCTCACAGCAACCTCAAACTCCTGAGCTCAAGCGATCCTACTGCCTCAGCCTCCTGAGTAGCTGGGACTACAGGCATGTGCCACCATGCCTGGCTAATTTTTTCTATATATTTTTAGCTGTCCAGATCATTTCTTTCTATTTTTAGTAGAGACGGGGGTCTCGCTCTTGCTCAGGCTGGTCTCGAACTCCTGACCCACCTTGGCCTCCCAGAGTGCTAGGATTACAGGCGTGAGCCACCGCGCCTGGCCGACTCACTGAAACTTTGTGTGTGACTTTTATAATGGTATAATTCGGGGGGGGGGAGCATATTAAGCATTAATTCAAGTTAAAATGTTTCAGAGAACATGATTCAGCAGTTCAATTTTATAGCAATTGTAAACAAACCTGAAAAAAATTTCTTATTGATGGCAAAACCGAACCAAAACAATGACATGGTGTTTTTAGAGGAAGAGAGAACACACCAATTGACCTAGGGTGGAACATTTACCTGGAACCAACCATTCCCATCTCCTAATCCTTCTCTTCCTCCTCATTCTCAGAGCTTCTTCCTCAAATGAGATTATCTTGAGAAATAACAGCTGAATTTTGAGAATATGCCTTTTTGACATCAGTATACTCTTTCCCATGCCATCACCATACCCACAGGTAGAAGGAACTCAACATGTGGAAAAGGCAACCTCCTTCTGTCCTTTGTCACAGGAGAGATTCAGGAAGCCTAGAAGTGAGGACCCACCAGAATAGGACTGATGGTGCCACATCTGGATATCCCTCCATGGGAGTTCTTGTGAACACCCGTATCTCCTTATTCAGCCCCTGGTCTCTGCAGAGAGGCGAGGCTCCACTCCATCCTTAATACCCAGATGCTCCCTGGATCCTGAGATCTCTAAATCCCTCTTAATCCCTGAGCTCCTGTCTACACCCTGGAAGCCTGCTGCCTTCCTCTCCCCCTCAGGGCTAAAAAGCAAATTCCACCAGTTCTAACACAGATGCTGTGCCTGGAAGTGATGGATGACTTCTTGCAGTTCTCCCCATCTGAGCTGGGCTCTGATTCAGTGGATAAATAGAGAATTTGGGTGACCCATCTCCTTGCAGGGACTCCAGAAAACCTAGTCCATTCCTGGACACAGAGTGAACCAGGCTGTTCTTAAACCTTGGTTGTCATTTGCTCCCTGGAGACATCTCCAAAGTCTTGGTTGCCACTGAACTTGTCCTGGGAGACTGAGCTACCCCACACCCTACAAGATGCAGAATGAACCAGCCAGTGTGTGGACATATGTATTAATATAAATATTTTAAGCATGCAGAATATAGTGTATATATTGTTAAAAGTATATAGTTATATGTTAAACTTTAAAAGATCCTAGGGATGAAAAACACCAAATGACAGTGTATTGCTTCAGATGTACACAAGTGTGATAAAAATGAAAGTGCTAGGAACAGTATTGCTAAATAAAATATTGCACCAAATCGGGGGAGAGTAAGAGATTATTAGATTACACATGATTACGTCGCCTTGATTAGTTTAGGGTGGGAGTGGGAGTGTCATGGGGAGAGTATAAAGCTCAGCTGCAGAAGGAAGCTCTCTTCACTTCATCTTTTCATTCATCCTGGAAGCCTCACGGTCTGGAGCAGAGTTTGCCCTGTGTCCACGCATCTGAGCCGTTACTGACAGGAAGGTTGACAACAGGTTAGTTTCCATTACTATTTTGGGCCTGGGTTTATCCCAACACGAGAAATATGAGAGAGAGAGAACTCTCCAGTGGATGTTTTTAGGTGTTAAGGTAAGGATTAGTTAATTGTTTAAAAGTATTCATTAGGACACAGCCTGGTTAGAAAACATTTCAGAAATGTTAATTATTAGATAAAGGTCAAAATTTCTGACGAATGGTCACCCAGCACCCTGATTTGAGTGGGGTGATGGATCAGCAGTTATGGAGAGGTTTGAAAGACTGAAAGTGATTTTTTTTCACTTATTTTTTATTACAATGTACTCATTGCCTCTTATTAGGGGCTGGTTAAATTTTAGGGCCATGAGCCTCAACCCATAGATAAAACCCAACAAGATCTTAGTTGTGAGCTCTCAATACAATGGTGGAGGCAAGAATTATTCTACCTGAATTTGTACTTGAAAAATGCTTCCTCACTTCTCAATTGTGGTAATTGAATTTTGAGAGGAATGCATATCTCATTCTAGGTTTTCAAATACATTTGCCAAATACTTAGATATGGCATTCCCCGATCCTTTCTTTTCTGTTTCCATGGCAATATTCTTCTTTTTCTCACATGATCTATATGAAACTTTTTATCGTCTGTTTATGACAGTCTGTGAAAAGGTATTCTATTGCTGTTTTGAAGGAAATACTACATTTTACTATTGTATTCTGCTTATTTTTTCATTAGTTTCTATTTATGTTTTGATTAATCTCTTTATTTATTTGCTAATCTTTTGTCTTTCTGTCTCTAATTTCTTTCTTTTTTTTTGAGACAGAGTCTCACTCTGTTGCCCGAGCTAGAGTGCCGTGGCGTCAGCCTAGCTCACAGCAACCTCAAACTCCTGGGCTTGAGCAATCCTCCTGCCTCAGCCTCCCAAGTAGCTGGGACTACGGGCATGTGCCACCAGGCCCGGCTAATTGTTTCTATATATATTTTTAGCTGTCCATATAATTTCTTTCTATTTTTAGTAGAGACGGGGTCTCGCCCTTGCTCAGGCTGGTCTCGAACTCCTGACCTCGAGCGATCCACCCGCCTTGGCCTCCCAGAGTGCTAGGATTACAGGCGAGAGCCACCGCGCCCGGCCTTCTGTCTCTAATTTCTTAAGATGAGCACCTCCTATAAATTTTATCTTTCTTCAATAATGTGTTCATGTAGAGTAGGACATTTCCCTTGAACCCAGGTTTTTCTCTGCTCATAAGTGTGGACACAAAAGTGCTTTATCTTTTATTTTCTTAGCACTTAACGATTTCCATCTGAATCTCATTGTTTTTTTTTAAATTATCTCCTACTCTTTGTTTTTATTTATTTATGTATTTATTTTACTTTTTATTTTTTTATTTCAGCATATTATGGGGGTACAAAAGTTTAGGTTACGTATATTGCCCTTGCCTCTCCCTTCCCCCCCAATCACAGCGTCAAGCGTGTCCATCCCCTCATTGTGTATGTATACACCCATCCCCTCCACCCCACATCTGCCTGACACCTGATTAATCTCATTTTTGATATCAAGGAATTTCAAGGAATAAGTTTCATAGTTTAAAACATACGTAATATCATAAAGAAGCCAAATAATGTAGTTATATCTAATTTTGCATTCCATATGTATCAAACAAGCTAAGTCTAGTGACCAAAGTTTTTTGTTGTTTTTTTTAATTTATCACCATATTTTTCATTCCCATTGGTACTGTGTTACTTGGAGGAGAAGGATATGTATGTGTAGTTTGAATGACAGGCTCCTAGCTCAGATGGTGGGCACAGAGGGGAGTGGGGGCTGACTGCAACCTGCGAGTGGGAGAGAACAGGGAGACAGAGAATTCAGTGGTCTCATTTTCTACCCTCCACAGGGAAACAGAATCCCTCACATAGGACCAGGACCGATGGATCCCAACACTCTCTCAATGGAACAGGGGAAGCAGTTCTTAAAGCAGTGTGGGATCCCCCAAAGAGACGTAAGTATGGGAGAAGCTGGGTGGGGTGAGGCATGGATGGGATGAGGTGGAGGTATAGTCTAAGGCCAGTGCTGAGGCAGGTTCTCCTCCCATGACCAGAGGTGATATTCAGTGTTTAAAAACCTTAATACACAGGCACTGACCAACTGCAAAGGACACGGGATCCCTGAGGATGGACATGGGTATTTGCACGTGCTATGGCCCCTCACTTTCCACCTGAGAACACCAGCATTTCCTTAACACTCTGGGCTTTCAGCCCTGGGTGCCATTTGGAGGTCATTAGTAAACTCTCCATGGGCTATTGTAGTCAAGGAACTTCAGATGGTTTAGCAGTACATTTAAAAACTTGAGAAATTGGGAGTTTATCTTCCTGTATCTCAAGACTCCATCCTGCCTGCAGAATTCCAGTTGTATTTCAATTCTCCTTTCTCTATCAGATTGATTTGATGACAGAGAAATATGTAGTTATTGCCTCTGTGGAGGTTCTGCTACGATTCCCTCTGATGCCAGGAGAGGATCCAACAGCCCGCTGTGTCTCCGATAAAAAATGTCAGCCTTCGGTGGACCTGACGCACACGGTTTCAGGAAGATGTGGAGACCAAGAAGAGAGGTAAGTCAAATGCCAGGAAGAAATGAGGAAAGATCTGGAGGGATATCCCAGGGGGGAGCAGAGTGTGGGCTCTAGGTTTCTGCCTGAACTTCGGGGAGGTTCTGTCCTACGTGTCCCTCCCCATGACAGGGTGTTATTTCTGAGTTGCCTGGTATGAATTTTCACATATATGTCAGCTTGAACAGGCATCTTCAGCTTGCTGGTCCTTGCGTGGCTTTGTGCATGCCTCTGTGAAAAGGCAGGTGGTTATGGGGTCTTATAGAAAATGTCACAAGTGTTCATTGGGTGAAATATCAAAGCTTTGCAAAGCTTTGTCAGAGCACCTGATAGGCTTTCTGAGTAAGAAGGCACTCTGCAAAAATAGTGCATTTCCTAGAAATATGTAGGGTAAAAAATCAATAGCTGTTGGCTGCCTATTTGCTTCAGTAAATATCGTTAGAGGCTTTATGCTCGGAGGGAGTGACTGGACAAAAAATCAGAGTCCAGAATATTTTTACTCAAGGGTGCAAATCTAATTCTAGCATCTATAAATCAAGTGGTCTTTCCTCAGGCAGTGTCCTGTTCTGGAAGTAGGTCATGCTGGGAGAGGATCACACAATGGGACATCAACTCACGAGAAGATCAGATTATGGTGGATTGGACTTAGTGGTCAGTGAGTCCCTCCCATTCTTCCTGTGGAAGTAGAGGTATGAAGGATTTTTTTCCCGTGTCTTTACAACTCTTGGTCTTTTTCCTATGACTAGGACGTCCAAAAATCAATTAATTAACAAGACTAACAAGAAGCCCAGCGACGTGAATCAGGTGGCAGGTCGTCACATACATCATCGGCCTCAAAGACCCTCTACATCCAAGAGCCTGGAGAAGGAGAGGAGGCCCGTGGGGCAGCGGGCTCCCCCAGCAGAGGAGGACAAAGCTGGGGTAAGTGGAAGCTGGAACTTTCAAGAACCTAGGGCTGTGCGTGGACCCCAGAGAATGGGTTTAAACAGGGAAACATGTGTCTATAACTCAGTTGTTCTTCCTTATCCAAGGCTGACCTGGTATGTGTCTCTTCACCTGGCTGACTGGCCCACTCAGCACCTCTGAGGAGCAACCTCCTTCCCTATTTAGTGTCATGTCCATCTGGTGTTTGTCCAGTCTTCATACTCTGTTTCATTATCATCACCATTAGATTAAAAAAGTTCCTCCTCTTCAGGGCTCTAGACAGAGCCATGACATCCTGAATTTCCTGTAACTAATAGACCATGGGTCTGTGTTCCCTTCCCCAAACTGGTATCTAACTCCAAAGATCTGTCCTTATAGTAACCTGTGAAATCTGCAACTGACCCACTGACCACCCTCCTCCACCCACAGGTTAAATGCAAGAACTGCGGAGCCTTTGGGCACATGGCCAGGAGCACGAGGTGCCCCATGAAGTGCTGGGGTGGGGCCCTTCCCCTCCAGCCCTTGGGCTCCAATAAGGAGAAGGAGAACCTGAAACCAACCAAGCCCCAGCAACTCTGGGCTCCAGCGCCCTTTAAGGACAACAATGCAGAGCAAAAACAAAGACACAGGTGAGGATTCTGCAGGGTCAGAATGATCCTTGAGCTTTGGAATCTAAGAAGATGGTGTCTCCCCCTCCACCCTTTCTGTAGAGCCATCTCTAGGCACAGACAGGAAAACTCCAAAGAGAAGCAGACGGGAGCTTTCTGACCCCCAGGGCCACACTCAGCTCCCTGTAGTGCTCAGGATCCTGGAAGGGGAGGCCATGGAATTCCTTGGGCAGTTTCACGTAGCAGGCAGAGCAGCAAAGTGTCTACATGACAGTATATGATGCTTGAGCCAGGGACACATGGGGGGGCTTCCTGGGAGGGGGGGCTGCCTCTGAGATAAGGGAAGGGGAGGCCTTGGCAAAGTTCTCAGGGGCCTGAATGCCTCCCTCACCCAAAACTAGGGTTAGGACTGGGCTCCAGGATTGTGCTTGGTTCCCAGGCACTGGTGTGGGCAGGAAGGTCAGGCACTTCCAAACAGTTAACGAGATTTGTTCCTCAGCCAAGAACAGCCAGGAGAAGCTGCACCAGGGACATTCCCCAGGAGGCCCCAAGTGGCGGTGCAAAGTAACTGGCAGGAATTGGCAGAACCCTGTCCCTATCTGAGGGTGAGTCTCAACCCCTCTTCCCTGCTGTTTCTCTTCTGGGCCCCCTGATTTGCTTCATTTCTGCGCCCCTCATATATAGGAATTAAAAGGCCTAGGCTGCCCTACAAGAAAACTGTTTTATTTGTGTACTTTTCACATTCCAGTTGCCAGCTTCTTTACTTAAATATTTGTTTTTGTGCTATTGTTTGCACGTTGGCCAGAAAATGCTAGTGGAGGCCTTTCTGTGCATGTAGGAAGTGTGTTTATCAGATGCCTTCTGCAGTGCTATGTGCAGTCAAGGCATCTGTTAAATTTTTATACATATTCCCAAATAGCCCCTTAAAAGGACATGTGCTATTTACACTTTCCACATTGTGGAGGGAAACGCTGCATTCCCTTGATCTGAACAACAGACGATATTAAGAAATTTTAATTGTCATATGTGATAGACTAAAAATCATATTGATATTGTATTTTTCCCCCTACTCACTCCTGATGTGGGAAGTTCTGCAAATGTTCAACAGCCATTTATAGATCTTTTTTTTTTAGAAATTTAAATTTACATTTACTATCTCTTTATATTGAGTTGTCCCTGTTTTGGGTCCTGATTTAGAAGAAATCCTGATGCATTTGTTATTTTTCTCCTTTTTGTTATATTAACCTGACATTTGCCCTTTGTCCTAACCTGCTTATTATTTTCCAACAGTTTCCTTTTTTGTTTGTTTGTTTGTTTTGGGGTTTATTTATTGTTGTTGTTTTTAAACAGGGTTCTTATTGCGTTGCCCAGGCTGATCTCAAACTCCTGGGCTCAAGCTATCCTCCTTCCTCAGCCTCCCAAAATGCTGGGATTACAGGTGTGAGCCACCGCGCCTAGCCTCTTTTGCCACAGTTTCTATTTCAATATGGTTGAATATGTGAGCTCTGTACTTTGTACAGTTTGAGCATTCTGACTCCTGAGGTGTCTAACGTGCAATTTCTTCTCCCACAGCAACCTACCAGGCCGCTGCCTGTGCAAACCAACAAGAAAAGACCTGCCCTGAGCTCTGTTCCCACGGGTCAGCCACCTGTCAAAACACCTGAGACGGGATCATTCTTCCCTTCATGTCACAACAAAAGACTTGAACTGAGAGCCTCTGGACCAACCAAAGGACATGAGAGGGGATTCACTGACTCCCCCCACCCTGCTTTAAAGTACTCCTCCCAGGACCCCACTGTCAGTGCCAGGCAGGGAGCCCGCATGCCTGAGGTTTTCTCCCATACTGTTTTCCAGCCTTCCATGAAGCCTCTTGCCCCAGGTCCTGTCTTTAAGCCCCAGGCACAAAACAAACGTCCTGATGTGTATTCAAAGCCCAGAACACAGCCGGTCAGACAAGAGTGTGGCCAGGACTCCACACGGAGAATACAGGAGTCAGGAAAGAAGCCTGTCCTGGTCCCCTTGCGGACATTCCCAAGCTCCCAGAAGAAAGCCCGGCTCAGCTCCTTCCCGACTCCCCAGCTGGGAACTCATCGCACTGACCTGGGGACTGTCCAGGCTCTCCAGCCTCCCTGCAGGACAAGTGGGCTTGGACCCAGCCAAGCACCCAAGGTGACCACGAAAACATCACCCACAGAGGAACCAACCCTGCAGCCCAGGGCCTTCCTCCAGCCCCCGCCCGTCTCACCTTTCCTGAGCCCCACCCAGGACCGCACCGTCCTCCAGCCTCAACCGTCCAGTCGTGGTGCAGGCCAGCCCAACCGAGCCGCCTCCCTGCAATGCGACCAGGGGCTGCAGAGATCCAGGTTCAGAACAGCTCCCACATCCCACGCTCCCGGGAGGGCCACCCCCGCTGGTCAGAGCCCTGGCATTTCAACGGTGTCTGAGGGTCCGGGTCCCAGTGTCCCAAGGAGCGTCCTGTATGAGGACCTTCTGGTTTCTTCCTCCTCTGAGGACAGTGACGGAGAGTGAGACCCCCACCCCACCCCCAAGGCAGAGGAGACGTGGCCTCAAGCCCACACGACTTGCAAGTGGCTGGGAGCCTGCGAAGGGACAGAGACGGGGAGCGGCCGTGGCCCGGGCGCCAGCGCTTCCCCGGCTGGGGTGCGAGTGCAAATGGTGGAGACTGGACTAGTATTGGGGATCAATGACAGACACTGCCTATCACAATTGTGTCCATTTAAATTGTATTTAAAATGGAGCTTAGGAGACTGTCATCTGAATCCTTTGTAAATTAGATATAATTATGCAAGAAACCGAGTCAACATAAGGAAATGATATTACACTATAATGTCAATAGAAAGCTATGAAATTCATCTGTGAGAGTGAGCAGATGACTGAAATTTGGGCAGCTCTGGGCTGAGCTATGGCTGTGGAAAGGGCTGTGTCTTTTAAACAGTGCACTTTCCTGGGTCTAAAAGTTTGGATCCTGAGGGAGCATTTTAGCAGGAGACTCCCTTAGCCTTGGGGAAATGGGGAATATTTTTTTTCTCCTGGAAGAATTTGGTTTTATTGATGAATTCATTAAATATTTAAGAAACAGTTTATCACCACACCCTACGAATGGTTCCAGAGGACTTTAAAAGGAAATTATTCCATTGACTTTATAAAGCTAATTTAACACTGATTTCCACTGTGATAGAACGTCTCAATGAGCTCACGTAGGTGGGGATAGCAGTATTGTCAACACTGGAGCTATTTAGGGGATTAAATGAATTATGTAAAGCACTTAAATAATCAATGACATATGATAAGTACTATCCATGTTAACCGTTATTATCACACCACAAGAGAACAATTAGCTAACTTCAATTGTAAATGAAATTTCAATTACTAGAGAATATTCTTTTAACCTTGTACATTTTGTTATTAAAGGTCATTGTAAAATTATTTTTGGTTCATTTCTTTCAATATAAATAAAATTCTCTGAACTTTATTTAACATGCTTCTAGGTGTGTTGATTTTTTTCCCTATCACCTCTGGCCAATTTCCTTCATTTTCAGTCATCAAATTTTACTTACTTCAGTACAGAGGACCTTGTCACATACAATGTCATCCACAGACCTGTAGGTTGTAAGAAATACAAACTCTTAGGCACAAACCACCCTTACTGAATCAGTATCTGTAGTTAAATAAGAGCCCTATGTGTTTCATATTTTGGGTAGAGTGTGATAAGCACGAAAATAGATGGATTCTCGATTGGCTACTCATTGGTATCACCTGGGGAACTACAAAAACTATTCATGGCCGGGCGCGGCGGCTCACGCCTGTAATCCTAGCACTCTGGGAGGCCGAGGCGGGCGGATTGTTTGAGCTCAGGAGTTCGAGACCAGCCTGAGCAAGAGCGAGACCCCATCTCTACTAAAAATAGAAAGAAATTATATGGATAGCTAAAAATGTATGGAGAAAAAAAGTAGCCGGGTATGGTGGTGCATGCCTGTAGTCCCAGCTACTCGGGAGGCTGAGGAAGAAGGATTGCTTGAGCCCAGGAGTTTGAGGTTGCTGCGAGCTAGGCTGATGCCACGGCACTCACTCTAGCCCGGGCAACAGAGTGAGACTCTGTCTGAAAAAAAAAAAAAAAAAACTATTTATGATGGGTCCTACCCCCAGAGATATTAATTTGTTAAGGCCTGGCTACAGTGATTGTTAAACCCCCTGCAGTTATTTCAAACTTGCAATGAAGGTCCAGAAACACTGGAGGGAGAGGACAAGGATGATGCTTCACCTTCTCCCGTTTTCCGCTTGGAAGGAAACACTGCCATGAGTCAAGAGAAAACATCTGGCTCTCTAGACAGTGGGGTTTCACTGACAGGAACAAAGCACATGTCCCCTTTTTCCCCCCGGGAGGTTCTGTCTCGGAGACATTCACTGTCTCTCCAGGACCTTGTCCCTAAAACACAATGGGATGGAAGTCTCCAGGCTGCCTCCTGGTTGAGACCCCAAACCCATGAAAAGATCAAGGGCAGTAAAGAAAATCATCTTGAACTACTGTGTCCTTTAATGTGGTGATTTTTAAATACATGTTACACGAGAGCCATTTTTTCCAACCTTGGGCTACCCAATTTGCTGTGTCGAAGGAAAAGGGTTCGTTTGACACAGAAATTAAACACCAAGCACACCCACTGAGGGATGCAACATGACAACATGACAGAAGACCTACAAGCTTCAGGGTCCTGGTGCATCTTCTTAGCTCCTTGTCCCCAGCCCTGCTCAGCAAGTTGGAGAATCCTTAGAGCATTTGGAATCGTGAGACCAGAGATCACCCCATAAGGTTTAATAAAAGCAAATTTCAGGTTCCACAAAAACATTCTCATTCAGTTAGATCCAGAAATCTGTGCTTTTACTCAGTGTCTTATGTGGTTTTGAGGCAGATAACTGAGAGACAAGTTGAAGAAAATCTCATAAAGAAATCGTGAATTCCAGGCCCAAGCTGGTATGAATTTTGTTTGTCTGTGGCATGTTATTTCCACCATCTTGCTGTTCTTTCCCTCATTTGTGCAGCCAGGTCAGTTTGACAAATCTGAAGAGAATAAGTTTGAAAGAGGATATTCATGCCCCTTTTCTATGTTTTAAAAATTTTATTTATTTATACATGTAAATGTATTTATTAAAAACAAACAAACACTGTGTGTTTATTTATTTATTGAAGACAAAGGATTTATTCAGTGTGGAGATGTTAAATAGTTAGGATCTCTGCCTGTTCTTGGGAGAAGGGTGCCCTTCTTTGGTGCTGTCTGGAGCAATTGCTCCACCTGGGAAGAAGGATAAGGACAGGCACTCCATGTTGGTGTTGTCCCACCCTTAATCCTATCCTGAGCAACTGTTACATCTGGGGAAGGAGGGAATGCTTAATGAATGTGAGAATTCCCCAGCCCAGGCATGATAGGATTTAGAAAGTGACCTAGAGTAACCTAAGGGTAATTATGCTATTAGCTTGAATCTACATTATGATACCTCCCCTAAACCCTGTGGGCTCTCTTTGAGGGAGCTTGCATATGCAGATTTTTGAGGATACCTGTTGATCATTTGATGACATCCCATACCTTCTGAGATCCCTGCCCCGGACTGGGCTAACCCAAGAATTCACTGAGTGAGTGAGTCAGTCAGTGAGTCAGGTTATGTCTCTCCGCTTATGGAGACAGACCAGTTTTATTCTACAATAAAGAGCTGCTCTTGTGAAACTGCTTCCTGCCTGGGGTTACTCCATAGTATTGGCCCTGCTGGTGATTTTTCCAAGATAATAGTCTGGACTTGACAGTTTGGTGTGTCTGGTCATTCTTCAGCCAAGAGCACACCAGGAATTGAGGGCAGACTGCCACCCTAACAGTAGTAACACCTTCCCTGAAATGATACATCATATTCCATGATGATTAGCAAGGAATCACCTGTAGTGAAACATGTCTTGCTCATACATTTACAGAGCGGAATGTGTCTGTCTCCTGCTATCCCATACACTCTAGCCTGCAGGTTGTACAGTAGGTTGATTTGTGTGCATGTGGATTATCCAGGTGGTTCTTACTCATTGGATTACTTCACCACCATAAGTGCATATTTTCCTCGTAAGTGAGAAATTGCTAAAAGGCACTGACACATGGCTATAAAACACATTACGCCACCATGTGTGCCACCATATGCTTTACCTTTCATTTTTTGGTTCAGTTTTCTTTTCGGGAGCTTGTTCACATCTCCCCCTAATGGTGAGGCCTCCGGAACTGCAGAGGCTTCCTGGGAAGATGAGTCCAGAGAGCAGATTCTTCGCCTTGGAATGAAGGTACCACACACACGGCTCTTGCACCAGCCTGTTCCTGGTATCCGTCTGTTAGAGCATTGCCAGAATAAACTGCTTGACAGAGTCATGGAAATAAATAAATTAAGAGCTTAATGGATAGGTTTAAGAATAGATTAAGCATAGCTGAAGACAAAATTAGTGAACAGAAAGCTCAACTTCATCAAACTGGGATGGCTGAGCCTTACAAAATGCTCTCTCTGTTGGACTAGGCAAATTGATTTTAATTAACACAAGAGCTACTTACTCTGATCTTCCTGAATTTTGATGACCTCTGTTTCACTCTCCTGTCTCCATCATCAGAGTGAAAGGTAAAATACAAACCCCCTGTGTACTCCACCCCTATGCTCTCTGGGAGATCAATTCTTTGCTGATTCATTTTAGTGCTTCCCCATTGCCCTACCCCCCGCTGGGAAAAGATCTTAAGGTGAAGTTAAACACCTACTCCTTTAATGCCACAGGCTTCCTTTCTCAAACTTCTAGAAAAAGCTTAACTGAGACTTCAAATACTTTTTTCCGCCTGTATTGAGAGGATCATATGGTGTTTGTTTTTGCTTCTATTTATGTGGTGAATTACATGTATAGATTTGCGCATGTTGAACTATCCCTGCATTGCTGGGATGAAGCCCACTTGGTTGTGATGGATTATTTTTTCGTAAATACCTGAATTCAGTTTGATAGGATTTTCTTGAGAATTTTTGCATCGATATTCATAAGGGATATTGGTCTATAGTTTTCTTTTTTTGTTGTGTTCTATCCTGGTTTTGATATCAGTGTGATGGTGGTTTCATAAAATGTGTTGGGGAGGATTCCTTCCTTCTCAATGTTGTGGAATAATTTCCTCTTTGTAGGTCTGGTAAAATCTGGGTGTGAAACCATCTGGTCCAGGACTTTTCTTTTTAGGAAGGTTTTTTATTGCCATTTCAATTTCAGTACTTGATATTGGTCTGTTCAGGAATTCTATTTCTTCCTGATTGAGCCTAGGAAGGCTGTGTGTTTCTAAGAATTTGTCCATTTCCTCCACATTTTCTAGTTTGTGTGCATAAAGGTTTTTATAGTATTTTACAGAGTCTCACTCTGTTGCCCAGGCTGTAGTGCAGCAGCATGATCATAGCTCACTGTAGCCTCTGACTCTGGGGCTCAAGTGATCCTGCCTCAGCCTCCCAAGTAGCTGGGATTACAGGTACACACCACCTTGCTTGGCCCTTGTACTTTTATTTTATAGGTCAGTAGTTCCTATGAATGATGCTTTGACAGTTGGAGAAACACTCATTACCACATAATCCTGTAAGAAAGGCCATCCAATCTTTCAGGAGAGGTATCCAGTCCTTGACCTATTTCTCATTCTTAAATATCAGCTCATTGAACTGCAATGAACAATTTACCAATAGTGTCAATGAGAGTATACACTTCCTGAGCTCAGACTATTTTGAAAATCTGTGTTCCCATTGTTAATTCTCAGAAACAGTTACAGGTTCCTAATATATGTCAACAAACACACCTTGGGGTATTTGGTGGGAGTTCTTCCTTTTCCATCATCTCCAAAGGCAGCAAGGGCTTAACATGGAGAAAGCAAATAATGCTGAGGTCTCACACTCAGGCAGTGATGTTGGAAGTCTTTTCATGTGACTCATTGCTGTCTGTATATCTGCTTCAGTAACAAGTCTCTTCATATTTTTGTCCAGTTTTTAATCTGATTAATTTGGCTTTTGTAAAGTCATTCTAGAATTCTGTGTGTATTACACATATCAGTTTTGTCCCAGCTATGTGGTAGGCAAATATTTTTTATTTGGTGGCTTTTCTTTTATCATCTTAACAAATTCTTTCACATACCAAAGTTTTAAATTTGATAAAATCCAGTTTATAGATCATCTTTTCTATAATGACCCATGCTTTTCATGCCAAGTCTACTTTTTTTTTTATTTTTTGAGACAGGGTCTTACTCTGTTCCCTGGGCTAGAGTGCAGTGGCATCATCATAGCTCACTGCAGACTCAAACTCTTGGGCACCAGTACTCCTCCTGTCTCAGGCTCCCTAGTAGCTGGGACTACAGGTGTGCACCACCACATCCAGCTAATTTTCTATTTTTGTAGAGACCGGGTCTCGCTCTTGCTCAGGCTGGTCTCCAACTCCTCAACTCAAGTAATCCTCCTGCCTCGGCCTCCCAGACTGCTAGGATTACAGGCGTGATCCACACCTACCCCACAGCACTTTATTGAGTCTAATGATAGCACCCTTATTTACATAGGAGAAAGCCAGATCAAGGCCCTCCAAATTCCCACCCTTTGTCTTATTAAGGATTCCCTAATTGTTTGTCCCCAATAATCAATAAGAACAATGCTGGGGTTTTTTGTGTGTTTGTTTTTTAGCTAGGGTCTTGCTCTGTCACCCTGGCTAGAGTGCAGTGCCATCATCATAGCTCACTGCAATCTCCAACTCCTGGGCTCAAAAGATCTTCCTGCCTCAGCCTCCAGAATAGCTGGGACTACAGACTCGAACTACGATGCCCGGCTAAAATGTGTATTTTTTTTTTTTTTTTTGTAGAGGCCAGGTCTTGTTCTTGCTCAGGGTGGTCTCGAACTCCTGGCCTCAAAGAATCCTTCCACCTTTGGCTTCCAAAGTGCTGAGATTATAGGCATGAGCCACCACACCCAGTCAATGCTGCTTTACTTAATGAAACCTTAGTAAGTTTCACTCCTCCCAGGCCCCCAAACTTTGGACTGCCCTAGGTCATTGAAAATCAGAACAAGCTTTCCTCCCGGACAACCCCTCCCAAGAATAGGCTGATCTTAGGCTAAAATATTCCCTGAGTCCCTGTAGGTCCCAATGGCTCATCCACTGCCCCACACCTGGTGCTTTCTAGACTTGTTTACTCCTTCATAGAAAAGAAAAGCTCGTTTCTTTGTGACTCTTGGACATTTGCAGAACCTGTGGTTGAAACATTCTCCCTATTGTAATACACCTTTGGAATAAAATCTCTCCTATGTCTAAATTTATTTTTCAACAATAGTAAATAATTGTATTGTTCATCTGTGTTAAGATATGTACATTCTCTCTTTTGTCCCATCTAGACCTCAGAAAAAAACTTAAAATTGAAAAAGAAAAATATGACAAAAATTGCTCATTCTCTTTTTTATGGTATAGGTTATAATATATACTCAATAGGTGAAAGTAGTTCCTAGTTAGAAAAAATTTTTTAAATCCTTAGTAATTTGTATCTGTCTTACAATGCTATTACAGGGACCATGTGTCAAAATTTTTCTGTGGCTGAGAAAATATCCCTTTTTTATTTCTCATGAATAAGAATGTTCATGTTGCTTCCTTGAAATTTTTAGAAGCGGTTAAACTCCCCATATGCAAAATGGATTCAAGACTTTCAGCTATACTCTGCTTCTTGTCTACTGTTTTAAGTTGCACCAAAAGCTCCACAATCAACTGATTTATTTGCTTGGGATCAGGGAAGTCTAGGTGAAAAGTTCCTTCCTGGCAACATAGTTGCTTAGCAATATTGCATAATACAGAATAATCTGCCTTGTAAAGATCCCAAATTCTACTCTTGGCAGAGCAACTTTTAAAAACATGGAGATATATCTTCTTGTACTCATCTGTGTGCCCTGGCAGGACATTTTGCCCATTTTACACCGATAAAATGTTAAATATGCTAAGTTTCCTATGTGAGCATGATCATATTTAAATTTATTGCCATTTCTCCATGAATGAAACTTTCCACAAATAATGATGCTAGAGAAAAACATACTTCTCAGTACATGTTAACTCACAGATATTGCCATAAAATTATTGCTGGTAGAAATGAAGATATTTAAAATTTGATAATCAAGTTTTCTTTCCTTCAGGGTTCTTATGAAGGAGAATAATAGCCGACATGCCATATACTCTTAGAACTATTGCAAAATTATTCTCTAGGGGAAAATAAATGCAAATGCCTTTGTCCTCCATACATAACAGAACATTCAGAAAGATAAAACAAAGACCTAAAATACATTACCATTTTAAAATAAAAAGTATGTTTTCAGAATGCACATAAAGTCAATTTGAAATTACAGTATATTTAGAAATTAGTGACATAACAATATTGTGATGTCAACAAAGTTTGTCTCAAAAGTATTTCAGGTTAACTTATCTTCAGTGGAATAACATAACAAGTGTAGCAAATGTAAGGAAGAACTAATTAATATTTACTTTAAAAAGTTATTGCTTTTTTAAAAGCGACAGTTGGTGACCTAACTTATTACTGGATTTAGGTTTCCATGCCTTGCACCTCAGGTGTTGTCCCTATGAAAGTCTCTGGAACTGAGCACAGGGTTGACTCCCTCCGGAGTAAATGGGGAATAGAAATGGGAAGGATTTCCATTGAAATTACACATTCTGCCGACCCAGAGATTTGCATTTCACATTCTAGCTTGTATCTCCTTCACAGACCACTCTGGGCTTTTTAATTGGTAACATCAATTCAAATGCAAGGAACTTTCCTTGATGGAATCACAACCCACGCGGATCCCGCCAGAGCGATCCCAGCTCTGAGTCCCCGGAGCTTCTTCAGCCTCAGTGTTAGGTGCTCCAACCTCCAAAGCTTTGCAGAGACGTGCTGAGAGCTAGGCGGAGGGACGCTCAGGCCCCGCCCACGGCATGCCAGGCCCCGCCCACCCACTCGCCGGCGCCGCCCAGTGGGGGGCGCCACTCTCCTGCGCGCGCAGTATTCTGTGGACCCGGAAACGGATCGCTTGGAGTGACTGTAACGGGGCTGCGCGTGAGTTTCCTTTTATCTATGTTAAAATTAGATCTGGGCTTCGCAGTCTTCTCGCGCTTCCGTACCTGGGATCTGGGGATTCGTGCAGACCGTTAATCCGCACACCATTCCCTTCAGCCCATGCGAATCAGGCGTCGCCCCCGGTGCGGGGGTCGCGTCCATTGGA
>CM052449.1:18754366-18777149 GCA_028533085.1 Varecia variegata | reverse complement strand
GAATGGCTCTTACTCAGGTAAAGTAATATTCTTGGTGGATTGTTCTGTGTCTCACTACTTTCTGAATTTCTGGGCATTGGCATTGCTGATCTTCTCTGACTCGGAAGCGTCCTGCCTGACGTGTTTGCTCACACTAACCCATGCCTTCCCTCAGTCCCTCTCATCTCTACTTAGATTCCATCTCACTGTGACCCAGTGACACGACCTTTTGAAGAGGTTCCATTGGGCATGGTCCTGGGAAGGGCTTCTCTCCCAGACATGGATTGGAGATGGGGTGTGGGCCCCCAGGTGGCAGTGCTATTGGGAGCAGGGATTGTTTAGGGGCCACATCTGGATGCACTGTCAGCTCTCTGTAGAAGAGGATTAGAGAAGCTGCCCGTGTAAATGTGGACATACTGTTATTTATAGTGGCTATACTAATTTATATTCCCCGAAGAGTTCCCTTTTCCCTACATACTCACCAGCATCATTTATTTTTTATCTTTTTTAATAATAGCCATTCTATCTGTGTTAAGATGATATCTCATTGTGATTTTGATTTGCATTTCCGTGATGATTAGTGATGTTGAGCATTTTTTCATGTACCTATTGGCCATTTGTATGTTTTCTTTTGAGAAAGCTCTATTCATGTCATTTGCCCACTTTTTAAGGGAATTATTTCTGTTTTTACTGTTGAATTGTTTGAGTTCCTTGTACGTTCAGGATGTTAGTTTCTTGACAGATGCATAGTTTGCAAATATTTTCTCCCATTGAACAATTGACCTTTTCACTTTGTTGATTGTTTCCTTTGCTGTGCAGAAGCTTTTTAGTTTTATGTAGTCCCATTGCTTCATTTATAAAAATAGAATTTTATTTTTGTTTTTATTTCTGCTTTAGAGGTCTTAGTCAAAAAATCTTTATTTAGACCAATGTCCTAAAGGGTTTCCTTTGTGTTTTCTAGTGTTTTTATAGTTTTGGGTCTTCTGTTGAAGCCTTTAATTCATCTTGAGTTGATTTTTATATATGGTGAGAGATAGGGGTCCAGTTTCAATGTACTACATATGGATGGCAGAAGCAGTGGTAGGACAGCCCTCTGGCTCCCAAGTAGTTCATGCTAGTGTCAGCAGTGGCTGTGACTGGCTGGGTGGACTAGTCCCCAAACCTTGCAGGTGGCACATGCAGGTGAGTGTCAACTGTGGTAGTAGCAGCAGGTTGGATGGGCCCAATGTTAGGCCCCCCCAGGAGGAGTTGAATGGCACACAACCATAGGCTTGTGTGCCAGTGGTGGTGGAATGAGCTGAGTGGTTCCCACACCCTTGGGCAAGTGGTCAAGCACTGTGAGGTGGTGCCAGACCAGGTGGGCCTGTCCTTGGGCCCAGCCTCGTGGTGGTGCATTCAGGTACTGGCTGCAGTAAGCAGGGGCAAGGTGATCCCTGGGCCCCCGGCAGAATGCTTGGCTGGGGGCAGCAGTGAGTACTCTATAGCCTGCTTTGTGGGGAGTGCGGTGGGTGGCGGGTGGTTGCTTTCAGTGGCAGCAAGCATAGGCAGGTGGCTGGGAAGCATGTGCTTTGGCCCCAGGTGGCAGCTGCAGGCAGTGTTTCCTGTCCTCAGGGCCCTTGTGGATATGCAGCAGCTCTGCTGCTGAGGGCTGCAAGGTCACTGTCAGAGGCTTAAACTTCCGTCCCAGCCCTGGTGGTGGCAGCCAGCAGTGATATCAGCTGCAAGTGGGGGAGTCTGTCCTTGGGACATGAGGACATGAGCAGTGGTTCCACTCTGAGGGGCCTGGGGTCGTTGCCGGTGGCCCGCTGTTTGGCCCAGATGGCAGCAGCCATCCACGGCTACATTTGGCTACAGCCCTGGGCAGCCCCCTTTTCTTTAATTTAGAGGAAATGCGTCAGTGTTTACTGCTGATCATAAGGTTTGGCTAAACATTCTTTCTTAATACCAGGTTTTGTTTTTTAAAATTTTCCTTTGAGCCTGATTTGTAGTTATTCAATAATTTCTTTAGCTTTCTACTGTTGCAATACATACTTTTTTTCATTTTACTCTGTTAAATTGATGTATAATACTAATAATTTTTTTTTTTGAGACAGGATTTCACTCTTGTCCAGGCTAGAGTGCAGTGGCGTCATCATAGTTCACTGCAACCTCAAACCCCTGGGCTCAAACAATCCTCCTACCTCAACCTCCCAAGTAGCTGGGATTATAGGTGCACGCCACCACACCCAGCTAATTTTTAAATTTTTTATAGAGACAGGATCTTGCTATGTTGCTGAAGTTGATCTCAACTCCTGGCCTCAAGTAATCCTCCTGCCTTGGCCTCCCATTGTGTTAGGATTACAGGTGTGAGCCACTGCTCTTGGCCTATATGTTTAATCTTATACCATGGTTTTGTGGATTGAACTAACAGACTCCATGGGGCTGTTAAGTATGAGTTGTACATTTTTATTGTCCCAAACATGCTGACATGAACCTGAGCAAAATGATGAAAAAAATCGTCAAAATATAGAAGGGCTGTCCACAAAGTATCCAGCCATGTAACCTTTCACTTTATATTAACAATGGCTGGATACTTTCCAGATAGCCCTTGTATGTCATTGAGAGACAGTTTCTCTTATTTCCTGCATGCACAAGCCCATAGTTTATTGTTTCTTTGTTTGTTTTTAGAGATAGGGTCTTGCTCTATTGTCCAGGCTGTACTACAGTGGTGTGATCATAGCTCGCTGCAGACTTGAACCTCTGGGTTCAAGCAGTCCTCCTCCCACCCTGGCCTGCCAAAGTGTTGAGATTACAGGCTTGAGCAACCAAGCCCGGTCTTGTGTTTTGTTTGTTTGTTAGGTTTGGTTTGGTTTGGTTTTTTGGCTATTTAAGTGAGACAGTGGGAGTGGAGAAGGAACAAAGAAATCTGTAACTGTAAATTGTGATCAATTACTTGTAAATAGCACTGCACTCAGACTAGCTAGCAAATTATTTTTATGAAAGATACATCATCATTTGAAATAAGTTTTATATTTTGTAACAGTTGAAATTATATTAATATCTTAAAGATTTTCCATGGTTTTAAATTTGTTCTACACTATCACGTTAATGAGGTAGCAGTAGTAAGAATAGTGACTTATTAAGTGCATAACTGTGTGTGTGTACAGTGACCTGTTATGATGTTCCATATTCTTATCCTTGAATTTCTTTCACATTTTCTCCATTACATAAACCTCTGTCAATTTACATTTCATGCTGTCTCTGTTACTTTAACTGGTTGTTCCTTTATGTTCAATTCTAAGTGCCAGACACCTGGGTGCAGGTGCTGGCTCTATCATTTTTAGCTCTTTGATCTGTGGCAAGTTTCTTAGAGTGTCTATGACACAGTTGTCTCTTCGGTGAAATGGGAACAGATCATTCTATCACAGGCTCTTATGTTATTATACGAATTAGGACGTGTAAAGCATTTAGAATAGTGCTTAGGACATGAGAAGTGTTCAAAAACTTCAGTCATTGCTATTGCCATCATCATCACAGATTTTACATCCTGACCTTTTTTTCTTTAAAGCCACCATGGCCTTTGTCATTTCCGAAGACACGTATTCTAGCTCACCTAAATACCAAATATCACTTGGTATATTGAACGTAATATCTAACACTTCGATAAAGATATAGCCCTGTGTTGACTTGTTATTTGTATATTTCTTTTTTTTTTTTTTTTAATTTTTTTTTTTTGAGACAGAGTCTCGCTTTTTTGCCCGGGCTAGAGTGAGTGCCGTGGCATCAGCCTAGCTCATAGCAACCTCAAACTCCTGGGCTTAAGCAATCCTACTGCCTCAGCCTCCCGAGTAGCTGGGACTACAGGCATGCGCCACCATGCCCGGCTAATTTTTTCTATATATATTTTAGTTGGCCAGATAATTTCTTTCTGTTTTTTTAGTAGAGACGGGGTCTCACTCTTGCTCAGGCTGGTCTCGAACTCCTGACCTTGAGCGATCCACCCGCCTCAGCCTCCCAAAGTGCTAGGATTACAGGCGTGAGCCACCGCGCCCGGCCGATGTATATTTCTTGTATTCTCCACAAAAATGAGAAATCCACACTGATATAGAAGATATAATCTCTTTTGGGAAAATGTAATAAAACAATTTAAGGGGAGATATGTGCTCAAAATACCTTAATGTGAATTTTTCAGGACACTTCAATCAAATCCATACTTAAAATTTGCTTCTCTTTTCATTTTCTGTGAAGATGACAAGTCCCTCCATAACCCCTTGGTAAAATGTGTTTTTCATTTTAGGGACAGTTGACATTCAGGGATGTGGCCATAGAATTCTCTAAAGAGGAGTGGAAGTGCCTGGACCCTGCTCAGAGGACGTTATACAGGGACGTGATGTTGGAGAACTACAGGAACCTGGTCTCCCTGGGTAAGGATACCTTTATTCCAGAAGTTAGGGTCTGCCTTTGGTATCTTAGCATTTTCCCTTGGGTGCCTCTTGGGAGCCCCTACATTGCTTGACTGAGATTGAAGTCCTTTTGAACTAGAAACAAAGGCTTCCTATGAGGCATTTAAATTTGTTCTACACTTTAGGATATGCCAGTTGTGGATTCACACCTAAAGTATGCATAAAACCTTATGCCAGACTAAACTATCTAGTTCCTTGCTTTTTTACCTGTGCTTTCATTTCAGTAGTTCTTAGAAGAGGGCTAGATGTCTACATGTTTGGATATAAAAAAACTTTGATTTTGTTGTCTTTCATTTGTGTGATTTTGCTTCTGGTAATTGCATTTGATATACATAGTTTTTAGGTCATGTCTTCTTTTTCTGCTGTGATAACCCATCTCTAGGTTGTGTTCTTGTGAACTCTTTTATGGGATGAGTTTACATGAAAACAGAAAATTCTTAAAGGAGAACACTTTGACTAATATGTTTGAATATGATCCTGCTACATACAGAGATGCCTCTTGAAGCCCTGAGCAGAATTGTCAGCATGTCCCAGGACACTGAGATGGAACGTATCAGGAGAGCCTGAGTGATAAGTGTTTCCAGTTGTCTTTCTGGTTTTTGAGGAGTATCACAAAAGTGTCCCTCAGGGGCACCGTGACAATGTTGATCACACATAGTAATGACCATCTCCTCTGAGCCAGCAGTCAGTGTTGGGATGTCCCCTAAGGAGAACATTGTTCAAACTCACAGCCTCATGTGTATGAGGCTCTTGGCTTAAACTATTGTTCATGCCACATTTTTTGTCCCCTGTGTCATTGTTCATTCTCATCAGCAAACCTTTGTTCAAACCTGTGTACAGTTTGTTTCAAGTTCAAACATACAACAAATAGGGTTTTAACACATCTTGTGGAGGCAGCTTGTGAAGTTGAATGATGCCTCCGTTTTTAAAGTCCACTTCATTTGTTTAAGCCGCTGCTACTTTCATCTTGTACACTTCCATGTGGTATAAATGAACTTATTTTTTATTCATTTAATCATCAGTTCTATATTTTTTATGATATTCTTAGTATTTGTTTTGTAACTGGAATGCAAGGAGTGTTGTGTCAGGAAATGGCCATTTATTTGTGTATTTTTGAAGAAGTTTTCCTTCTGTGGGTAGGGTACAGATCTGGAAGAGTTTCTCTAATACACACACAAACTCTGGAACTTACTGAACCAGTAGTATTAATTGGTTTTTTTACTTGTATATCACTTGACTTAGTACCTACTATTAGAGTATACTTTTGTCAGTTACACTTATTACTGTTTTTAAATTGAGAATTTTTGCTATCTGGAGAATATACATTTTTTAAATGAAGTTACTGTCAAATCCCAGAAATAACATTAAATTGACTTGCCATAATTTGTCACTTAAGACACATTGCTTTTTTTATAGTATATTTTTAGTTTTTTAAGCATAACTTATTTAACTTTATTTAAATTTCACTGAATTCTGATTTCTTTGAACAAATGATGTATTGTAAAAATTACTCTGCCTGTCTAGATTCATCATGTCCACCTTGGTATATTAAATTAATTTTTAAATACCGCCTAGTATTTTATAGGAAACTTAGCCCATTTCATGCACTTCCTGGACTTTTCCACCATTGTTTATATCACTCCTATTTTCTTCATAATTTTTGAAGTTCTAGAAATTGCATTCTTCACTTAACACACGGAGACTAATTGTGTTCCTTGTGGTTCTGTCTACAAGAATTTTATATAAAGTTTATCTGTTCCTTGTTCACCCACCTCCTGGTGCTGACCTTTTTGTTGTTCTCTGGCTCTTATCTGCTGCTTATGTTGCTGAGTACCTGAGTGTCAGCCTCCTCCATGGGTTTCCACGCCACAGCGAAAAATAGATCTGAAGTTTGTTGCTACTAACAGCGCCTTTTAGTATGAGCCATTCTCCACAAGGGGTCGCTTACTTATTTTTTTCATAAGATTACCTGTGTTCTCCTAGTGATAATTACAAAGTCAAATTTATTAATTTTGTATAAGTGCACTTTGATTTTTATTCATTTATACTAACAACTATATATCTACTAATATATACAGTAGTAGTACCCTTGACCCCATGTTTCATTTTTTAAAATTTTGTCATGTAACTTTTAGAATATTTTACATTGTGTGAGCTTAGCAGAGGCAAAATATACCATATTTTCTTGTTATTTGCATTTAGATTCAGTTCATTGTCATGGGTATTTAAACTCTACCTTTTCCCCCCTAATTCCCTCTTTCTCCAGCAGTTGGAAACTACCATTCCACTTTCTGTTTTATTTTACTACTTTATTTTTTTAATTAATTAATTTTTTTAAGAGACAGGGTTTCTCTCTGTCACCCAGGCTAGAGTGGCAGAGAGAAACGTGTCTTTTGCATGTGGATAATTTCTCAAATTTCTTAGTACCATTTGTTGCATTGTTTGTCCTTTTCCCATTAGATGATCTTGGCACCCTTGTTGAGCATCATTGATGATATGTGTGAAGGTTTGTTTCTGGCCTCTCCATTCTATTTCATTGGTTGGTACATCTCTGTCTATATGTCATTACAGTAGTGTTTTGATCGCAGTATCTTTGTAATAAATATTGAAATTATGTAATGTAAGACCTCCATTTTCATTCTTTTTCAAGTTTGTTTTGCTTTTCAGGGTGCCAGGTGATCCCATGTAAATTTTAGACTTTTAGTGTGGATTTATCTATTTCTACAAAAACTGCCATTGACATTTTGTAGGATTTTCACTGAATCTGTAGATCACTTGGGGCATTGTTGACATCTTCACAATGTCAAGTCTTCTTATCCATGAACGTAGATATCTTTCCATTTATTTGTGTCTTTTTAAATTTTTTTCAACAATGTTTTGCAGTTTGCAGTGTACAGATCTTTTTATGTTTATTCTTATAACTTTTTAATTTTGATTTTATGTATTTATTTATTCATTTATTTATTTTTGAGACAGGGTCTTGCTCTATTGCCCAGGCTAAAGTACAGTGACACAATCACAGCTCACCACAACCTCAAACTCCTGGGCTCAAGCAGTCCTCCTGCCTCAGCCTCCCGGGTAGCTGGGACTACAGACATGCACCACTGTGCCCGCCTAACTTTTTCTATTTTTAGTTGTTTGGGTAATTTCTTTCTATTTTTTTAGTAGAGACGGGGTCTTGCTCTTGCTCAGGCTGGTCTCGAACTCCTGAGCTCAAGCGATCCTCCCAGAGTGCTAGGATTACAGGCGTGAGCCACCGCGCCCGGCCCTAGCATATTAATTTTGTACTCCTGAACTCCCCAGTTTCCACAGGTCACCCTCACCTCCCACACTGTTCTCACTGTGTAAGGCAAGATGTTACTCATCCACTTAACAATGTCAGGATGCTTCCTTAATCAGTATATATGGAGGGTGATGACTCAGCTACCAATACTCTGAGGGATGGCTGAGTAGCACTATTAGCAACACAGCTCAGCTCTTGTATAGCCTCGTATTTCTTTATATGCTTAAGGTATTTGCTGTGACCAGTTATTCTCTATACTGCGTGGGTGAACAGTTGTATGTAAGAACACGTCTGATCTTGCAGGCCCAGGATCAAATCCTCTCATTCTCAATTACTTTCTGTGCAAATTGGGGTTAAATACATGAATACTGTGGGCCCGGTGTCTTTATTTGAAAAATAATGATAATTTATCTGAAAGTTTTCAACACAAGTTAGTGCTGCGTAAGGGCTTAGAATATTGCATGTTTTATAGTAAAGTCTCAAAAGTTCCTCTGTTTAACGATTTATCAACTCTACAATGAGATGGTCCTTTCCCTGTCTTATTTAACTCATTGTACCATAAGAAATACCATAGACTGGGAGGAATAAACCACAGAAATTTATTTCTCGTAGACCTGGAGGCTGAGAAGTCCAGATTAAGATCAGTGCCAGACAAATTGGTTCCTGGTGCGAGTCTTCCTTCTGGTTTACCCCAGCCATCTTCTGACTGCCCCACATAGCAGGAAGAATGACAGGAAACAAGCCTTTATGTCTCTTCTTTTAAGGGCATTTATTCTGCTCATGAGTAGTCCACCCTCATGCAGGCTGCACCTGCAATGACATCCCATTGGGGAATAGGACCTTAGCATTTGAATTTTGGCTGGCATATTCAGACCATAGAGGCTGCATTATATTTTATATGTTTTTATTTTTCTGTTATGTTCTAAACAATATGTTCTCTCATCTCAGTTAATACATTTTCTAAGTACAAACTCTATTATATATATTTGTGGCTGATGATTAAAAGGCAATACATTATTAATCTGTTATTAAAGGACAATACATATATAGGGAATTGTTCTATTGACTGTTACATAACTGCATGTGAAATCATAATTGTGATTTCTCACTTTGTTACCTAATTCTTATTCTCTGTAATGCTATGTATTTACCTGGCCTCGTGCATCAAAAGTCAGTGATCTTAACATATATTCCAGCTCTCATATCATGTGCAGCTTCTGAAATACTAGTTCCTGCTTTTTTGTTAAGAGGGAAGTGTTTAGAATTTCACAGACTATAACTTTGTATAAATATGGTTATTAATTATTTGCTTCCTGGTTTTATCATGGACTAGTATGTTTTATTAATTAGTTTTTATTAAGATTTTCAGATGATGGTTTTCCAGTAGGTTGTTTTTTTGTTTTTTGTTTGTTTGTTTTTTTTTTGAGACAGAGTCTCACTCTGTTGCCTGGGCTAGAGTGCTGTGGCGTCAGCCTAGCTCACAGCAACCTCAAACTCCTGGGCTCAAGCAGTCCTACTGCCTCAGCCTCCTGAGTAGCTGGGACTATAGGCATGCGCCACCATGCCCGGCTAATTTTTTCTATATATTTTTAGTTGTCCAGCTAATTTCTTTCTATTTTTAGTAGAGACAGGGTCTCGCTCCTGCTCAGGCTGGTCTCGAACTCCTGAGCTCAAAGGATCCACCCACCTTGGCCTCCCAGAGTGCTAGGATTATAGGCGTGAACCACCACGCCCGGCCTTCTAGTAGGTTTTATGCAGTATAACTGACGTGCATCAGTCATTAATGTCACAAAATGCGTTGTCTATATGGGTATAGTTTTATAACAGGTATTCCAAAAAATATGATTTGTTTTAACTTTTATTAACTTTTTCCTTATTTTCTCAGTGCTATTTTTGTTTTACAATTCAGAATTACCATTTATTTAGATTAGTCATTGCATAAGTTTATTGTGGGTTATTTACCGTTATAGTATATTGTGCAGTACTTTAGCATTTACACATACAGTGTAAATATGCTATAATTATGTACAATCTAATTTTTTTTCTTTTCAATAATGAGTCAACCATATGTTTTCCAAATGTAGTTCTGTTACCAATTGGTGTGTACTTTGGAGTCAAGGTGGAAAAATATTAATACTCCTCTCAAGACTAGCTTAGGTTTGTGCAATGTGAGTGTTTTGGTCATAGGATGTTTGAAACTAGGCTTTCCTAAAATTCGTTTGAATTACGTGTAATCACCCTTTTTTATTAAAGAATCTTATTCCTATTGTTGTCCTAAAAATTGAAGATCATGATTGGGAAGTTTTATAACTGTGTTCAATATTAAATATGACTGTTTGTATAATACTGTTTTTTAACATGAAATATTTATTTACCATCGATAATTAATCAGAAACCTGTGGTTCTTTATATCTTGTAGATCTCTCTCCTAAAAGTGTGATCAAGGAATTACCCCCAATAGGGAACAGCTATACACGGGAAATATTCCACACAGTAACATTGGAAAGATATGAAAACCATGACATCGAAGGTTTTTGCTTCAGGGAAATTCAGAAAAATGTACATGACTTTGAGTGTCAGTGGAAAGATGATGAAGGAAATTACAACACAGAGCCCATGACCCAAAAAGAAAATCTTACTAGTAGAAGAGGCCAACATAATAGAAGAGATGCAGGAAATAAGCCTATTAAAAATCAGCTTGGATTATGCTTTCAGACACTTCCACCTAAACTGCAGCTATTTCAAGTTGATGGGAATATTTATGACTGTAATCAAGTAGAGAAGTCTATCAATAATGGTTCCTTAGTTTCACTACCACAAAGAATTCCTTCTAATATTAAAACCCATATGTTTAAAAAATATGGGACTGATTTCATCAATCCTTCATTACTCACACAAGAACAGAAATCATGCATTAGGGAAAAACCTTACCAATGTAATGAGGGTGGCAAAGCCTTTAATCACGGTTCACACCTCATGGTACATAAGTTAATCCATTCCGGAGAGAAACAATATAAATGTGATATCTGTGGCAAAGTCTTTAGACAAAAATCAAATCTTGCACGTCATCAGAGAGTTCATACTGGAGAGAAACCATACAAATGTAATGAATGTGACAAGGTTTTCAGTCGCAATTCATGCCTTGCACTACATCAAAGAATTCATACTGGAGAGAAACCTTACAAATGTAATGAGTGTGGCAAAGTCTTCAGTCGTAATTCATGCCTTACGCTACATCAGAGAATCCATATTGGAGAGAAACCTTACAAATGTAATGAGTGTGGCAAAGCCTTTAGTGTGCGGTCAACGCTTATGAACCATCAGGTAATCCACAGTGGAAAGAAACCTTACAAATGTAATGAATGTGGCAAGCTCTTCAGTCAAACTTCAAGCCTTGCAATTCATCAAAGAATTCATACTGGAGAGAAACCTTACAAATGTAATGAATGTGGCAAAGTCTTTAGTCAAACTTCAAGCCTTGCAAGGCACTGGAGAATTCATACTGGAGAGAAACCTTACAAATGCACTGAATGTGGTAAGGTCTTCAGTTACAATTCACACCTTGCAAGTCATCGAAGAATTCATACTGGAGAGAAACCTTACAAGTGTAATGAGTGCGGCAAAACCTTTAGTGTGCATTCAAACTTAACTACCCATCAGGTAATCCATACTGGAGAAAAACCTTACAAATGTAATGAGTGTGGCAAAGCCTTTAGTGTGCATTCAAGCCTAACTACGCATCAGGTGATCCATACTGGAGAAAAGCCTTACAAGTGTAATGAGTGTGGCAAATCCTTTAATGTGCGCCCAAACCTTGCTAGACATCAGATAATCCATACTGGGAAAAAACCTTTCAAATGTAATGATTGTGGCAAATCCTTCAGTGTGCGCCCAAATCTCATTAGGCATCAAATGATTCATACTAGAGAGAAACCTTACAAAAGTGATAAATATGACAAGGTCTCCATTCAAAGTTCAAATCTTGCAAGTCATCAAAGAATTCATACTGGAGCGAAATCTCACAAATGTAGTGACTGTGGCAAGATCTTCAGTCATAATTCACTCCTCGCACAACATCAGAGAATTCATTCCTGAGAGAATCCTTACAGATGCAAAGAGTATAGCAAACCATCATGAGTTCAAGCATTAATTGTCATCAAAGAGCCCATACTAGAGTGAAATTATATAAATGTAATGTACAGGGCAGGGGCTTTACTTAGGCCTCAAAACTCACTAGACATCAAAATACACATCTGTGATAAAAACACATATGTAATGTGCATGCCTAAGCTAATACCCATGTATCAAAACTGTATAACATCTTTTATGGTGGTGTCTAAGAAATAATAGGATGGAAGGGCTCACTTCATTAGATGAGGATCATTTCTTTCCAAGTTCTTTAAAGAAGAAGGAGTCTGCCTTTGACAATTAATTAGAGAGCATGGAGTAAGGGCAGAGAATAACATAACACTAGGATGTTGGTCATCATACTGATTGGGTTTGGGGTGCTCTTCCTCCAACAGGAGGGCGCTGTGAGTTGCAGGAAAGAAATGTTCTACCAATTGACCATGAAATAAGCAAGTCAAAACCATAGGGCACTGGGGTTAGTAGGTATTAGTGACTAATTATGTGGTAGAAATACTGCAGGGGAAATGGTGGCCACCTTCTTCATTGAATGGCAACAACTGTTGTATAACAAAGATTATTGAACTACAATAAGACTTTATTGAGTAGGATTCACATATAACTGCTGGCGTTACATTTTGCTGCTGTTTTATTCTCAATGTATCATAGATCTTGTGATAACAAAATTTTATCTTTTTTCATAACTACGAATGAATCACGTTCTTTCTACCAACATAGTTTCATCCCACTTCAGTAGGGTACTTCATAACAGGCGATAACAATGCCCCCTTAGGCTCTTTATATTGAAAGGTGTAGAATAGTTTTTTTCTTGGAGGAATCATACAACATACAATGTTGGGAATGTATACTCATAGAATGCACTTGAGTTATTCTCTCTACACTCTGCCCTGGGTTACTTATATGGGTATAATGAAAATCTAATAGATGTGTGCAATTTCAGACTCTTATACCCTAAAACCTGTGTTGCTGTTCATGAACATGCACTATTATTAATATTATATTTACATAGCCTGTTTCTTGTGTGCCAAATAAGATGCATGGCATGAACCTTGATTTACATGAAGAGAAAATACAAACATAGTAACAATATGAAAAAAATTAAGAAATTAAAGAAAATGCAAGGAATAAGGATAAAAAAACATGTTTTGTCTTTGCAGTGCTCAGTGACATAATTTAAAAATATTAATGTTCATGAATTTCCTCAAGAATAACATACAATGGAAATTTTGTTTTGGTAGATAAACTTCATATATTCACCCTCAAAACACCTAGTGAGTTCAACTTTTGACCACTCCACTGGAACTTGATTGAAGTCCACCTAAAAGTTCAGTTTGCATATTGAGAATGATGATGTCCTACATGGAAGTGTTATGAGAATGTTTATTGCATAATGAGGCTTTCTAGGGAAAGCTGTATAGACCTCCCCTGCTGGTCCAAAAATGTCTTGAGAGACTTGGGAGAGGCAGCTGGGCCTCGGTGTTAACAATCGTTAAAGGTACCGGTGTGTTGCGGACCCAGCGTGGGTGCTGCAGGCCTGCGTGCGTGCGCGTGTACCTACGTACGTGCCTTCGTATGATACGCGCAATAATTAATGACCTCTAACGTCTGCCACCGGTCGAGGTCTCTCCTGAGGAAGCGGCAGCCACTTCTCAGCCCCGACACGGGTAGGGTGCCGTCCCCTCGCCTGGGCGTGGGAGCCCGTCGTCCTGGCTCTGGTGAGAATTTGACAAATCTGAATTGTCTTCTACAACAGTAAATGTCTTAATTGTTCCACCTCTGATAGATTATGTACCTTCTCCCTTTTTGTGGCAAAGGGCTTAATATATATTCAATAGGTAAAAGTAGTTGTTTTAAAGAAATTTTAAAATCTTTAATAGTTTGCGTATGTTTTATGGTGATACTACAAGCGGGCATGTCAAAACCTTCCTGTGATTGATGAAGTACCCTTTTTTCTTATGAATATGTCCATTTTGCTCCCTTGAAAATTTTCATTTTGCTCCCTTGAAAATTTTACAAGCTCCACATAAACAAAATAGATTCATAATTTTATCTATAATTAGCTTATCCTATAGTGAGTTCAATGAAAAGCTCCACAATAAATTTTTTTTTTTTTTTGCTTCTGATTATGGAAGTTCATACCGATACTTCTGTTTTAGCAACATTACTAGTTAAGTTAGCAAATATTACATTTTGTGAGATCCCAAAATCTATTCTAGATACCACATGTTTTTAAAATGTGGTGATGATAAATTTTCTTGTATTCGTTTGTGGGCAACACCAGGACATCATGCTCTTTTAGACTGAAAATATTTTCAACATACTAACTTTTCTATCTAAACATAATCATATTTCAATTAGTTACCACTTCTGGGTGGATGAAATCTTCCACATGCAGGGATGTGACAGAAAAACTCAATTCATAGTGGATGTTAATTCACAGATATTACCACAAAATTATTGCATATAGTAATGAGTTCATTTAAATTTGATAATCTTGTTTCACTTTCTTTGGGGTTCAAGGAAAGAGAATAACCGCCCTATTAAATGCCCCTAGAAATACTGTAAAATTATTTATTCTTTATGAGAAAATAAATCTAAATGTCTTTTGAAGGCATTTTACAGGCTTTGTAACCCACAAAAGAGAGATCACTCAGAAATAGAAAAAGAAAGCCTAACATAGATTACAATATTTAAATAAAATACGTTGTCTAACTTCAGAATCCATGTATTTAAAATTATATTTAGAAATTATTGACTTAAGCATATTATGTGAAGAAAAGATTATCTCATAGGTATTTGAAGTTGCTATCTCAAGTATGGAATAGAATGTGCTTAAAGAAGAACAATGCAATTTATAACTTTTTAAAAGTTATTGCTTTTGTTAAAGCAACGGTTGGTGATCTAACTTATCAGGAGCCTTGGCTTTCCATGGGCCACACCACTGGTCTTGTCCTTCTGGAAGTGAGCACAAGGGTGACTCTGTCCCTCTGGGGCAAATGGGGAATAAAAATGGAAATGAGGTTGGAGGGACCATAGTATTAAATTGCAAATTCCCTGCAGGCAGTTTTGCATTTTGCATTCTAGTTTGCATCCTCTTCAGAGATAATTTCAGGACTTTTAAGTGAAATTGCTCAGATTAATTTTACTTTCAGAACCTTCCAGGATCCTGTCACCGCCCCACATCCACCCGCTACAGAGATCCCACGTCCCAGACTGCTGAGCGGCTTCAGCCTCACTAACATTATTGGGTGAACTGGCTAGCAAAAACTAGTTTTAACATAAACTGTTTCTAACTTAGGAGAAAAACAGTTTGGTTTCCAACATCAGTGGCCAACACAACTGTGCTTTTAACTTGATACTGAAACCTTTAGGCTGTTCCACATGACGCTTTCTAGACCCAAACCGACGGCCCACGGTCCCTCCCCTCCGCGCCGGCCCCGCCCCCTCCGCGCCGGCCCCGCCCCCTCCGCGCCTGCGCAGGCGCCCGCCCTGCCTGGCCCCCTCTTTTCGCGGAGGCCCCTCCCTTCCCCTTCTCCGGCGTCCCTCTCCAAGCCCGGCTCTATCAACGCCCCGCCCCTTTCCCGACCCCCCTTCAGGCCCCGCCCCCGGGCCGCTGCGTCTCTTCCCTCTGCGCAGTTTCCCGCAGACCCGGAAGCGGATCGAGCGGAGAAAAACATCAAGCCGCGGAGCGTCCCTGTCCATCTGTCTCAATTAAACCTGCGCTTCGCCGTCTTCCAGACTCGGTGCCCGGGGGTTGCTACGGGCCTTAAAATCTCCGCTCCTCCCCAGGTAAATACAGACCTCGCGCCGTGGGTCCGGAAACTGCTTCCCTTTGGGTTAAAATCTCGGAGCCTGGTCCGCCCCCGATCTCTCTGACTTCGGGCCAGATAAACACCGATTTCCGCGGTTTTTAAACCTTTAAGCAGGGGTTTTCCTGCCCAAAACCCTTCACTGAACTCCCGCACTGTGCCACCTTAAGTCCTCGGCCGCGAGGTACATGGACGCCCTTTGCGCCACCGGTGGCACCCTTGGCGGCCCCGGGAGGGCAGCGCCGCAGCCTCAGTCCAGGAGAGGCCGCGTCCTTCCTCTGCCTGGTCCTGGAATTCTGCAGACCCCACTCTTCTCCGAAAGTACCATCGCCCCATCCCTCCTCCTCCTCCTCCTCCTCCTCCTCCTCCTCCTCCTCCTCCTCCCTGATCCTGCTCCCCAGGCCTCCCCTTCACAGTCACCCCTTCCCCTCACCCACGTTGCGGAAGGTGACCGGGGCCTGTCTTGTGACACCCGCTCAGTGTTCTCATGTCCCTAATTCTACCCCACTGGAAAATGCTGCTCTTCTGGGAGGCGCGCATCTTATTCCATGCCCTTCCCTGTGAATGTCTGAGCAAAGGGGATCAGGAGAAAGAGACAGCAACTGAGAGCAAATAGAAAAACTGAGGGGAAACAGTAAAAAAGAAGGAGTGAGAACTATAAAAAGATGTTGAAGTAGAGAATGTGGAAGAGATTTACAAAGAGACAGTAGAAGTGAAAGAAGATGCCAAGAAAGTAGTGGGGGATGAGGGGAAGTAACTGGAGAAATGTAGAGAAAAGCTCTATGTCCTGAGAGAGGAAGGACAGCAAAATAGGGTGAAGGGCAGCAAAGGGGGAGGCTCCTTAGACAGAGAGTGGGGGGAGAGGACAGATAATTTGGAGCCATGGGAGACAGAGCAGTGTGGTTCTGGGACACCAATAGGGGGCACCACAGCAGGGAGGAAGCCTAGGGACCTGGAGGTGCCAGAGAGTGGGGACAGGGGGTTGCAACAGGGAATAGGAAATTTAACAGAGAGAGCAGAGGGGGAGCAGAGGGAGAAGAAGAAAGAGGCAGAAATATATAAGATTGGGGACAATCCAGAGATTGGACCAAAACAGCAAAGCAGGTGAAACAAGTTGCAAGAAAGGAGCTGAATAGGTGTAAGAGGAAACAAACAGAAGTGGAGAAACAGCAAGAGAGGCGCACAAAATCAGCAGAATCCCAGGGGGGAAATGAAAGGAATAAAAGGAGATAGAGAAGGTGAGAATGAGAAGTATGTATAGAATGAGGGAGGGAAACACATAGTTATGAAGAAAGAGGAGACCCTGTGTCCAAATTAGTGATGAGATGATTGGATTTGATGATTAAGTTATGACTTTGGTTTCTCTATAATCTAATTGTTTAAATTATGCAAAGGAGGATGAGAATTACCAAGCTCTTGTCTATGAGGCTGGTACATTTTCTAATTCTTGGCATCAGAGGCTGGCCTCTTGCAATCCCTGTTCAGCCAGAGAGCAGTGACCTGACTCATTCAGTTGTGGGTCACCCTCTTCCCTTTTCCTGGAATGGGGTGGGGAGTGGGGGAGTGAAATGGGGAAGAAGTGACTGACTCTGTCACTACATGGTGGTCTTTTTTTTTTTTTTTTTTTTTTTGAGACAGAGTCTCGCTTTGTTGCCTGGGCTAGAGTGAGTGCCGTGGCATCAGCCTAGCTCACAGCAACCTCAAACTCCTGGGCTTAAGCAATCCTACTGCCTCAGCCTCCCAAGCAGCTGGGACTACAGGCATGCACCACCATGCCCGGCTAATTTTTTGTATATATATATTTTTTAGTTGGCCAGATAATTTCTTTCTATTTTTAGTAGAGACGGGGTCTCACTCTTGCTCAGGCTGGTCTCGAACTCCTGACCTCGAGTGATCCACCCGCCTCGGCCTCCCATACATGGTGGTCTTTTAAAGGAACTTTAAAAGAGCTGCTGTTTTGTTTTTGTAAAGAATTTACTTTTCTTTCTTTCTGGTTCCCTTTCATTTCATACATGGTTCATTCTGAAGGCTGAGATGAATCTTAGCTAGTAGAGTTTCTATATTTTTATATATAATTACTTCTGAAGCAAGCTTTGCTCGAATCCTATAATCAGCTCTTGTCATTTTCATCTAAATACATTTAAATTTTTTTCCCTTTGACTACAGAATTCATTGTTATTTTTTAACAATTTCAAAATCGTTTTCCTTTGAAATTTTGTCTATTTCAGATTGAGGTGTGCATGCTTTCTACTCTTTATCATATTTTGGAAATATGTTTTGGTAGCTGGTAGGTAATTTTGGATTGTTTAAATGCGTAGTTGGTAAAGATATCAATGACCTTTTGCTTTAACATCAGAACCTAGTTGAACCGCTCTATTTTTGTTTTCTTCCTTATGTCATCTGTTAAAGCAGTGAGCTGTGAGCTACTAAGTGGATGTTCCCCTCAAGTCCCTCTTTTCTGTTCAGTTCTCTGCAAATGTTAAAGGATGGGCTGGATTGGCATGGAACATTGTTCCAGCAGAACCCATGTATTCACAATGAAAAATTTCCTCAGAGCTTATTCCTACAGCTTACTCCCTTTCACTGTTTTCAACACCAGTAGCCATGTGTTCACAATTCTGCATTTTGTAAGTATGTTACTGTGTTTTTTTAGAAAAGAACAATTAAATGTTTGGGATCAATGTGATGAAACCTTGAAAGAGCAGTTTGTTTTGCTAAGGTATGTGAAAGAAGATCTTAGAATTTTCAAGGGAAGTTGTGACAAAGAACAACCCTGCCCATTGACCCAACTGCCTTATCAGAATCAGTCACACCTCCTCATTCTCACTCAGCCCAGACCTTCTCAGGATCATCTGGTGAAATGTCTCCCGCTATGGGCCTCAGAAAACCCCCCTGTAACATGGAGATGAGGGACCGGACCAGAACACCTCTAATAAGCCACACCGACCACTTAAGTATTTGGCAAAATTGGGTGTGAATCTGTTTGGCAATTCTTCTAAGAGGGGGGAGTGCCCAGTGTAATCAGAATCTTAAATGGGACTCAGTCCTCCAAAAATGAAAATGAAATAAAACCACAAGGATGGAAGCATGGTCTCTGAGAGACTGTCTTCAGAGACCTTTCTCTGCATTAGGATTATCGGGGCTAAACCTAAAGGCAGGTCATGTTGGTCCCTGGCATTGAGCCCTCCTCTGGCTTCCCATGTTCCTCAGGGCAAGTCCAGATCCTCCCTGTGGCTCTACAGCCCTGTGTCATGAGGGCCCCTGCCAGTGTGTGTAGCCTCCTCCTGGGAGCTCACCCTCCTCATGGCTCTCTCTGCCCCAGTCACATTTGATATTTCTCTTTTTCCAAACCCTTTCCTGTCTCAAGTCTTTGCCCCTGCTCTTACCCTTTGTCCATAAATTATCCTGACTCTGGCCCTTTCTCCTTCAGGTCTAGGCTCATAGACATCTTCCCCCTCCCCACACTCTGTCACTTCATGTTCCCTCTGCCAGTCAATTTCTATCACGTTACTCAGGTTTTATTGCCTTTGCATCAATCACCAAATCAGAAATGCTCCTCTGCATCGATCATTTCAAGTGTTTTGTGTTTTCCCTCCACCGGAGGATGCACAGTCTCCATGTTCACAGGACAAGTGCAGTACCTGCCTCGGGGCTGTGCAGTTAGTTGGTGGGGCTGTGGGTGGGGCTGAGTACTCCAGTAGACCAGGAGGCCAGGGCAGCTGAAGAGGATGGTCCCATATTTCTTCTGGAAATTTCAACTCTAATTTACCTAAACCTCCTGTGGCTACTTTAATTTACTGAAAATAACAGTAGGAGAATGTACTGAGGCCTGCAAAGCCCTACAGGCCCTACGTCCTGAGGCAGTGTGCTGAAGTGTCCCTGTTTTAGCCATCTATGTCACTGCTTCCAGGTCTTACAGGCTCTGCACATCACCAGGGACCAGTTGCCATCGTGGGCAGGGGCTTTGCCTTCTACCAGGTGATGTGCAGAGCCAGGGATCCTGGCTTCCCTTCAGGAAGGGTGGGGAGAAGGTCAGGAGCCTGAGAGGCATGAAGGCACCCCCTAAAGAACTAGGGAATCTTGCAGTTGGCTGTGATTGGTGAGACATAGGGACAGTGGTGGCTTCCCTCATGAGATCTGGTGCCTCTTTTTCTGTGACATCCTCAGTTAACTCAATCTAGCCAATCTTCACCTGCCTTTAAACTGGACTCCATGTTGTCCCAAATTGCTGGCTATTTCTTCCAGCACGGCCAACTTCTTAGACTACATACTGGAGGCCCCACTGTCTTTCATCCAGCTATTTGGGTCCATTCCTGCTGCAATGCTTGTCTGGAGTCCCCTGTGCTGGTCAATCTAGTTTGTTCTTCACGCATGGAGGAGATGCAGGAAAATGGGAAGAAGTGGAGGGATGTCCTTTGTGGTCTACAGGAGGAGTATGAAAGCAAGGATGGGCCTCTATATAAGTCCTGTGAATGGTGTGTACCCCTGTTTCAAGTGTGGTTGTTGGATCAGGAGTGTATGGAACTTGTGGAAAGGAATATCTCAGATCTGGCTGGAGCACCTGGAAGTGGGTTTATGGGTGGCTGTGGAGCTGCATGGATTGTTCTGGAATGCCATAGTATCTTAGTCCAGGTTTCCTGGGACAGAGATGCTGAGACTGAGGTTTGCATGCAGGGGTTTAATTGGGAAATTTGTGATCACAATGAAGAGGACTGAAGGCAGTGGAATCAGGCAGAGAGAAACATTATCTGGCAGTGTAGTTAGAACCAAGGCCTAAGCTGAGCCCACAGGGAGCTCAGGCAGGAGGAGGATGGGTCCCTGGGCCTGAGGGAGTGGATCCCAGAGCTGTACCATGGCATCCACTCCACACTGTGACTTCTGTGGAGTCTTTAGGGAGTGCAGAAATCGTCCTGCAACCCTTAGAGGAATTCTAGAGGAAATCTCAGAAATCATCTTCTGGATTACCTTTGGTATTTCGGGGTATTTTGTGTTGCAGGAAACTTTCAGATGCATTTTGGAAGATAAAAGGACAGTTTGGAGTGGAAGATATTGGGGTCTCATTGGGGGGCATGTGCCCCTCCTTTTTTTGTTTTTTTTTTGTTTTTTTGAGACAGCATCTGTGTCACTCTGTTGCCCAGGCTAGAGTGCAGTGGCATCATCATAGCTCACTGCAACCTCAAACTCCTGGGCTCAAGCAATCCTCCTACATCAGCCTCCCAAATAGCTGGGACTACAGGCGTGCACCACCACGCCTGGCTAATTTTTTATATTTTTTGCAGAGACAGCGTCTCCCTTTTGTTTAGACTAACCTTGAACTCCTGACCTCAAGTGATGCACTCAGCCACATCTCCTTTTTATTAGTGGATTTCGGTGGTGTTCCTGTGTGGGGTGGAGTCATAATGAGTGAAAATGTGGTGTCTTGGGTCACTGAGCCTCTGGGACTTTTATGTGTATGATTCCATGAGTATTAAGGCTTATGAGATTTTATAGCTGGATGGTTGGTTGGATCATTATGGAGTATCTGGGGAGTGTGTGGGTCCCCAGGGGACTTTGTAAGAGTGTCTGAGTCCCAAAGGGCAACAGAGGGGCCTGAGACTCAGGTGGCAGATGGTTTTCATTAGGGAGGGTTTGGTGTGAATGAGTCTAGGGGCACAACTCAAGAGGGCGTGGTTCTAAGGGTCTGTGAGACATGGAAAGATTTTTCTAAGATTCAGAGGGCAAACATAGACAGTGACATGCAGCCCAAAGGCCATAATTGGGACTGTCTTTGGGAAGATAAAGCTGCCAGGCCACTAATGGTGATTACTCTCTACTGGCCTCTTCCTGTTTGTTCCAAGATGCACACACAGGTGGAGTGGGTGGAGATAGACACCCTGCCAATAAGAGGATCACAACTCAGCCCTGGGGAAGGATACAGTGAGAGGTGCAGTGACCCCAAAGGAGGGTCCCCGTGGGGAGGTGGTTTCACCCTGCAACTGGCAATTAGAACAGCGTATTTAATTAATCCAGGACCTTATTTGTCTGTGTAGGGGATGGAAACTAGAAATTGAAATGCAAAACTCCGCCTGTGCTGAGTGTACAATTTCATAGTGATGCCATCAGAACCTCATTTCCATTTCTATTTCTCAGGCACCAAGGAGGAAGACACAGAACTCTGGGCTCAAGTCCAGGGACATTCAAGGGCCCAGGACCTGGGTGTTTAGGGGAGGGGTATCAGATAATTTAGGTCACCAACCATTACCTTAAACGTCTATAAATAATACTTTAAAAAATAGATATTAATGCTTTGTTTCCCTATGTTTCCATTGTTGATCTATTACGTGCTTTGAGTGAATTATAAGTTCAAATGGCTTTGAAATAAACTTGGTGCATCCAATTTTTTCAATTTGCTGAAATATTTTTTTAGTAGTAAATGATGCCTCTTATATGTGATAAGATCAGGCAATACAGTCACAATGAAGATTCAGTGCCCTTCAATGCCATTCAAAGGCTGAGCTACCAGGGCAAGTTTGTTATTATTATAAGTTTAAACTTTCTCACATTCCAATTTTCAAATATAACATGTGTATTCGTGAGTTTTTGAATTTTATTTAGTATTATGTGGTGACAATGTAGAAGTTCACTCCAACCCTGTAATCCTGGAAAATAGCAAAGGTTAAACTGCCTCCCCCTCCCACTCTGTTTTTTATTTTGGAAACAGTTTAATGCAAAGAACCACACTTCCATGTAGGACTTACTCAAATCTAATGACCCTCCAAATTGGTTAACTTGACTTAATCAAACTTTAGTTTTAAAGTTTCACTCCTTCTCCCAGTCACCTGAACTTTGGACCGCCCTTCAGCATTGTAATTAGGAACATCCTGTCTTTAAGATTGCCTCCCTGGAGTAAGCTGACCTTAAAATAAAACATTCCCAGAGTACCTGTAGGTCATGCCACGTGCTCGTCCACTGCCCCATACCTGGTGCTTTCTAGCTTCCTTTTCTCCTTCATATAAAAGAAAAGCTCTTTTTTGTGTGTGTGAATCTTGAACATCGCAGATCTACTGGTAAGAGCAGTTGGTCCATTGCAATAATTTTTTAAAATAAAATCTTTCATTACCTATGTCTGAATTTGTTTTTTTTTT
>CM052449.1:18736636-18753866 GCA_028533085.1 Varecia variegata | reverse complement strand
GTTCCCCTAGATGCAGTGGGGAATTTTTCCACAGGGTGAAGTCTTCCCTGTGTGTGTGGTTGTGGCACAGGAAGAGGGTGTGTTGATTCTTAGCATTAAACAACATATTTTTGACATTCAGGACTGACTGCTAAAGATTCATGATACATGAAGAAGCAGGCCAGAAGAGGAGGAAGAGGAAAGAAAAGGAGTCAGGAATGGCTCTTACTCAGGTAAAGTGAGATTCTCAATGTATTGTTCTGAGTCTGCCTCCTTTCTGAAGTCCAGGCACTGGAGTTGCTGATCTTCTCTGACTCTGCAGTGTCCTGCCTGACGTGTTTGCTCCCACTCACCCATGCCTTCCCTCAGTCCCTCTCATCTCCACTGAGATTCCATCTCACTGTGACCCAGTGAGATGACCTCGAGAAGAGGCTCCACTGGTCATGGTCCTGGGAAGGACTTCACACCCAGACGTGGGTTGGAGATGGAGTGTGGCCCTGTGGTGTCAGTGCTGTTGGGCAGCAGGGATTGTTTAGGGGCCACATCTGGATGCACTGTCAGCTGTCTGTAGATCAGGGTTGTGGAAGATGCACATGGACGTCACCCATTAATGTGCACAAGTACCTGCTAAACTCTGGAAAGGGAGACCAATAAAGGGAAATGTTTTTAGCCTGATTTTGTCATGCGTTTAAAGCTAAACTAGTGAGTCAATGTGTCTCACTATTTGTCTCTCAGTGTGCTGAAGGTTCGAACTCCCCCACCCCACCCCACCCCCGGGTGCATCCTCAATTTGGCTTAATAAACCTACATTGATTGAGATTTTTGCCTCAGTCACTTACTTGGGTCAACACGTGATGTGTGTTCATGAGGGCATGGATGCATAAGTGCCTGGTTTTTATCAAAGACATCATTTGAAATACGTTTTATGTCTTTTAGCAATTTATTTATTTTTGAGACAGAGTCTCACTCTGTTGCCCGGGCTAGAGTGAGTGCCATGGCGTCAGCCTAGCTCACAGCAACCTCAAACTCCTGGGCTACAGCAATCCTCCTGCCCCAGCCTCCCGAGTAGCTGGGACTACAGGCATGTGCCACCATGCCCAGCTAATTTTTTCTATATATATATTTTTAGCTGTCCATATAATTTCTTTCTATTTTTAGTAGAGACGGGGTCTCGCTCTTGCTCAGGCTGGTCTCGAACTCCTGACCTTGAGCTATCCTCCCACCTCGGCCTCCCAGAGTGCTAGGATTACAGGCGTGAGCCACTGCGCCTGGCCCACCACAGTTTTTAGATTCTGACTTGTCTTTGTTTAAAACCACTGTGGACATTATCATCTCTTAAGACATGACTCATGATCTAGCTCATCTAGATACTGAGTATCATTTATTGTGTCGAACATGATATCTAATACTTCTATACAGATAACCTTGTGTTGGTTTTATTTTTTCCAAATTATTTTCTTTCTTTAATCAACACCTGTGAAAGGACTTGTGTTGGTTATTTGTATATTTTTTTGTATTCAAAAAACTGAGAAATCCACACTGTTTTAGAGAATATCATAACCTCTTATGGAAAGGTACAATAAAACAAAATTAGGGAGATATAACTTGCTCAAATGTGTGCAAGAATATAGGAAAAACAGACTGAGTTTCGCCTACTTTACTCTCACAACACAGAACGCTCTGTGATCTCAAATGTGGACTTTCCTCCACATAGCAAGCAGTTCTACAGCAGACAAAAGTGGATGTTCTTTTATATAATTCTGTTCTGACTCTGTCTACCTGGATACAGGGTCATATTTCACAGGTTGAGGGCTCAATCCCCCAACAGTGTCCCCACTTCAGTGCCAGTCACAAACACAGATTTTGGCTTGTGCTTCTGACTGGCTATAATTCATGAATTCCCCCTCCTCGGATTTAATTAATTTGCTAGGATGGCTCACAGAACTCGGAAGCCACTTTACTCATATTTATCCACTTATGATGCAAAATATTACAAAGCACACAGATGAAGAGTCAGATGGAAGCACTCTGTTGGGTGAGGTGTGGGATAAGGGTTGAAGGGTGTCTATACCCTCTTTGATTGTGCCACCCCCCTGCCCAGGAGCCTCCCCTTGTTCACCTGTCCCTCTGTTTTGGGGGTGTTTTATGGAGGTTTCATTACCCAGGCATGATTGCTTCCATCCTTGACCATTGGTGATCAGTTCCCTCTACCTACATTCCCTCTCCTCTCACAAGAAGTTGGTTCCTGGGGCTGAAATCTCAACCTTCTAATCCAGCCTTGGTCTTTCCAGTGATCAGGGCCCATCCTGAAGCTACCTAAGGGCTTCCAGCCACCAGTTACTTCATTAGCATACAAAAAGGTATTTTTCCCTCCCCAGATTTCAAGTGAGCTCTGATGTCAGGAAAGGGGGGTGAAGACCAAATGTGTATGTCTGCCAGCCCGCTCACTTAGACTTAAGCGGTTCTAACAGTTCTCATTTGATGTGAACATTAGAAGTCTCCCCATAGTTACATGGTGAAATGTGTTTTCCATTTTAGGGACAGTTGACGTTCAGAGATGTGGCCATAGAATTCTCTCAGGAGGAGTGGAAATGCCTGGATCCTGCTCAGAGGGCTTTATACAGGGACGTGATGTTGGAGAACTACTGGAACCTGGTCTACCTGGGTGAGGACAACTTTTCCAGAAGTCAGGATATATTCTTGTGTTTACATTTTCCCTTGTGAATCTCTTGGGAGCCCCTGCATTGCCTGATTGAGATTGAAGCTTTATTAACTCAGAAATGAAAAGCTTAAAAATGGGAAATCTGGACTTTAATCATATCCTTTCTTCAAATGTTCTGCTCCCTTCGTGATCATTGGAGGGTTTCAGAGCTTTTTTTGTATGCATACATAATACTTTGGGTCAGATTTTTTTTTTTTTTTTTTGAGACAGGGTCTTCCTCTCTTGCCCAGGCTAGAGTGCAGAGGCATCATCATAGCTCACTGCAGCCTCAAATTCCTGGCTACAAGCTCTCGATCCTCCTGCCTCAGCCTTCCAAGTAGCTGGGACTATAGATGTGCACCACCATGCCCAGCCAAATTTTTTTTTTTTTTTTTTGTAGAAACAAACAAAAAAAATATTTGTCTAGATATGTTGCTTAGGCTGGTCTTGAACTCCTGGCCTCAAGCGATCTTCCCGCCTCGGCTTCCCGAAGTTCTAGGATTACAGGCACAAATGAGTCACTGTGCCTGGCCAAGTGTTGGAATTTTAAAATCTCCAATTTCCTGTTTTCTGCCTGTCTGCTTTTACTTCAGTGGTTCATGGAATAAAGCTAGATATCTGCATATTACAGTGGTTTCTAAGCATTCAGAAGGAAGCATCCAGTGGATGAATTTTTGACATGTTTTTCGAGATCCATCTCTGATGTCCTCTCTCGTGTAAATGTAGGGGTGGGATTCTAGAAAAGCCACAACACGTTATTTCTTTCTTTTCATAACCAGGAATCTCTAGTTTTGACATGAATATCATCTACATATTGGAGGAAGGGAAAGAGCCTTGGACTGTGGAGAGCCAGGTGAAAATTGCAAGAAAACCGCATAGGTGGGAAGGTACTAAAGGTGCAATCACAGGTAAGAGCTCTGATGGTCAGAGAGAAAGCTGCTTATTAAATAGAGCATGGGAAGCTGTCTGCAAATGGAGGAGGTCTTTGGGAAAAGAAAACTTTATATCCCGTGAGCTCCGAAAGGAAATTTTTCCCCCCACTTATTCTGTTCTTCAGATGTGTAAAAGTTTATGCTTTCACCCTCCAGTTGTGCTGCAGCTCAGAGACAAATGCAAGGTATTTGTCATGACTGCAATACTCTGTCATCTTGTGTCTGTGATCTCTTTGGTTTCTTTCAAAAAGGTGGCTTTCCTCTTTGGTCTCTCCTTGTGTATTTAATTCTACGTGATGCTCAGTTTTCCCTCCATATAGATCAGAGATGAGGGCTCCATAGTCCTGATGTCTGGACCTATCTATGTTCTATCCCGTTTCGTGTGCCTGAAAGACTTCTCAAGAGATGGGAAACATTGCCTGGTCTCCCTTTGTATCGGGGGCCATGGAAACTTCTTGGAGCTATCTCAAGCCCTCTCTGCCTGTTGACACTTTTCAGCCAGTTCTTACATTCCACTTTTGCCACACTTCATGGGTGTATGTGACAAGGGAATGGGTTGGATCTTATGAGAATAAATATAAAGACAGTTGACAGAGTCATTCTCTAATTAATCCCCACTCTTACGTGGGATGCATATCCTATTTTTTTCAGGCTTTAGCATGGGATCTGTAGGCAGAACAGAGTCCTGTCTCAAGATCTCACAAAATCAGACCCCCATATGTTATATTTTTCTCTCTCTTCCACCACTCAATACTTTGTTAATGTAGAAAACCTGGGCTATTCCTGATACCATGTTTTCTTACATTTGTGTGATTTTTGCCTTTGAAACATGCTTTTGATATATACACTTCTAGGGGTTGACATGTCATCTTTTATTTTTTACTGTGATAACCCACACTTAGATTATGCGTAACTTCTTGTGGACTATCCCACAGAGTGGTTTTACTAGTTAACAAAATTAATAAATGAGAACACTTTGACTAATATGTTAGCATATCATCCTGCTACATACAAGATGCTTCTTGAAGTCTCTGAGACTTGTCAGCATCTCTAAAGATACTGAGATGGAAAGTATCAGGAGAGCTTCATTGCTAAGGATGCCCAGCTATTCTTATTTTTGAAAAGTATCACAAAAGTATCTCTTAAGGGCATTGTGACAGTCTTGGTTACATACAGTAATGATTATGTCCTTTTAGCAATCAGTGATTTAGGAATTTCTCCTAGCATCAGCATTGTTCAAGTTCATAACCTTATGTGTATCAGATTCGTGACAGAACTATTGTTCACGCCACATTTCTCATCCTCTGTATGTGTCATTATTCATTTTCAACAGCAAAACTTTTGTTCTATTTGTTGTATGTTCAAATGTGCACCAGATACAGTTTTCTTCTTCTTCTTTTTTTTTTCTTTTTGAGACAGAGTCTCACTCTGTCGCCTGGGCTAGAGTGCCATGGCATCCGCCCAGCTCACAGCAACCTCAAACTCCTGGGCTCAAGCGATCCTCCTGCCTCAGCCTCCTCAGTAGCTGAGACTACAGGTGTGCACCACCACACCCGGCTAATTTTTTCTGTTTTTAGTAAAGACAGGGGTCTCCGCTCTTGCTCAGGCTGGTCTCGAACTCCTGACCTGAAGCGATTCTCCTGCCTCAGCCTCCCAGAGTGCTAGGATTACAGGCATGAGCCACCATGCCCGGCCCAGATACAGTTTTGATGCAGCTTACTGAGGAAATTGATGAAGTTGAATCATGTCTCCATATTTTAATTCTGCCATCATTTGTTTAAGCCGCTGCAGCTTTCATCTTGTACGTTTCCATTTATTATAAGTGAACTTTTATAACAATTATTTTATTTATTTAATAAGCACTTGCTTGTAGTCAAGGAACTCTTGAATGAAAAGAACAACCCTGGAGTGATCACATAACCTGTTTCAAACTATATTACAAAGATACAATTTATTTTTTTGAGACAGGGTCTCACTCTATCACCACAGCTAGTGTACAGTGGCATCATCACAGCTCACTGCAACCTCAAATTCCTGGGCTTAAGTGATCCTCCTGCCTCAGCCTCCCAAGTAGCTGGGACTGCAGGTGCGCACCACCATGCTCAGCTAATTTTTCTATTTTTAGTAGAAGCAGAGAGTCTCGCTCTTGCTCAGGCTGGTCTTGAACTCCTGAGCTCAAGCAGTTCACCTGCCTCAGCCTCCTAGAGTGCTAGGATTACAGGCGTGATCCACCGTGCCCAGCCAATAATGTGTTCTTGAGAGGATGAATGTGTTATTAGGCTTGATTCCATCATTCCATATTGTATGCCTATAACAGGACATCACTTCGTTCCCCATAACTATATATATACAATTATAATTTGTCAATATACAATAAAATTTTTTAAAAAATCATACTACAGTTCTTGTAGTCTATACTCCTTCATTTCTCTTAAGAGAAACCTATTTACAATTCCACAAACTATAACTTTTTATAAATGTGATTACTAATTCTTCTGAACTCATTTTATCATGGTTCCTAGAATATTTTCATTTTTGTATGACTTATGATGACTTTTCAACATGCATTATGAAATACAACTGTCAACGCACCACTTGTCAGTGTTGCAAAATGCTTGTTTGTGTACATGTAGTTTTATAACAGATATTTACTAAAATACTGTTTTTTTCTGACACTGTTGAATTCTTCCTCATTTCCCAGATTGTTTCAGAATTCAAAATTGTAATGAATTACCAATTCATTACATAGTTTATTTACCATTATAGCAATATCATGTTGTGCTTTAGTATTTATTAATATTTGTATATAATATTACAGAATAATATTTCTTTTCAATTATGAGACAGCCAACTGTTTTTGGCCAGTTGGTATGTTCCTTGAGGTCATGGTAAAAAAAATACTCCTTTAAAGGCTAACATAGGCTTCCACAATGTGAATGTTGGGTCATAGGTTGCTTGAATCTAGGCTTTCATACTATTTTAATTGCATGTAGCCACTTTGTTAAAGAATACTATTTGTTTTTTTACTTCCTTTATATTGAAATTCATGGTTCTGATGTTTTATAACTCTAATATAAGTATTACTTTTTGTATAATACTGTTTTCAATATGAAATATTTATTTACATATGGTGATTAATTGGAAACCTATGATTCTTTATACCTTGTAGATCTCTCTCCTGAATTTGTTATCAAGGATTTACTACCAAAAGGGAAAAATTTTACAGGAGAAATATTCCAAACAGTGATGTTGGGAAGACATGGAAACCATGACATTGAAGACTTTTCCTTCAGAGAAGTCCCAAAACATATATATGATTTTGAGTGTCAGTGGCAAGATGATGAAGGAAATTATAAAGGAGTGCTTATGACCCAGAATGAAAATATCACTGGTAGAAGAGATCAATATGACAGAAGAAATGCAGGAAACAAGGATGTTAACAATCAGCTTGGATTAAGCTTTCATTCACATCTGTCTGAACTCCAGCTATTTCAAGATGAAGGGAAAATTTATCAATGTAATCAAGTTGGGAACTCTACCAACTGTGGTTCTTCAGTGTCACCACAAAAACCAATTTCTTCTCGTGTCAGAACCCACAATTCTAAAAAATATACAAATGAATTTAGCTATTTTGCATTACTCACGGAAGGACAAAAAGCAAACAGTTGGGGAAAACCTTACAAATGTAATGAGTGTGGCAAGGTGTTCACTCAAAATTCACACCTTACAAGTCATAGAAGAATTCATAGTGGAGAGAAGCCCTACAAATGTGCCGAGTGTGGCAAAACCTTTAGTGTTCGTTCAAACCTAACTATCCATCAGGTAATCCATACTGGAGAAAAACCTTACAAATGTAATGAATGTGGCAAGGTCTTCAGTCAGCCTTCAAACCTTGCAGGTCATAGGAGAATCCATACAGGAGAGAGACCTTACAAGTGTAATGAGTGTGGGAAAACCTTTAGAGGACATTCAAACCTAACTACCCATCAGTTAATCCATACTGGGGAAAAGCCTTTCAAATGTAATGAATGTGGCAAGCTCTTCACTCAAAATTCACACCTTGCAAGCCACTGGAGAATTCATACTGGGGAGAAACCTTACAAGTGCAATGAGTGTGGCAAAGCCTTTAGTGTTCGTTCAAGCCTAGCTATCCATCAGACAATTCATACTGGAGAAAAACCTTACAAATGTAATGAATGTGGAAAGGTGTTTAGGTACAATTCCTACCTTGGAAGGCATCGCAGAATTCATACTGGAGAGAAACCTTACAAGTGCAATGAGTGTGGCAAAGCCTTTAGTATGCATTCAAACCTAACTACACATCAGGTCATCCATTCTGGAAAAAAACCTTTTAAATGTAATGAATGTGGCAAGGTTTTCACTCAAAATTCACAGCTTGCAAATCATCGAAGAATCCATACTGGAGAGAAACCTTATAAGTGTAATGAGTGTGGGAAAGCCTTTAGTGTGCGTTCAAGCCTAACTACCCATCAGGCAATCCATACTGGAGAGAAACCTTACAAATGTATTGAGTGTGGCAAGGGCTTCACTCAAAAATCACACCTTACAAGTCATCAGGGAATTCATTCTGGAGAGAAACCTTACAAGTGTAATGACTGTGGCAAAGTCTTCAGTCAAACTTCACAACTTGCAAGACACTGGAGAATTCATACTGGAGAAAAACCTTACACATGTAATGAGTGTGGAAGAGCCTTTAGTGTTCGGTCAAGCCTAACTCTTCATCAGGCAATACATACTGGACAAAAACCTTACAAATGTCATGAATGTGGCAAGGTCTTTAGGCACAATTCATACCTTGCAACTCATCGAAGAATTCATACTGGAGAGAAACCTTACAAGTGTAATCAGTGTGGCAAAGCCTTTAGTATGCATTCAAACCTAACTACCCATCAGGTCATCCATACTGGAGAAAAACCTTATAAGTGTAATGAATGTGGCAAGGTTTTCACTCAAAATTCACACCTTGCAAATCATCGAAGAATTCATACTGGTGAGAAACCTTACAGATGCAATGAGTGTGGGAAAGCCTTCAGCGTTCGTTCAACGCTAACTACCCATCAGGCCATACATACTGGGAAAAAACCTTACAAATGTAATGAATGTGGCAAGGTATTCACTCAAAATTCACACCTGGCAAATCACCGAAGAATTCATACTGGAGAGAAACCTTACAGATGTACAGTGTGTGGGAAAGCCTTTCGTGTACGTTCAAGCCTGACTACCCATCAGGCAATCCACACTGGAGAAAAACCTTATAAGTGTAACGAATGTGGCAAGGTCTTCAGGCAAAGTTCAAATCTTGCAAGTCATCACAGACTTCACAGTGGAGAGAAACCTTACAAGTGAGTGTGACAAGGTCATCAGTCACAGTTCACTCCTTTCACAACATCAGAGAATTCATTCTTGAGGGAATCCTTAAAAATGTAATGACTATGGCCAGTCCCTCCTAAGTTGAACCATTAATAGAGATCAAGAAAGTCCATGATATGAAATATCATGTAAATTTATGCGGCAGAGGCTTTATCTAGGCCTCACAGCTCAGTGGGCATCAAAATACACATAATTGATGAAACTACACAAATGCAATGTGTATGGTGATGCCATTACCCAATGACCATAACAAATGTAATGTGTATGGTGAGGCCATTACCCAGTGACCTTAATAACTGTAGATGAGGATTCATGTGAAGAATAACTCTGTCTCTAATTTCCCAATTAGTCTTTGATATTTTATACTGCAGAATAATTACAAGTCCAAGTATGTTAAAACTTATGACACTTACATATTAAAAGGTCACAGGATGTTTGTATATGGCCTGTTAACTTCAGGTTATTAAATGTTTTATTGAATTATTTAAGATTTCTTGAAAAAAGTAGTGATTATGATTTTCTCTCTGAACTTTGAAATATGTTGATATTATATGTCTTTACCCACTTTCCATGGTGGTTTCTGGGAAAGAATCAATAGGATGTAAGGGCTCAGTTCATTTGGTGAGGGTTATTTCTATCCAATTTGTGAAGGAGGAGGGCTCTACCTTTGAAAATTAAATACTGTCTGAATTAGCATCTGTGAGGTGCTGAGAATAATGTAAAACAGTGATGTCAGTCATCATGCTCATTGTGTTCCGGGTGCCTTTCTCCTGACAGAAGGGCACTGTGGGTTCAAAGAGAAATGCTCTACCAACTGACCATCAAATGAGCAGGTCTTGACCATGGGACACTGGCATTTTTATGGGAGGAGAGTAACAGGTAATTAGGCACTGGTAGTGTGGTAGAAGTAATGCAGAGGAAGTGGTGACCACCTTCTCCATTGAATAGCAATAGCTGTTTTATAGCAAAAGATTGATGGAAAATTAGTCTTGCTTTTGCAATTGAAGATTATTAAATAGTTACCAGAGTGAAGAGTTTATTCGAAAGAACCAGAAAACATGTTCTTGAGTAAGACTCATTAACTGCTGGAATCACATTTTGCTTCTGTTTTATTAAGAATGTATCATAGGTATAATGTTTTAACTAGTACAATTTAATCTTTTTAAATAAATGAGTCCCATTCTTTCAACATCATTTTATTATATCTCAGTGGGATGCTTTATAAGAGTGATGCACCATTAGGCTTTTAATTTCATCTTTTTTTTTTTTTGCCAAACTCAAGGAGAGATCCATTAGGCTTTTAAAGTTGAAGCATCAAGGACAATTTTTTTCTTTGGTGGAATCAAATAACAATTTTGGGAAACATATTTTGCACTTAAGTTATGCTGTCTCTACTCTGGCATAGTATATTTATTTGAGTACAATGAAAATCCCAAGGAAAGCACATTTCACATTCTTAATGCCTTAAAATCTATCTGTATTACTATTGATTCGTATGCACCATATGATTATATTTCCACATACCTCTTTCTTGTATGCCAAATAAGGCCCATAGTGTGAATCTTGACTTACATGCAGGGAAAATGCAAATATAGTAGAATGTGAAAATTATGAAATGAAACAGATTTGGGGGATAAAGATAAAAATAACACCACCTTCATTTTATTGTTGACATATTCAATGACAAAATTTGAAAAGATTAACATTCGTGAATTTCCCCTTAAGAATGAACATACACAACTGGACTTTTATTTTATTCTGGCAAATAGACTAGACATTTCATATATTCACTACCCTAACGTTTTTTGGTAATTTAAACTTGGTACCACTCCACTGGAACTGGATTGAATTCCACCTAAGATTTGGTTTAGATATTGAGAATGATGCTCATAAACTCAAGTGTCAGGAGAATATTACATAATGTGGCTTTCTCAGAGAAGCTGGAAGACTTCCAAAGCTGGTCCAAAAATGGCTTGAGAGAGCAGAGATAAGGCAAGACTCTGTCTCAAAAACAAACAAAAACAAAAAAACCCTCTGTATTTCTGCTTATATATAGGATGAAGGCACTATAAGACATGAGTCTCCATCTGCCTCGTTTGCCAGCAAATTAATAAACCTCTCTTGGCCTCAGGGGCAAGTGCCAAACTTTTGGGAACATCAATACACGGATACACTGAGTTGCAGCAGAGAAGGAGGTTTAATCTTAAAGCTAACCATGAGAGGAGAAGAAACCTTAAATCCATTTCCCTGAGGGGTTTGGGGATGGGGATTTTTTTTTTTTTTTTTTGACAGTCTCACTCTGTTGCCCAGGTTAGAGTGCAGTGGCATTATCATAGCTCACTGCAACCTCAAACTCCTGGGCTCAAGTGATCCTCCTGCCTCAGCCTCCAGAGTAGCTGGGACTACAGGCACGAACCACCACACCCAGCTAATTTTTCTATTTTTTGTAGAGACTGGGTCTTGTTCTTGTTCAGGCTGGTCTTGAACTCCTGACCTCAGGTGATCCTCCTTTTCAGCCTCCTAGACTGCGAGTGGGGATAGGATATTTAAGGGGTCTGGAGTGGGTGGGAGTGTGGAGATCTTTGATTGGTGGAAGAGTGCAGGGTGAAGAGTCACTAGACAGGGGAGTGAAGAAACTGCATTCTCTTGTTGATTTGGTTTCTGGGCAAGGGATCTTCAAACTGGTTGGCATCTGGTGTTCCCCTGGAATTCAGGATCTGAAAAACATCTTAAGCCATTATTAAACAAAAGCCTTTTGATTCTACCCTCCTGAGGTCTTATCTGCAAAAACAATGGGGATGAAAATTAATTCTTCAAAGCAGTATGATTCTAACATCAGAGATCCTGTCTATAGCAACAATGTGGATGCAAATGGTCAATAATAACTTTCAGTTACAAGGAAGTGGGTTAAAGTGTGCTTGATTAATGGTTAATTATAACTATATTTCTGTGCAGATTTCTTGTTAACCCTCTGAGGGCTGTTTCACATCCATGTTGATTCCTTGACACTTTTAGAAGAAACAAAACTCCCCGTATATAAAATGGGTTCATGACTAAGCTACAATCAGTTTCTCATACTGTTTTGAGTTTAAGATTGTGGAAAAGCTCCACAATCAACTCATTCCTTTGCTTGAGATCGTGGAAGTCCAGACTAAAAGTTCTTTCTTAGCAACATAGCTACTTAACAATACTGCATAATATAGAATAATCTACCTTGTGAAGATGCCAAATTCTATCCTGGATACTATCTTTAAAAAAAAAAAATACGTGCTAATGGCTGGGTGAGGTGGCTCACACTCACAATCCCACGACTTTGGGAGGCTGAGGCAGGAGCATCACTTGAGGCCAGGAATTCTGAGGTTAGCCTGGGTAATATATGGAGAATTGGTCTCTACAAAAAATAATTAGCAGGGCCTGGTGGCACAATTCCCAGATATTAATACTAAAGAGGGTGACCCAGGAGGATGGCTTGAGCCCAGGAGTTGCAGGCCGCAGTGAGATATGATCACCCCACGGCACTCCAGCCTGGGTGAAGGAGAGGTACGGTGCGCCTCCCCCCCAAAATGCCTATATATCTTCTTGTATTCATCTGTGTGCCATGCCAGGACGTTCTGCTCATTTTAACTGGCTGAAATGGCACATTCAGCCCATGCACAGCTTTGTGTTTTCCATTCTAGTTTGCATCCCCTTCGCAGGCAATTCCAGGCTTTTAAATTAAATTGCTAAAACTAATTTGAATAACAGGAATTTTCCTGGAACCAGTCACCAACAGACTTTGAGCTCCCGCAGCAAGACCCCAGTTCCCAGACCACTGAGTTGTTCCCGCATCGCAGGAAGGTCTAGTCTGCTTCATGCTGAAAACCTCACGCTGCGGGAGCGAGGCCTCGGGCGCGCCGGCCCCGCCCAGGCCCCGCCCACTCCCGCAGGTCCCGCCCAGGCCTGGCGTCCCCTGCGTGCGCAGTTTATCCCCGACCCGGAAGTTGATCTCGCGGAGGGAAGGCGATCCTGCGGCTCGTGAGTTTCCCTTTGTCTAGATTAGGTCTCCGCTTCGCAAACCCCAGCACTTCTGTACCCCGGACCTAGGGGCCGTAGAGACCTTGAAATCCCCGCACCGCTCCTTCCACCCCGAGTAAATTCAGGCGTCCCAGTGAGAGTCCGGGGCCGCTTCCCTTTGAGTTAAAAATCGCTCTGAGGCTGGTCCTGTCCCCGATCTTTCTGCGCTGGAGACACCGCCTTTCGCACCATGTCCCTGCTTAAAGCCCTTCAGTGACCCCTCCACTCCCTCCAGGCCACGTAAAGTCCTCACGCGCGAGGTGGATTCACGCCCTTCCGGTCCCCCAAGCCTTGCCCTTGTCGGCCCCTGGAGGGCAGCGCCGCAGCCCCAGTCCTGGAGAAGCCCGGTCTTCTCCCTGCTCCTGGGATTCTGCAGAGCGCACCCTCTCCTAATCCATCCCCGCCCTTTCCTCCTTGGGCCCAACTTCTGCTTCCCAGGACTCTTGGTCCTTGGTCACAGTCACCGCTTCCTCTAATCCTGCGTTGCGGGAGGTGACCGGGCCTTTCTTGTGACTCCCAGTGTTGTTCTGTCCCAAATGCCTCCCCGCTGGAAAAACGTGCTTTTCCTGGACTCGGGCATCGTATTCCACCCCCCTCCCTTTGAATGTGTGGGCAAAGGGGATCAGGAGAGAGACTGAGGGGAAATGAAAAAACTGAGGAAGTGAAAAAAAGAATGAGGGAGACCCATAAACAGATGACGTAGTGGAGGGTGGAGGAGGGATTTGCAAAGAGACAGTAAGAGTGAAAGAAGCAGCTGAGAAAGTAGCAGGGGTGGGGAAAGCAACTGGAGAAATTTAGCGAAAAGGTCCATGTCCCAAGACATGAAGGACAGCAAAATAGGGAGAGGGGACAGCAAAGGGGGAGGCACCTCAGACAGAGATGGGGGAGAGGACAAATTATTTGGAGCCAGGGCAGACAGAGCGGTGTGGTTCTGGGACAACAAAAGGGGACCCCTGGTGAAAAGGAGAGCAGAGGGGGAACCACAGCAGGGAGGAAGCCCAGGGACCTGGGGGTGCCAGAGAGTGGGGACAAGGGGGTGTAACTGCGAAGAGGGAGTTTACCAGGGAGAGCAGAGGGGGAGCAGAGATGGGGAAGAAGGAGGAGATTGAGGACAATGAAAAGATTGGGGAGAGAGAGGAACAAAGGGTGAAACACGTTTCCAAAATGGATCAGAACAGGAGTAAGAGAAGGAATAGAGGGAAGAAGGGGAGAAAGAGCAGAAGAGAAGGGGGCACAAAATGAGAAGCAGAACCCCAGAGAGAAACACGGAAAAGAAAGAGCTAGAGAGAGAAGGTGACGATGAGAAGTATGTACAGAACGAGGGCCAGAAACACCATAATGAAGAAAGAGGAGAACCTTGGGTTCAGATGGGTGCTGAGATGACTGGATATGATGCTTAAGTTGTGACATGTTGATTTTTCTCTATATAATGTAACAAATTTGAAATTTGTATAAGGTGTACAAATGAGAATGAGAATTGCAAAACTCCTTTCTGTAAGGCTGGTGCATTTTGTAACTCTTGGAGTCGTAGTCTAGCTTCTGTTTGCAATTCCCATTCAGCCACAGGACAGTGACTTGACTCATTTAGTTGTGGGTCATCCTCTTACTCTCTTCTCAGATGGGGTGAGGAGTGGCAGAGTGAAGTGGGGAACAAGTGACTGAGTCTTTGTTATATGGTGCCTTTTTGTCGTTGTTGAGACAGAGCCTTGCTCTGTCACCCCTGGTAGAGTGGAGTGGCGTCATCATAGCTTACTGCAACATGCTTTAAAAAGGAACATTAGAAGTGCTTTTGTTCTCTTTTTCAAATGGATTTACATTTTTGTCTTTTCATTAATTGCTTTTTATTTTGGAGACAGAGTCTCCTTCTGTTACCCCGGCTAGCATGCTAGCATGCAGTCGTGTCATCATAGCTCACAGCAACCTCAAACTCCTGGGCTCAAGCGATTTTTCTGCCTCAACTTCCAGAGTAGCTGTATATGCAAGTGCCACCACGCCCGGCTAATTTTTCTATTTTTTGTAGAGATGGGGTCTCACTCTTGGTCAGGCTGAGCTCAGCCCATGATCCATGCAGGGGTGATGCATCAGGTTTGTCAGGGCCAGGTCTGTGCCCTGGAGGGAAGCTTAGTCCAGTCAGCTCCCTCTGCTGCAGTAAGGCGGGGGTCACTTCACCAGGAGGGAAAGTCTGGAAGAAAGAGGTCAAAAATTCACTTGTTCATCTCCCTGTAGGAATTTATTTTTCATACATTTCCCATGGTACAGTGGGCAGCAGAGGACCATGTTTCTACAGGTTGAAGTCTTCTCTGTATGTGTGGTTGTGGCACAGGAAGGGGCTGCGTTGAATCTGAGCATTACACAGCCTATTTCTGACATTCAGGATTGCCTTCTACAGATTCACTGTATGTGAGGAGGAAGCCCAGAAGACTAGGAAGAGGAAAGCAAAGGAGTCAGGAATGGCTCTGACTCAGGTAAAGTGATGTGCTGTGTTGTTCTGTCTCCTTCCTTTCTGAAGTGCCAGGCACTGGGGTTGCTGATCTTCTCTGACTCTGAAGCGTCCTGCCTGATGTGTTTGCTCACCCTCACCCATGCCTTCCCTCAGTCCCTCTCATCTCCACTGAGATTCCGTCTCACTGTGACCCAGTGACATGACCCTGTGAAGAGGCTCCACTGGCCATGGTCCTGGGAAGGGCTTCACACCCAGACGTGGGTTGGAGATGGGTTGTAGCTCTGTGGTGTCAGTGCTGTTAGGCAGCAGGGACTGTTTAGGACCCATATCAGGATGCACTGTCAGCTGTCTGTAGACCAGGATCAGAGAAGCTGCACATGGAAGTCACGTATTAATGTGCATAATTACTTGCTAAGTTCTGGTGTGTGGATATGTGATGTGCGTGCATGAGTGCATTGATGGGCAAGCCTATGGTTTATATCAAAGAGACATCATCATTTGCAGTAAGTTTTATATTTTGTAATAATTGAAATTATGTTAAATATTTTCTGTGGTCTTTTGTTTTGTTTTGCTTTTTTGAGACAGGGTCTCGCTCTCTTGCCCAGGCTAGACTACAGTGGTGTGATCATATCACACTGCAACCTCAAATTCCTGGCTCAATCCATCGTTCTGCCTTAGCCTCCTAAGTAGCTAGGACTTCAGATCTGTGTGCCACCGTGCCTGGCTAATTTTTCTGTTTGTAGAGATGGGGTCTCACCATCTTGCTCAGGCTGGGCACAAACTCCTGGCCTCAAGTGATCCTCCTGCCTTGGCCTCCCAAAGTGCAGGGATTACAGGCGTGAGCCAATGCACCTGGCCTTCTTTTTTTTTTTTTAATATATCTTTTTTTTTTTTTTTTTTTTTTGTCCATGGTCTTAAGTTTGTTCTAAACTATCATATTAACCAGTTAATTGTAATAAGAATAGTAACATATTATGTGCATACCAGTGTGTCTATACATTGATCTTTTATGATGTTCCATGTTCTTACCCTTGAACTTGTTTCACATTTTCTCCATTAGATAAACCTCTGCCAATTTACTTTGATTCTGTATCTGTGATTTTTAACTGATTGTTTCCTTATGTTCTTTTTTTTTTTTTTTTTTGAGACAGAGTCTCACTCTGTTGCCCGGGCTAGAGTGCCGTGGCATCCGCCTAGTTCACAGCAACCTCAAACTCCTGGGCTGAAGCAATCCTTCTGCCTCAGCCTCCTGAGTAGCTGGAACTACAGGCATGCACCACCATGCCCGGCTAATTGTTTTTCTATATATTTTTAGTTGTCCAGCTAATTTCTTTCTATTTTTAATAGAGACAGGGTCTCGCTTTTGGTCAGGCTGGTCTCAAACTGAGCTCAAACGATCTACCCGCCTTGGCCTCCCAGAGTGCTAGGATTACAGGCGTGAGCCACTGCGCCCGGCCCTTATGTTCTAATCTGAATCCCAGACACCTGGGTTCAGGTGCTTGCTCTGCTATTTTTAGCTCTTTGATTTGTGCCCAGTTTTTTAGAGCGTCTGTGACGGGAGTTGTCTTTTAGTATAAATCTTTCTATCATGAACTAGGATCTTTTTTTATGAGGTAGTCATGCATGTAAAGCATTTAGAATAGTGTTTTGCACATGGGAAATGTTGAAAAATTTTAGTCATTGCTGTTGCTGTTAGCATCAGAGTTGTTAGATTCTGACTTCACTTTCTTT
>CM052449.1:18703022-18736136 GCA_028533085.1 Varecia variegata | reverse complement strand
ATGGCAGACTGGAAGCAGCCCATGCATGCTGCTCTAAAGGAAAGACTCGGATGTTGCAGATGGATGCCCACCTATGAATGGGCCTTCTTGGAAAGAACATTGTGAATCATCAGAGAAAACAATGGGGGACATTCAGAGCCAAGGAGAAGGTGATGACACAATCCACTTGGTAAGAACGGAAGGTACCTCGAGGAGGCAGCCACATGTGGGGAAGAACAGCAGGGGAGAAACCTGGGGCTTCATGCTCCCCCTGTGGGCACTGCACCAGAGCTATGAGGGGGCCCCTACCATCGCAGACTTCCAGACTGATCAGGGAGCTGCTGAGAGTTTGTGCAGTGACATAGCACTGCAGAGTGAGCACAGCAGGGACCTGGTAGCTTCTGTTCCCAGGTTGCCACAACTAACATTCTGAGCTGCTTCTGCATCACTTCAGCTGGGCTGGGGAGGGAGCAGGGAGAGCAGACATTCCTGTGTGCTCTGTAACTGGGACAAGCAACCCTCCCCACCACGGGGCATCTGAGAAGAACCAGCAGCACAGATGCCACCAGAGAAGCCCTGAGGTGACTGCCTCCATAGGACCTGGATATGGGGAGAGCCCTAGCTGCTCAGCAGCCTGGCCCCGCTGCCTCACCCCTGCAACTCCCAAGTTGCCACCTGGCACCACAGCTCTGACCCTACAGTTCCTGTGTGGCTGCTCTAAGGCTGTCCCACTGTTGGCCCTGCATCCCTGCCCCCAAGGTTCCAGAGCCACTGCTGGGCCCCAAGAATCTGCCCCTGAGGCTCTAGTGCTATCACCAGGTCCTGTGGCCCAGCTCTGAGGTTCCCCTGCTGCTGTCAGGCCCCCTACCCTCCATATGAGGCTCCAGCACCATTGCTAGGCCCCATGGTCCCTCCCCCCAATGCTCCCGCTGGGTGCTTGGCAGTAACTGCCCCCATGGTCCAGTGCTTCACCAGGGACATGCTAAACTCTAGTTGCCATCACAGTTGGACCCAGTTGAAGTAAACACCTGTCGCGCTGACACCCATGACCACTTCCTAGATATCCTCACCCAGCTGCCACTGTCACCACCATGGAGGGACCTGGGCAGAGCAATCTCCCAGAGTCCCAGCGTCCATAGAGAGGGACTCACCCAGCCCCAAGCCCAAGCTTCCAATAGCCAGCTGGGGAACAAGCCACCACTCTGCATGAAGATCATCCAGCACTGGCTTGGACTGTGACAATTGCAGGGGAATGGGACAAGGATCAGCTGCATTACAGGCTCTCAGTACACCTGCCCCTCCCCTGCTGGGTCATTCTTCCAGAGTAGGTCACAAAAGCACTACCTAGGGACCTCTTCTTTTTCGTACTAAGTAGGAGAGTTCCTAGCAAAGGAGAACTTATCTGTCCTGAGCTGACTGAAGAGGTTTCACAGGAGAAAAAACCACAAGAACTCTGGCAACATGAAAAAACAGGCAAGTTCAAAACCCCCAAGGGATCACAATGCATCCACAACAATGGAAACTGTCAAAACGCCAGAAGTGGAATTTAGAATATGAATGGCAAATAAGATGAATGCGATTGAAGAGAACGTTGAAACCCAATATAAAGAAGAAAAAAATATTTCAGGACATCAATGAAAAAAAAAGAAAAAGTCACTAAAGAGCTAGACAACGTAAGAAAGGATATGATAGAACTTAAAGAAATGAGAGCCACTTAGTAAGTAACAAAATACAGCAGAAACCTTTAGCAACAGACTAGACCAAGCCAAAGAAAATATCTCAGAGCTTGAAGACAAGGCTCTCGAACTAACCAAGTCAGTAAAAGAGGCAGAAAAAATAACAAAGAATGAACAATCACTCAGAGAAATATGGGACTATGTGAAGCAAACCAAATATGAATTATAGGTATCCCTGAGGGAGGAGAAGAAAAAGCTAAAAAACCCACTTGAGGGCATTATTGAGGAAAACTTCCCTGGTATTCCCAGAGATTCAAATATCCAAATACAAGATAGTCACTCAACACTGGGAAGATTCATAACAAACAGGACATCTCCAAGACACATAGCCATCAACTTGGCCAAAGTCAAAGAAGAAAATTCTACAAGCAGAAAGATTAAAGAATTTTTTTCTAAGCTCTCATCACAACGTGGAACACATCTATACAAGTTTTGCCCAGATTCCTGCCACAGAACTGGCAATAGTGGCTCCCCAGTGATGGCAAAGGGACAGTGGGAGACTGACAGGAAAGGGTATGCTTTACATTTTAGGGTGTCAACTGCATCTCTGTGTAGAGTTTGGCCCTAAAGAAACATATACATGATGTGATATTTAAAACAAAAAATACACACTAAATAACAATTGGTGGAGCGAGAATATGGCCCATCTTCGTTGATAACAAAGAAGTTCTCCAACATCTGTGCAAAATTATAACCATTTTTACCTAAAACACATTTCACAAGAGTCTCTGCAGAAAAATCCACATTCTCCAAGGGATGGTGGCACTGAGAATGGTTTAAGGAATCTCTTGCTGTTATATATTTACTACAGATGTACTATAAAATCAGGCAGAAAAGATTTCCACTTCCTATTCTCTTTTTGAGCAGATATTTAGGCACATTAATATGTGACTTCCATGAACACCTTGTCTAATCCTGATCTACAGAATGCTGTATCCAGACATGGCCCCTAAACAGTCCCTGCTGCCCAACAGCACTGACACACAGGGCCACACACATCTCCAAACCGTGTCTGGGGATCAAGCCCTTTGCAAGATCATGTTTGGGAGAGTTCAGGAAGTCCCTTTTCCACATATGAAGGGGGGAGATGCCTGTTAGACATCCCAGCAGAGAAATGAGGAGACAACCAGACACAGGATTCCAGAGTCCAGGGGAGAGGTCTGCAGGGGAAATGGAGACATGCAGGTGGGGGGTAAACCACGAGATGGGAAGAAGGAAAGGCAGTGGGTGTGGACAGAGATGAGAAGAGGTCCAAGGACCAAGCTGTGGGTCACTCCACATACAGACAACAGGGAGTTGAGGGAACAACAGAAGCGGAAAATGGTAAGAGATGAAGGTGACAACAGAAAATTAAAACAAACAGCAGGGACAGGCCATTCCAAGTCAATACAGCGTAGAGAACACAGGCCCTGAGGAAGGTGGGTGAGCTCGTTAGAGATGTTTTTTTCCATTACTGTTTGAGATAGAAAAAAAACAAACTGTTCTTACTTCTCTTCACCCTCAACACAGAATACTTCACTTCTGGTCACCAAAATGTGTAGTTTTCCCCATGTTGATCAGTTCCCAGAAGATTCCCACCTGGGAATCCTAAACTTTAACTTAATTCCGACACTGTCTTTGAGGAGATAATGTCTAATCCTACAGGTTAAGGACTCAACTGCACGAGATTGTCCCTCCTTTCACATGCATGACACAAGCAGTAGTTGTCACTTATGCTTCTGAATGACCAGGTGACCATGGTTTTCAAATCCCCTCCCATGTTTGCTAGAATGAATATTCCATCCAGCTGTTTTTCTGTATCATTTATAATATTCTTTATAACAAATGAGTAAATCTACATAAAATGTTTTCCTAAGTTCTGTGAGCTGCTCTGGCAAATTAACAAAAGATGAGGAGGGAATCATGGGAATCTCCAATTTATAGCCCATTGGACAGTTTAGGTCCCAACCTGGGACTTGTGACTGGCATATGAAATGTGGCCAGTCTTATGGAACTCAGCACTAACCCTGTGGGATCTGATGCTAACTCCACGTACACAGTGTCAGAACTGAGGTAAATTATGGGACACCCAGTTGTGTCTGATGGAAAATTGGCTGTTGGTGGGGAGAAATTTCCAATTATTTAGTGACCAGAGGTGAAGTATTTTGTCTTGAGTGTTCACTGTTGCATTGAGTGTGATGGGAAGAAAAAACACTGTGGTTTTTCCTCCCAGTTTATCTATTCTCCCACAACCTACCCATTCCTAAAAAAGGGAAGTGGGTGACCCACAATTGAATGACAGTGCCCTCTGGCTGAAAAGGAACTACAAATGGAAGTTAGCCTCTGATACCAGTAATTATAAAATGCACCAGCATTACACACAGGAGTTGTGCAACTTTCATTCTCATCTGTATAATTTAAAGAAACAAATTTTAAATTTGCTAGATTACTATTAGGGTTTGTCAGTTAGTGCACATGGGTTTTGAGAAAGATTTCTCCAGAGAAAGTTTAGGATAGAGAGACAAAGTTTATTTTCTTTCTCCAGATGGAAAAGGGCCACCATGAAATGAAGAGGAAGAGTGTGGTGGCAGAGAAAATTGGATACTCAAGGTTTTTATGTAGGGGGTGAAGAAGATTTATGGCTATAGCCAAATTAACAGGGTACTAAACTATTGTATCCGCTCCTCTTTTCTTCCTATCAGCAGATAGATAATAGAATCGCCTATCTTTCTTCTGGAGACAGGCTTATCGATGGTGATGTGCTCGATGGTGATTGAGGGTGTTGTGGTGTGTGCCTGTAGTCTCAGATACTCAGGAGGCTGAGACAGGAAGATCACTTGAGCCCAGGAGTTTGATGTTGCTGCGAGCTAGGCTAACGCCATAGCACTCTACTCAGGGCAATAGAGTGAGACTCTGTCTCAAAAAATAAATAACAAAGTGGGGGCTTACAGGCTATAGGTGGGTTTAAAGATTCTTCGATTTGTAAATTGGTTAAGGAAATGAAGCTATGTCTGTCTAAAGGGTTGGAATGCTGTAAGTTAAGATAAGGAAGTGTGTTAAACACAAACAAGCCACTGTACATATATCCAGAATCAAGCAATTTGTTACAATGAGGACCTGTAAGTTTGTCTTCCATAGCCTTAGGCCTGTTAATAAGATACAAAGGATATCTACAAGGGAGAGTGGCATGATGAGGCATGCCTGACCTCCCTTGTCATGGTTAGTAACTCAGTTTTAGGGCATCCCATTGGCCAAGAGGGGGTCCAATCAGTCAGCCAGTAGGGGCTGACTTAAGATTTTATTTTAGTTCACACGCTCCTACTGTCTTTTTGCAAATACCTGCCCCCCATTCTCTACTTTGGGGTCTCTTTATGGGTCTCCAGCATTCTTCCATTCTTTCTCAATTTTTCTATTTACTCTCACTCTTACACACACATTCACAGGGAGAGAGATGGAATAAGATGCTAGCCTCGGAAACAGCACATTTTCGACTGGGATGGCATTTGGGGAAGAACAATGAGTGTCAAAGGACATGTCCAAGTCGCCCCCTCGCCCACACCACACTGAGTCAGGAGATGTGTTGGCTGTGAAGGAGAAACCTGGGAAACAGGCCCAACATAAGGAGGACGAGGTGCTGGCGTGGATTAGGAGATGGGTGTGGTCTGAAGAATCCCCAAACCAGGGAAAAGATGTGGCTTCTGCAGGACTGGGGCTGTGGCGGCGCTGCCCTCCTGGGGCCGACAAGGGTGAGCCTTGGGTGAGGAAAGGGCCATGAATCCACTTGGCAGGTGAGGTCTATACACGGCGAGGAGCGGGTGGAGAAGTCAGTAAAGGGTTTTAAGCAAGAAAACGAAGCGAAAGGAGGTGTGTGTGCATGCCCTGAAGGTAGGAAGAACAGGGACACGACGAATCTCTGAGCCGTTTTAACAAAAGGTAAGTGACCCCGGACGTCCCTGGCGACGTATGAATTTACTTAGGCTGAGGGGAGCGCCGAGGGGATTTTAAGGTCTGTAGGGAACCCAGGTGATCAGATACGGAAGCGCTGGGGGACTGCGAATCGGAGACTTAACCTACACAATGGAAAACTCACGCGCAGCGGTGTGACTGTCGCTCCACGCCATCCACTTCCGGGTCTGCAGGAAACTGCGCGCGCAGGAGACGCCAGGCCTGGGCGGGGCCCGCGCGGTCTGGGCGGGGCCCGCGCATCTCTCCGCTCGCTCCTGGGGGCGTCTCTGTTTTCTGGGTTTTACAGGCAAGACCTGCCAGGGAGGCTGAAGCTGCTCAGCGGTCTGGGAACTGGGAGCTCCCTGGCGGGGTCCACGTGGGGCGATGATTGCATCCAGGACAGTTCCTGCTATGAAAATTAACTTTCGCTGTTTAATTATACAGGCCCTGTGAAGGGGGTGCAAACTAGAATGTGAAATGCAAAACCTTGCCTGGGCGGAATGTGCCATTGCATGCTGATGCCCAACAGAACAGAATGGAAATCCTTTCCGTTTCTATTCCTCCTTCACTCCGGAGGGAGTCCACCCTGCGCTCCGTTCCAGAGATTTTCATAGGGACACCCCTTGGGGTGTGGAGCACTAAAGCTAGTGATAAGTTAGGTCACCAAATGTTGCTTTTTTAAAAGGAACAACTTTTTTAAAAAATGAATATAAATTACGTAGCTCTTCTTTATGCTTGTTACTGCATTCCACGTTTCAGATGAGTTAATCTGAACATTATTCACATCATTATATGCTATGTCAGTAATTGTCACACATACTGTAATTCTACATTCACTTTACATGCACCCTAAATGTAATTAGAAAACATACTTTTTACTCAAAAATTGTAATCTATTTTAGGTCTGTTTTGGTTTTCTCTTTCTAGATATTCTGTCAAGTTTGGATAAAAAGCCTGTAAAATAGTCTTCAGAAGACACTGGATTTATTTTAAACTAAAGAATAATTTTGCAAAATTTCTAAGGGTATTTCTTAGGCAGGGTAAAAACGAGATTATCAAATTTTAAATAGCCTCATGTCTACCATCAATAATTTAATGACAATATCTGTGACTTGACATATAATAGGAAGTATGTTTTTCTCTCATACCTTGATTTGTGGAAGGTTTGATCCATGGAGAAGTGGTAACCTATTGAAATATGATCATGTTTAGATAGGAAAATCAGCATGTTTAACATATCAGATTAAAATGAGCTGAATGTCCTGCTTTGACACTCAGATGAATGCAAAAAGATATGTCAACACATTTTCAAAAAATGCAGTGTCAGGGATAGATTTTGGGGTTTCTACAAGGTGGTAGACTATTCTCTATTATGCAATATTGCAAAGTAGCTACACTACCAAAAAAAGACTTTCAGCATGTACTTTCAGAATCCCAAGGAAGGAAATGAGTTGATTGTGGAGCTTTTTGGTAAACTGAGAACAGTAGGCGAGATGCTGATTTATAGCTGAAAGTCAAAAATCTGTTTTGTACAGTTCCCTTGGTATTTTTCAGGTATTGGTTCTAGGACTCCCTGATATTAAAATCCAAGCATGTGGAAGTCCTTTATATATCATGGCATGTTGTTTGCCTGTAACCTACTGCATGTCTTCCTGTATACTTTTAAGTCATCTCTAGATTACTTATTATACCTAATATAATGTAAATGCTATATAAATACAGTGTATTGTTTTCATTTGTATTTTTTTTTGTTGTATATATATGTATACATTTTTTCATATTTTTGATCCATGTTTAGTTGAATCCACAGATGCAGAGCACAGAGGGACAACTGTATATGGCGAGTTGTGTTGCTTCTAAAATTTTCAAAGGAACACATTCACAAGAAACAAAAAATATCTCCTCAGTCACAGGAAGATTTTGACATATGCCTCCCGGTAATATCACCATAAGAGAGACCCAAATTATTAGGGAATCAAAAATTATTTTAAACTAGAAATTAATTTTACCTATTGAGTATATATATGTTGTTGGGGTGAGTGATCCACTCGTGTATAGCCGTCTGTGTTCTTCATCTCTTTCTCTGGGAGCAGTGAGCCAGGAGGCCACCCCTAATCCACCATTCTTTTTCATCCCCCAAATCCTGTTTAATGGTGAAAGACTGAATGCTTCTGTACAGAGATTGGGAAAAAGGCAAAGATGTCAAGTCTTACTGCTACTATTCCACATCATTTTAGTAGGACTACCCAGTGAAATAAAAAAAGAAAATGATATAAAAGTGAGAGTCCACAAAGGAAAGTGTACTATAGACATTGAAAGAACATATCATTGCTATATACTGAATAATGCCCTTGCTAAAAAATGTCCATGTCATCATCCACATAATGTGTTACTTTGTATGTCAAAAGGAACTTTGGAAATGTAATCTAGTTAAAGATCTTGTGATGGGAGATTACTTTGAATTACCTGATAACGTGCATACAGTCACAACAGTCTTTATGTCAAGGATGCATGTGGATGGAGAGTTCCAAAGAAATTGGTGATATGATGGAACTAGAAAGAGATAAAGGAATTTTATGATTTTATGAAGATAAAGGAAGTGGACAATGAAGCAAAGAATAGAAGCAGCCTGTGGAACCTAGGCAAGGTAAGGAAACAGAATCTCCCCTGATGTTTCAAGAAGGATCACAGTGTCATAGACTCATATTTGATTTTGACCAACAGAACTGGAAGAGAATAAATTTGCACTGTTTTAAGACACACACTCTCTGGTAGTTTGTTCAAGCAGCAATACAATTCTAATAAAATGGTGTAATGTAGAAAAGTCAAGGAATCTAAAAATATGTCTAGAATGAGTGAGATTTCAATTAACCAAGCTGTCAATGGAATGGAAAAGGTCTTAAAGGAGATTAAAAGTCATACGTCAGTGAACACACAAAATAATAAGAAAGCAAAGCAGTCTTATTGCTGATAGAAAGTTTTAGTGATCTGGATAGATCAAACCAGCCGCAACATTCCTTTAAGATAAAACCAAATCCAGAGAAAGTTCCTAATTTTCTTCAATTCTACAAAAACTGAGACAGGTGAGGAAGCTGAAGAAGAAAGTTTTAGGCTAGTAGAATATAGCTCATAAGGTTTAAGGAAAGAAGCTGTCTCCATACCATAAAGTGCAAGGTGAAGTAGGAAGTGCTGATGTAGAAGCTGCAGCAAGTTATCCAGAACATATAACCACGATCATTGATGGAGGTGGCTACACTAAACAACAGATTTTCAATGTAGACAAAACAGCCTTATATTGGAAGATGCTATCGAGTACGTTCATGGGTAGAGAAGAGTTAATGACTGCCTTCAAAGCTTGAAAGGACAGGCCACTTTTGTGTTAGGGACTAATGCAGCTGGTGACCTTAGTTGAAGCAAATGTTCATTTACCATTCTGAAAATCCTCGGGCCCGTGAGAATTATGCTAAATCTACTCTGCCTGTGGTCTGTGAATGGAACAATGACTTCTGGATGACAGCACGTTTACAGGGTGGTTTGCTACTTTAAGCTGACTATTGAGACCTACCACACAAGATATATCTTTCAAAATATTACTGTCCATTGATAATGCACCTGGTCACCAAAAGCTCTGATGGAGCTATGTAAGATTAATATTTTCATGCCTACTAACACAACATCCATTCTGCAGCCCATAGATAAAAAAGTAATTTTGACTTTCAAGTCTTATTATTTAAGAACTATTTAGGCCAGGTGTGGTGGCTCATGCCTGTAATCCTAGCACTCTGGGAGGCTGAGGCGGGCAGATTGTTTGAGCTCAGGAGTTCGAGACCAGCCTGAGCAAGAGTGAGACCCCGTCTCTACTAAAAATAGAAAGAAATTAGCCAAAACAACTAAAATATATAGAAAAATTAGCCAGGCATGGTGGCGCATGCCTGTAGTCCCAGCTACTCGGGAGGCTGGGGCAGGAGGATTGCTTGAGCCCAGGAGTTTGAGGTTGCTGTGAGCTAGGCTGATGCCACGGCACTCACTCTAGCCTGGGCGACAAAGCAAGACTCCGTCTCAAAAAAAAAAAAAACAAAAACAAACAAAAAAAAACTATTTAATAAGGCTGTAACTGCCATAGACAGTGATTTCTATGATGGATCCAGACAAAGTAAATTCAAAACCTTCTGGAAAGGATTCACCATTCTAGATGACATTAAATATTTCTGATTCATTGGAGGTCAATATGTCAACATAAACAGTTTCAAAGAAGTGGAATCCAACTCTCATGGATGATTTTGAGGGGTTCCAGGTTTCAATGGAGGAAATAATGCAGATATGATGGAAATAGCAAGAGAAATAGAATTACAGAGAGTGAAGGTAAGACTTACTGCAATTTCATGATAAAACTTGAAGAGAAATTGCTTATGGATGAGCAAATAAGTGATTCTTGAGATGCAATTTAGGCCTGGTAAAAATGTTGTAAACATTGTTGAAATGATATTAATGACTTAGAATATTACAGACACTTACCTGATAACGCAGTGGCAGACTTTGAGAGAAATGACTCCAATTTTGAGAGAAAGTCTACTGTAAGTAAAATGCTATCAGACAGCATCACATGTTATAGAGAAATCTTTTGTGAAAGGCAGTCAATTGGTGTAGCAACTTCACTGTGGTCTTATTTTAAGAAATTGCCACAGCCATCCCAAACTTCAGTAACCATCACCCTGATTAGTCAGCAGCCGATATCAAAGCAAGACTCTCCAGCAGCAAAAAGATTATGACTCACTGAATGCTTAGATGATTACTAGCATTTTTATCAATGACATACTTTTTTTTTTTGAGACAGAGTCTCGCTTTGTTGCCCGGGCTAGAGTGAGTGCCGTGGCGTCAGCCTAGCTCACAGCAACCTCAAACTCCTGGGCTTAAGCAATTCTCCTGCCTCAGCCTCCCGGGTAGCTGGGACTACAGGCATGTGCCACCACGCCCGGCTAATTTTTTCCATATATATTTTAGTTGGCCAGATAATTTCTTTCTATTTTTAGTAGAGACGGGGTCTCACTCTTGCTCAGGCTGGTCTCGAACTCCTGAGCTCAAACAATCCGCCCGCCTCGGCCTCCCAAGTGCTAGGATTACAGGCGTGAGCCACCACGCCCGGCCAATGACATACTTTTAAATTAAGGAATATACGTTATTTAGACATAATGCTATTGCACACTAAACAAACTACGGTATAGTGTAACTATAACTTTTATATGCACTAGAAGACAAAAAATTCAAATGACTCACTTTATTGTGGTAGCTTGGACCCAAACTTGAAATATCTCTAAGGTATGCCCATATCTAAAGTTCATTTAAGTATAAATTCAGAGGTAATACTGGTCTATGAAATAAAAGTGTAGACATAATAGAAACTTACCATGAATACAATTAGATATAAAGATTAACCATTTAAAAATGATGAGATGAACAAAGTAAGTGCAAATATTGAGTAGCTGGACAGAAATAACTGACCCTGTTAGCACCATGGTTAGACTTGTCTTGGAGCCAGATGATATAAATTCAATCTGAGTCAGCTGATTGGAATGATTGGATGAATCTTTTAAGATGTTTTGTTCTAGGTTTCTGCATCTGTGAAATGAGATTATCATCAATACTTCTTTCAGGGGGCTCAGGACTCAATTATTATATACAAAGCATTAGTAAACAGTGGTCCTTCGTTTTGAAAAAAAAAAAAATTTTTTTTTTGGACAGGGTCTCACTATATTTCCAAGGCTGGCCTCAAACTCCTGGGCTCAAGCAATGCTCCTACCTCAGCATCCCAAGTAGTTGGAACTACAGGTGCATGCCACCACTCTCAACTTTTGTGTAATTAATTTTTAAAGACAAGATCTCACTATTTTTCTCAGGCTAGATTCAAATGCCTATGCTCAATTGATCCTATACCTCACCCTCCTGAATAGCTGGAACTACAGGCATGTGCAACTGTGCCTCGCCTTACACTGATTCTGTGTGACTGATATAAAGAAAAATATACATGCAAACATAAGAAATAGCATTTTAAATAAAAATATATTAGCTATTGCTTGAAGGAAAGAAATCAGAGAATACTGGATATCAGATTCCATGGTAAAAGTAGCACAAATAGGCCAGGCGTGGTGGCTCACGCCTGTAATCCTAGCACTTGGGAGGCCGAGGCAGGTGGATCGCTCCAGGTCAGGAGTTCAAGACCAGCCTGAGCAAGAGGCGAGACCCTGTCTCTACTAAAAATAGAAAGAAATGATTTGGACAGCTAAAAATATATATAGAAAAAATTAGCCGGGCATGGTGGCGCATGCCTGTAGTCCCAGCTACTCAGGAGGCTGAGGCAGTAGGATCGCTTAAGCCCAGGAGTTTGAGGTTGCTGTGAGCTAGGCTGATGCCACGGCACTCACTCTAGCCCGGGCAACATAGCGAGACTCTGTCTCAAAAAAAAAAAAAAAAAAAAAGTCGCACAAATGTCATGTTTTCTTGCAAGATTCTCTGGCTCTGAGTAGGAATGCCATCCAATGGATAAGTGACAGACTGGCCTTCAGGGATTAGGAAACATATTATCTCTACCTCACAAACTGTAATTAAGATCTTCGAGATTTTTTCTTATCTATCCTTATATTTTGATATACTTTTCAGATATGGTTATTGAGATTAAAAGGTTAGCTATAACTGGTTAGCCTCTACATAGTTGACTTTAAAACACCTGATCTTACCCAACTCCCACATTGAGACTTCAGTTAATTATCCTGCAATATATCAGTTCATTGAATTAAAGAAATATTCCTTTTTGATAATCATAAACTAATTTATATCAGCCATTGACTTATGTGCACTTCCATGTCATAAAATTTTGTCTCCAAACAGCACTTTCATTTTCATTATGTCCACATAAGTATCTGAAGTCAGACTGCAGAGAGGATGACTCAAGTGCAAGACATAATTGTAACTTCTCAATATTGTATGTTGATTCCACCACTAAAAAATTGTTAAAGATCCTTTAACCTTAGGAACCACATGATACATGTCCAACATGAAGCATCTGTCCAAAGTGGAATAAAACTATGCAGGTAGAAGGAACATGATTCACTCACAGTCATAAAAAATGATAAAATTTTATTAATACATAAAATCTATGATACAGTTTCAATAAAACAGTAGGAAATAATGCCAGCAGTTAAATGTGATTCAGGATCAAGGATATGCTGTTGTGGTTCTTCTGATTAAATTCTCCTATCTGATAAATGTTCTTCTTTCAATTTCAAGAATAAGACTATTTTTCAACAATCTTGGTATCCAATAGCTATTTCCATTGAATGGAGAAGGTGCTACCATTTGCCCTGCACTACTTCTACTATATAATCAGTCCCAGATAACAGTACTTTCCTCCAGTAAAAATTCTATCCTCCTATGGTATTGGATATCTGTATTTTATCAGAGCATTCCTTTCCTATATACCACAGTGGCACTCTGTGTGGAGAAGGGTGCACTGAATGCAAATGAGCATGACTGATAGTAGGTTTACATTATTTGTAGCCTCTTCCAAATGCTCTCTCACTCATTGAACATTTAATTTTAAAAGGCAGTATCTTCGATATCCAGGAACATGAATAAAAGTCATCCTCACCTAAAAAAAGTAGGCCCTTTCCTCTAATTGATTCTTTCCTATAGAGTATCAGGAAATGAATGTAAGAAAGGCCTAATAAAAACAGATTCCAAACTTCAGTAAAGTACCCTTTCCAAGAAACTTACAGTAATTGCATAAAATATTTTATAACCTGAAAATAACTATTTCAAATGTCCTTTCACCTTTGATATATGACATGACTTTTACCATAGTATGATTTGTAATTTTTCTGCAGTACATACCAAAGGTTAATGGAGAAGAATTAGACTTCTTTATTCTTTGTATCAACTCTCTAATGTGGAGTGTATTGTGAGAATTGGTTAAATAATTTAACATATCATTACACTTACAAGCGTTCTTTTGAGTATAAATTCTTTAATGAATCCTGAGGACACACCTTAAGATCAGTGAACGTTCTAGGTTCACTACATTTGCCTTGTTTTTATCCAGTATGAAACTCTCATGACAAAAAACTCATGATTGTTTGACTAAAAGGCTCAATACATTTACTTTGTGTAGTTGTTCTCCAGTATGAACATGCTGATGGTTTGACAGTTTTGATGTTTGAATAAAAGCCTAAACATCCACCTTATGTTTGTATGGTTTCAACAAAGATGTATTTTTTGAATGCCTAGTAAGTTTGAGGCCAGGAAAATGTCTCTGTCACATACATTATAATTACGCAAATGCTCTTTAGTATGAATTGCCTATGTTGATTCATGCTTGAACTTATAATGAAGGTTTGAAACCCCCATCATATTTGTAACATTTCTCTCAAGTACAAATTCTCTGATGATGTGTAAGGTGTGAATTGTGGCAGAAGACCCTGCCACATTCATTACATTTGGTTTCTTTCCCGTATGGGTTATCTTATGTGTTGTGAGGACTGAATGTACACTAAAAGATTTGCTGCACTCAAATTGTCTCCAGCAAGAATTGTTTGGAAATTCCTGATGTCCAAATTATACCCTAAGGCTTGCCACATTCAATACATTTGTAAGGCTGCTCTCTGCTATCAATTAACTGATGGTAAGTTAAGCCTTAAATGATGACTAATGGCTTTGCCACATTCATTACACTTGCAACGTTTCTTTCTAGTGTGAATTATCCAATGTCTTCCAAAACTTTAATACTGAGAAAATACCTTCCCTTGTTAATTACATCCATGACATTACCACATTAATAAGATTTCCCTCCAGCATATCTGATGAAGTGCAAGCTATGAATTGTCACTGAAACCTTGCCATATTAATTTCATTATATTTGAAAGGTTTCCCTAGTATGGATTACATGATAATTAGTAAGACTTGAATGCACACTAAAGGATTTGCCCATACATTACATTTGTAAGGATTCTCTCCAGTATGAACACTTTGGCAATGTAATAAGGAAGAGTTTGGACTGAAGACCACACCACATAAATTACACATTTATCTAGTTTCTGTCCAGTTAGAATTCTCCAATGATACAGAAAATATGGATTTTGACTAAAGGTTTTGCCACATTCATTACATTTGTAACATTTCTCACCAGTATGAATTATTAGATGTTGCACCAGGTATGAATTGCAACTGAACACCTTGCCACATTCATTTGTAAGGTTGCTCTCCTGTATGGATTATCAGATGTTGTACATGGTATGAACTGTGACTGAACACCTTGCCACATTCATTATATTTGTAAGGTTTCTTTCCAGTATAAATTGTCCAATGTTGTAGAAGGTATGAAATTTAATGAAGACCTTGCCACATTCATTACATTTGCAAGTTTTTTTTGTGTGTGTGTGTGACAGTCTCACTCTGTGGCCCTGGGTACTGTGCAATGGCATCATCAGACCTCACTGCAACCTCACACTTCTAGGCTAAAGCAATGCTCCTGCCTCAGCCTCTAGAGTAGCTAGGACAACAGGCATGCACTACGATGCCCCTCGAACTATTTCTATTTTTTAGTATTTTCCTCAGGCTGGTCTCGAATCCCTGAGCTGAAGCAATCCTCTCACCTCAGCCTCAAAGAGTGATAGGATTACAGGCATGAACCACAATTCCTGGCCTACATTTATAAGGTTTCTCTCCAGTATGTATTGTCTGATGTTATGCAAGATGTGAAATGTAATGGAACACCTGTCCATATTCATTACATTTATAGGGTTTCTCTCTGGCATGAATTCTCTGATATTTTGCCAGGTGTGAAGTTTGACTGAAATCTTTGCCACATTAATTGCATTTATAAGGTTTCCCTTCAGTATGAGTTCTGTGATGATTTACAAGGTGTGAATTGCGACTGAATACTTTACCACATTCATTACATGTGTAAGGTTTCTCTCCAGTATGAATTCTCCAATGACTTGCTAAGTTTGACTTATCACAGAAGAACTTGCCACATTCATTACATTTGTAAGGTTTCTCTCCAGTATGAATTCTCCGATGTCGTGCAAGGTGTGAAATATGATTAAAGACCTTACCACATTCATTACATTTGTGAGGTTTCTCTCCAGTGTGAATTCTCCAATGATTTGCTAGAGATGACTTATGACTGAACATCTTCCCACATTCATTACATTTGTAAGGTTTCTCTCCAGTATGAATTCTCCGATGTTGTGCAAGGTGTGATATCTGATGGAATCCCTTTCCACATTCTTTACATTTGTAAGGTTTCTCTCCTGTATGGATTATCAGATGTTGTACAAGGTATGAATTACGACTGAACACCTTCCCACATTCATTACATTTGTAAGGTTTCTCTCCACTGTGAATTCTCCGATGTTCTGCAAGGTGTGAAATTTGAGGGAATACCTTTCCACATTCATTACATTTGTAAGGTTTCTCTCCAGTGTGAATTCTCCGATGTTGTACAAGGTGTGCAATTTGACTGAAGACCTTTCCACATTCATTACATTTGTAAGGTTTCTCTCCAGTGTGTATTCTCCGATGTTGTACAAGATGTGAAATGGTATTGAAGACCTTGCCACATTCATTACACTTGTAAGGTTTTTCTCCAGCATGTATTCTCCGATGACTTGCAAGGTATGATTTTTTATTGAAGACCTTGGCACATACAGCACATTCAAATCGTTTCTCTTCTGCATGGATTATTTGATGTACAGTGAAATTTAAGCCTTGATTAAAGGCTTCACCACACTCATTACATTTGTAATGTTCTGTCTCTACGTGTGCTTTCTGTTTTTGTGTAAATAATGAATCCATAAAATCATACTCATCTTCATGAGAAATGTGGGGTTTGATAGAAGGAATTCTGTGGGGTGGGGAAACCAACGAGTAATTGCTGATATAGTTCTCCATGTGATTCCATTCATAAATTTTCTCTTCAGCCTGAAATAACTGCAGTTCTGGTAGATGTGACTGAATGTTTAATCCAAGCTCATTTTTAATAAACTTGTTTCCTGAATGCCTTCTATCATGCTGATCTCTTCTACCAGTGAGATCTTCCTCATGGGTCTTATGGACTCTTTGATAATGTCTTTCAGCAACTTGCCACTGATACTCAAAGTTTTGTATATTTTTCTGGACTTCCCTAAACCAGAAATCTTCAATGTCATGGCTTTCGTGCCTTTCCAACATCACTATTTGGGATATTTCTCCTGTATTACTGTTCAGTTTAGGAAATGGCAATTCATTTATCATACATATAGAAGAGATATCTACAAGATATAAAGAACCACAGGTTTATGATGAATTGCAGATGGTCATTAAATACCTATTGAAATACGTAACGTTACACCAAGAGTAACGTAAGTATAATAAACAGTTATTAAATTAACAATTATGATTCTTGATTTTTAGGAAAAAGGGTTCTTTAAAAATATCAAAAAGGTGGTTACACGTAATTCAAAAAAACTGCAGGGAAGCAGTTAGTATGAAGCAATCTATAACCAAAGCATATTGCAAAAACCTATGTTAACCTTGAAAGAAGAATTTTTCTCAGCTAGGAGTAACGCTATGGGAAAAAAAAAAAAGAAAAAGAAAAAGAAGAATTTTTCCATCATTAAGCCAAAGCACATGGCAATGGGCTGAAAATATATACCTGTCTAATAATTGAAGAGAATTATGCACTTGTACTTGGAAAATGTATTAACTAGGGTCAGGGAAAACACTGTCTGGAACAAATCAAAAAATAATGTCCTATACAACATAAGACAAACAACTACGATCTGAATATCTGTGGTGACCAAAATTCATCTGCTGAAGTACTATCCACAATTTTGCAGTCTTTACAAACACCATGCAATATTCTTAGCCATTGACCATTACTAGCTTGTGAGAAGAGTCTTGAGATAATTATTCTTTTCAAATAAAAACAGTAGGTCCACAGTGTTTATGTATGTAACCCCATATTGCACATTAAGTGAGAAAAGCAGAACTTAATCCTGGGCCTGCAGGCTCAGACATGTTCTTAGGAACACCTGCTGATCCAAGCAGTACCAAAAAGAACAGGTCATAGGAAACAGAGGAGCATAGGAAAGAATATTTCAAGGGATACAGATCTAAGCTTTGTTGTTAATAGAGTTACTCAGTCATCCTTTACAGATAATGGTATGTCAGTCATCACCCAGGGCACATATTCATTTAGGCACCAGTGACAATAATGACTTAGGCAGTGTCCTGCAAAAGTTTTCCAATGGTGAGCAACTGTCTTTACTTACACAGTGACGGTAGTGTGGCTGGTAAGGGGGTCTTGTGGAAATTGCAGTGGTCAGAAATACAAAAATTAGGCCGGGTGCGGTGGCTCACGCCTGTAATCCTAGCACTCTGGGAGGCCAAGGCGGGAGGATCGTTTGAGCTCAGGAGTTCGAGACCAGCCTGAGCAAGAGCGAGACCCTGTCTCTACTAAAAATAGAAAGAAATGATCTGGCCAACTAAAAATATATATAGAAAAAATTAGCCGGGCATGGTGGCACATGCCTGTAGTCCCAGCTACTTGGGAGGCTGAGGCAAGAGGATCGCTTGAGCCCAGGAGTTTGAGGTTGCTGTGAGCTAGGCTGATGCCACGACACTCTAGCCCGGGCAACAGAGCGAGACTCTGTCTCAAAAAAAAAAAAAAAAAAAAAAAAAAAGACAACTCTTGTGGTCTCTTGGATGGGGGCTGGTCCAATGATTAGAAGCCTGGAATTTTCAGCCCCAATCACCACCTCACAGGACGGCAAGAGAGGCTGGAGAGTGAGTTAATATCAATCAAGGCTATGTGAAGAGGCTGCCATAAAAATCCCTGAACTACAGGCTTGGAGAGCTTCCAATGCTGAACACATGGAAATGCTTGGGGAGCACTGTACCGGGAGCACCGCACCCCTTCTCATGTGTCTTGCCCCGTGAATCTCTTCATTTGGCTGTTCATGTGTATCCTTTAAAATATCCTCTATAATGAGCCAGTAAATGTATACATTTCCCTGAGTTCTGTGAGCCACTCTAGCAAATTAATTAAACCCAAGAACAGAATCACGAAGCCCGAAGTATAGGCAGTTGGTCATAAGGACAGGTGACAATCAACTACTTGTCATTGGCATCTGAAGTCGGGGGCAGTCCTGGGGACTCAACCCTTAGCCCATAGCATCTGACTCTAAATCTAGATAGATAGGGTCAGAATTGAATTGAATTACTGGATACCTAGTTGGTGTCCTCCCAAAAATGGGCTGGGAGAGGAGCCCATGGGTTAGTGAGGAGAAATCCCCACACACACTAGTGACCAGAAGTGAAGCGTTCTGTGTTGAGTGGTTTGTGACAGTAGGAAAAACACATGGCTTTTTCTTATCTCAAACAGATATGAACAAGCAGACAGGGCTTGAGACATCTCCATGCAGTTTCCAGGGTCCGAGGTACAAAGAAAGAGCAGCCAATGCTTTCCCACCTAATGACTAGTTCTTCCAGTTAAAGATAATAGGGTGGAACCTGAACAGGTCCAGGCAGCAGGACTACAGAGGCCACAGCTCTGGACTATATGGACAGGGAAGTGAGCACCACATGGAATGAAGTACAGAAGAAAAGATAAGGGAAAGAGACCCCTTGGAAATGGCCCTCTCTGTGCTGTACAGAGTCAGGGGACCAAAGAGTTCACAGAAGCCAGATGACAAGGTGTTGTCCATCATGATAAAGATCTTGCCTTTGTCCACATTTGAGCTGCAGGATCACCAGAGGGCAAAAGGATAAACTATAACACATGTGAAGAACAGAGTGGTAAGTGGGGGCAAAGAGAGATTTCATTCAGAGCTCACAGGATTCACACATGTGTTTTCCCACAGAACTCTCTTGCTTGCTGAGAGCTGCTAACACATTGATGAATGGTGCTGCTTCCACTGTGCCCACCTGAGCTCTTACCTGAGTTCACACCCTTGATCCATTCTCCTCCATCTGCATTTCCTGCTGTTTTCACTTCACTCTCCACAGTCCAGAGCTCATTCCCTTGTTCCAACATGGAGATAACATTCAGGTCAGAAAGAGAGATTCCTGCTTATAAAAAGAAAGATGATGTGCTAGTGCTTTTCCAGAATCCCAACCCCATGTTAAGGTATGAGAGAGGACATTACAGGTGGATTAATAAAATATTTCACAAATTCATACACTGAACATTTACTTCTGAATGTTTAAAGAACACTGTAAGATGGAGATGTCTAGCTCTCTTCCAAAAACTACTGAATCAAAAGCACAGGGGTAGAAAAGAATCAATTGGGTATTTTAAAAGTCTGCCATATCGTATTATGTGCACTTCAGTTGTGGAAACACCACTGAGGGATCACCAAGGGGACAGAACATCTAACCAAAGGGAGCAGGTAAGGCACATTATGAAGTTTTGCTTTTCTAAATCAATACAGCTTCACTATCAGTCAAGCAATGCAAGGGGTCCCAAGAGGCAATCAGGAAAATATCAAGATATGTAAGGGTAGATCCTGACTTCTGGAGAGAAGTATCCTCACCCAGGGAGACCAGGTTCCTGTAATTCTCCAACATCACGTCCCTGTATAAAGTCTTCTGAGCAAGGTCCAGGTATGTCCACTCCTCCTGAGAGAATTCTACGGCCACATCCCTGAATGTCAAAGGCCTCTGAAATGAAAACACATTTTACCAAGGGGTTATGGGGAGACTTCTTATCTTAACATAAAATAAGAAGAAGAGAAAGAGGAAAGGATGGACTTGATGGAATGAGTGTTGTGACAGATCCGAGTAAGGTATTTTTAAGCACATTATGTCACCCTAATTCTGTTTTATTATAGCTTTGCATAAAAAGCAATATCTTCTAAATCAGTGTGGATTTCTCATTTTCATGAACAAGAAATATACAAATAAAAAAATCAACAGAGTTATCAGTATGGAAGTAGCAGATATTAATACTACTTTCAACACACCAAGTGATATTCAGTAGCCACCTGAGCTAGAACACAAGTTGTGTCCTCAGAGATGACAATGTCCATTATGCCTTCAAAGAAAGGTCAGAATCTAAACACCAAGATGATGACAGCAATAGCAGTGACTGAAGCTTTAGAATATTCCCCTTAGACGAGACATTATTCTACAGGATTTAAATGTACTAACTCATGTAACAACATAATAGTCAACAAGAAGAAGACCTAGTTCCATCTTACCAGGAGACAAGTATGCCACATACACTCTCAGAAACTCACCCTCAGACCAAATAGTTCAAAATGGCAGACCAAGCACCTAGGTTTCTGGGCATCAGAACTGAAACTCAAAAACTAAACACTTAAATAACAGATATAATTTAGAAAAGTAAATTGACAGCCGGTTGCCTAACTGAAAAAACTTAAAAGTTCAAGGATAACAACATGGAACTCCATAAAAGGTCATTATGTATTCACACACAAATGCAATCACATTTGTATATTACTATTCTTACTAATAGTTAACTCATTAATGTGAGTTAATGACCGTTAATGACAGTGTACACCAAATTTAAGGCCATGAAAACTAAGAGATAATTTCAACTGCTCAATATAAAACTTATTGATTAAATTATAGTGGGTCTTTTATGAGTGCCACAGGCTTGCTCGTCCAGGCACTCATGCATATGTGTGTGTGTGTGTGTGTGTGTATATATATATATATATGTGTGTATATATATACACATATACGTTTAAATTAACTGAATAAAAGGAGCTGTCTCTTAATGACATACTTTTTGAATGAGTTTTTCATCACCATTTTTGCTCATGTGCATTTCAGCATTTATGGGACAATGAAATGTATAAATTGTTCTTAATTTAGTTTACCAACATTTTTCTGTATTAGGCTAGTAAAAGAAACGTACAAACATTTAAAAAAAAACTTCTTAATTGAAAAAATTTTACAACATATTAAATGATTTAGACACCAGACTAAATGGGATTCACACATGGAAGACAGGGTGGTTCAAAATAAGAAAGGCAGTTAACACAATAAACTACATTAATAAATGAAGGATAAATACCACATGATGATCTCACTTGGTAAGAAAAATTCTTGGACAAAACTCAACACTCTTTCATGGTAAAAACACTAAACAAACTAGCAACAGAAGAATACCACAGAACACTGGATTCAAAAAGGATTTCTTGGAATGTAACACCAAAAAGCACAGGCAAGAAAAGCAAAACCAAATGGAACAATGTCTAACTTAAAAAAGTCTGCGCCTCAAAGGAATCAATCGAGAGTAGGAAAAGGCAACCTATGGAATGGGAGAAAAGATTCACAAATCATATATATCTCATAGGAGATCATATCCAGATTACATAAAGAACTTCTAAACTCAACAACAAAAAACCCACTTAAGAAAGAGCAAAGGACTTAAATAGGCATTACTCCAAAGAAGATAAGCAAATCACCAATACAAATATAAAAAGATGCTCATCACCACTAATCATGAGACAAATACAAATAAACATCACAATGAGAGAGCACCTCACACCTACTAGGTTAGCCTTTATTAATAGATGAGAGAATAACAAGTGCTGAAGAGGACATGGAGAAATCAGAAATCCTTGTGCACAGTTGGTGGAAATGTAAAATGGTGCATCCATCGTGGAAGTCAGCAAGGGTGTTCCTCAAAAAATTAAATATTGGAACTACCACATGATCCAGCAATCCCAATTTGCAGGGCATCTATTAAAGAATGAAAGCAGGCTCTTGAAGAGATATTTGCAAACTCATGCTCATCACAGCATTATACACAGTAGCCAAGAAGAGGAAGCAACCAACATGCCTGTCTACAGATGAAAGGATCAAGAAAATACAGTATATACAAGCAATGGAATATTATTCAGCCTTAAAAAAGAAGGAAATCCTGTCACTTGCTACAACATACATGAACCTCGAGGACATTGTGCTAAGGGAAATAAACCAGTCACAAAAGGACAACTACTGTGTGATTCCATTCATATGTAATACCTACCTAAAGAAGTCCAATGCATACAAATCCAACATAGAAAGATGTTTGACAAATGCTACAGGGAGGTCAAAGGGAGAATTAGTGTTTACTGGGTATCCAGTGTAAGTTTTGCAATATGAAAACTTTCCAGAGATGTCTTACACAATAATATGAATACAACTAACATTCCTGAGCTATAAACAAGCAAGCAAACTTTCTTGAAAGACATATCAAAGACACAATCAAGGACCCACAAACCCAATTCTCACTGTAAGATATAGTGACGTAAAGACCCCCATAATGAGCAGTCCAGAGCCACTGAAAACAAAACAAATGTATGGGACTTCAATGAATGTGACTACGTCAGGTCAAAGGAGACCCAACATGATTTTGAAACAAAAAAGAAAATGGAGGGGTTTGTAAAACTACACATGAACCTCTTCAAATATACTGTAACTGAAACATTACAATGAATCAAATAAAATACCTACAATAAGATATACATGAAAATTCAAATTAAAGAGATATAAACAAAATTTTGAACAATAAAACTTTAGACCCAAATATAACATAGTATTTCATAATCATGCAAGGTCAAACAAGTCAATATGAATGAAACAGGCAAAGGCACAACAAAAAACAGGAGGCATGAAGAATAAAAGATTTGTTTCACACTTAAAAACTGTACAACCTAAAAAAAAAGAAAAAAAAAAAAAGACCGGGGCATATATACTGAATATAAACTATAAAACAGATCCTGTAACACATGAAAAAAAAAAAAAAGACCGGGGCATATATACTGAATATAAACTATAAAACAGATCCTGTAACACATGAAAAAAAAAATTGAGCAAAGCATGAAAATCTACTTTATACATACATGTCCACAAAGTAATGAAACCTACACACACTCAGAAGAAATGGGAAAACAGAAATATAAAGGATTGCCACGTGCCCCATTTTTTGAAAATATAAAAGTACATAGTAGCAAGTTTTGTTTAAATAGGGAGAAATCTCACACATTCTAGGTGGGAAAGGGTACCTTTGCAGCTGGAGGTTAGGGGATCCTGTCAGATCTATCAAGACAGGAAATGTCTCATCCTAGTAGAAGCAATTACTCTTTCAACTGCCCAACCTGGAGGACCCTTCAGGTATCTGTCATGACATAGATATTCACGGTGGCAGACACTGCGGAATTCTTTGTAACAGGGAAAAACTGTAAAGATTCACGTGTCTTCTTTCAGAGAATGTTCCAGTAAGGATACAAAAGAGCAAGCCATCACGTTTAATAACATGAAGACATATAAATTCTCACAACCAGCAGGATCAAGTATCACAATAAAACATTCAATAAAGAATTTTCTCTAAACTCTCCTAACAATGTGGAACAAATCTGTATAAGACTTGCCCTGACTCCTGCCACAGAACTGACAACAGTGGCTCCTCAGTGACAGCGAAGGGATGGTGGGAGACTGACAGGAAGAAGGACGCTTTTTACATTTTAGGGTCTCAGCTTCAGAGTTTTACCCTAAAATAAACATATACATGACATGATGTTTAAAGCAAAGAAATAGATATTTAATAACCATTGGTGCAGCGAGAATATGGCCCATCTTTTCTGATAACATGGAAGTTCTGCTCTGACATCTAAACAAAATTATAACCATTTTTATCTAAAACACATGTTTCATAAGAGTCTCTGCAGAAACTCCACATTCTCTGAGGGATGGTGGTACTGAGAATGGTTTAAAGAATCTTCTTCTGTTAGACATTTACTACAAATGTACTATAAAATCAGGCAGAAAAGGTTTCCCCTTCCTGATCTCTTTTTGAAGAATTCAGCAGGTAACTGTGCACGTTAATATGTGACTTCCATGAACACCTTCCCTAATCCTGATCTACAGAATGCTGTATCCAGATGTAGCCCCCAAACACTCCCCGCTGCCCAACAGCACTGACACCGCATGGCCACACCCATCTCCAACCCATGTCTGGGTGTGAAGTCCTTCCCAGGCCACGCCCAATGGAGCCTCTTCTCAATGCCATGTCACTGGGTCATGGTGACATGGAATCTAAGTGGAGATGAGAGGGACTGAGGGAAGGCATGGGTGAGTGTGAGCAAACGTGTCAGATGGGACGCATCAGAGTCAGAGAAGATCAGCAATTCCAGTGCTGGGCATTTCAGAAAGGAGGGAGACACAGAACAACCCACTGAGAATATCACTTTACCTGAGTAAGAGCCATTCCTGACTCCTTTTCTTTCCTCTTCCTCCTCTTCTGGGCTGCTTCCTCACATAATATGACTCTTTAGAAGTCAATCCTGAATGTCAAAAATATGCTGTTTACTGTTTAGAATCAACACACCCCCTTCCTGGGCCACAGCCACACACACAAGACCTCACCCTGTGGAAAGATGGTCCTCTGCTGCCCACTGCACCAGGGGGGGGAAGGAGGGACAATAAACTAACTCTACAGGAAGATCAATGGAGAGTTTTTGACCACTTTCTTCAGGCCTCGCTCCCCTCCTGGTGAACCTCCACACGCACGCGTGCACACACACACACAGACACAGACACACACATACATGCTGTAACAGTGGGGAGCTGGGCTGGACTGAGCTCCCTCCAGGGCACAGACTCGACTCTGACCAAACCCGATCCATCACCCCTGCGTGGATCACCGGCTGAGCTCACCCCTCACAAATGGAGGACAAAGAGCCTTGGTGTTCAGTGATGATACAGATTAAAATCAACTTTAAATATGACTAAGGTCAGGCCCCCAATCTATTTGAATAAAAATCTCTGGTAAGGGGGCATAAGAGATGTGTTTGCAAAATGCCTCAGCACTGTAATGTGAAGCCAGGGTTGAGCTCCACTCAGAGGGGCAAGCCCAGCTCACATGCCCCCCCCCCATACAGTGATCCTGCCCTCTGCTCTAGGCCTTGTTGTCACCAGTATTCAGACATTAGAAGGAAAAGAAACAAAAAAACACACAGAACACACAATATGGAGGGCGTGTGTGTGCTTCTGGATGTTAAATGGAGTAGGTCACAGAAGTTTCCCCCAAGAAGTTGATATCAAAATAAACACTGGGGGAAGGAAGGGTTTTTATCACCTGCAGCTGAGGAGCCAGAGGCAGAGGGACAGCCCACATGAAGGCCCTGAGGGAGGAGCAAACTTGACCCAGGAAAAGGAAAGAGGTCTGTGTGACTTGAGCAGAGCGAGCAACAGCGACACAAGCAAAAGAGGCCAGAGAGGTCCTGGGGGAGCAGAGCAGGGAGAGCCCAGGTCTGCAAATATTTCTCTACCACACCTCAAGAGAATTTTGTACATAATGTATTTCCACACTCATTCTAACTGTGTAATTTTTCTTTATATTAATTAAAACAGTAAGAAAAAATGGAATATCTCCTATATTTTCAATGCATGTATAGGACACAGCTAAGCCCCAGGAACTACAGGGTCACCCTCATCTGAGATGTGGGGACTGCAGGGAACACGTTTGGGGGAGTCAGGAAGTACCTTTTGGACATATGAAGGGGGGAGATGCCTGTTAGACATCCCAGCAGAGAGGTGCGGAGACAATCAGACACAGGATTCCAGAGTCCAGGGGAAATGGAGACATGCAGGTGGGGAGTAAACCATGAGATGAGATCCAAAAACCAAGCTGTGGGTCACTCCACATTCAGACAACAGGGTGTTCAGGAAACAACAGAAGAGGAAAATGGTAAGAGATGAAGGTGACAACAGAAAAACAGCAGGGACAGACCATTCCAAGTCAATACAGCATAGAGAACACAGGCCTTGAGGAAGGTGGGTGAGCTGGTTAGAGATGTTTTTTTCCATTACTGTGTGACGTAGCAAAACCCCAAACTGTTTTTACTCCTCTTCATCCTCTGAACACAGAATACTTCACTTCTGGTCACCAAAATGTGTGGTTTTCCCCACGCTGATCAGTTCCCAAAAGACTGGAAATCCTAAACTTTAACTTCATTCTCACTCTATCTTTAAGGAGATACTGTCCGATCCCGCAGGTTAAGGGCTCAGCTGCACAAGACTGTCCCTCCTTTCACATGCAGGACACAGTAGTAGTTGTCACCTATGCTTCTGGCTGACCAGCTAAACATCATGGTTTCCAAATCCCCTCCTGTGTTTGATTAATCTGCTAGGATGAATATTCCATATCCAGCTGTTCTTCTGCATCCTTTGTAATATTCTTTATAACAAATGAGTAAATCTACGTAAAATGTTTTCCTAAGTTCTGTGAGCTGCTCTGGCAAATTAATACAGGCTGAGGAGGGGGTCATGGGAATCCCCAATTTATAGCCTGTTGGTCAGAAGTTCAGGTCCCAACCTGGGACTCGTGACTGGCATCTGAAGTGTGACCAGTCTTATGGAACTGAGCACTAACCCTGTGGGATCTGATGCTAACTCCAGGTACACAGTGTCAGAACTGAGGTAAATTATAGGACACCAAGTTGTGTCTGGAGAAATGGCTGTTGGTGGGGAGAAATTCCCAATTATTTGGTGACCAGAGGTGAAGTATTCCATGTTGAGAGTTCACTGTTGTATTGACTATGACAGGAAAGAAAAAAGACACTGCAGTTTTTCCTCCCAGCTCATACACTCTGCCACAAAATGCCCCATCCCCCAAAAAGAGAAGTGGGTGAAGCACAACTAAATAGGGACGGCAAATGGAAGGTAGCCTCTGATACCTTCCAGTAATTATAAAATCCAGTGTTATAGACAGGAGTTTTACCATTTTCATTCTTATCTGTATAATTTAAACAAACAAATTTTAAATTTGCTAGATTATAAAGGCAGAAAGCAATATATAATTTAATCACCTGTATCTAATCAATTGGCCACTCATCTTAAATCAGGGTCCCAGCTTTCTTCATTACCTTGTGTTTCCCTCCCTCATTCCCTACATATCTCTCATTCCCACCTTCTCTCTCTAGCTTTTTTCTTTTCAGTGTTTGCCCCTGGGCCTCTGCTCCTCACTTTGTGCCCCCTTCTCTCCTGCTTTCTCCCCTTCTTCCTTCTATTCCTTCTCTTACTGCTGACCTGCTCCATTCTGGAAACTCGTTTCACCTGCTGTTGCTCTTTCTTTCCTATCTTTTCATTGTCCCAATTTCATTTCTGCCTCTTTCTTCCCCATCTCTGCTCCCCCTCTGCTCTTCCTGTTAAATTCCCTCTTCCCTGTGACACCCCTTTGTCCCCACTCTCTGGCACTCCCAGGTCCCTAGGCTTCCTCCCTGCTATGGTTTCCCCTCTGCTCTCTTTGTCACCAGGTGCCCCATCTTGTCCCAGCACCATGTGACTCTGCCTGCCCTGGCTCCAAATCATCCGTCGCCTTCCCCACTCTGTCAGAGGTGCCTCTCCCCCTTTGCTGCCCCTCTCCCTATTTTGCTGTCCTTCATCTCTCCGGACATCGAGCTCTTCGGTACGTTTTTCTAGTTACTTTTCTTACTCTCCTACTTTCTCGGCTTCTTCCACTTCTAAGGTCTCTTTGCAAATTCCTCCCCCATTCTCTACTTTGCCGTCTCTTTATGGGTCTCCCTCATTCTTCCGTTCTCTTTCTCAATTTGTCTATTTACTCTCACTTGCTCTTAGACACAAATTCACAGGGAGAGAGATGGAATAAGACGCTAGCCTCTGGAAGAGCACATTTTTCAGTGGGGTAGCATTTGGGAAGGAAGAACAATGAGCTCCAAGGGACACAACCAACTCGCACACCCGCCCCCGCCATGCTGGGGTGATGTGGTGGCTGTGAAGGAGAAGCCTGGGAAACAGAAAGGCCCAACACAAGGACAAGGTGCTGGCGTGGATTAAGAAAAGGGTGGGGTCTGAAGAATCCCAAAACCAGGGAGAAGACGCGGCTTCCCCAGGCTTGCAGCTGCGGCGCTGCCCTCCAGGGACCGACAAGGGCGAGGCTTGGGGGACGAAAAGGTGGCGAATCCACTTGGCAGGTGAGGACTTTACACAGCGAGGAGAGGATGAAGAAGCCAGTAAAGCGTTTTAAGGAAGAATACGGGGCGAAAGGAGGTGTGTGTGCATGGCCTGAAGGTAGGAAGACCGGGACAGGACCAATCTCTGAGCCATTTTAACAAAAGGTAAGTGACCCCGGACGTCCCTGGCGACGTATGAATTTACTTAGGCTGAGGGGAGCGCCGAGGGGATTTTAAGGTCTGTAGGGAACCCAGGTGATCAGATACGGAAGCGCTGGGGGACTGCGAATCGGAGACTTAACCTACACAATGGAAAACTCACGCGCAGCGGTGTGACTGTCGCTCCACGCCATCCACTTCCGGGTCTGCAGGAAACTGCGCGCGCAGGAGACGCCAGGCCTGGGCGGGGCCCGCGCGGTCTGGGCGGGGCCCGCGCATCTCTCCGCTCGCTCCTGGGGGCGTCTCTGTTTTCTGGGTTTTACAGGCAAGACCTGCCAGGGAGGCTGAAGCTGCTCAGCGGTCTGGGAACTGGGAGCTCCCTGGCGGGGTCCACGTGGGGCGATGATTGCATCCAGGACAGTTCCTGCTATGAAAATTAACTTTCGCTGTTTAATTATACAGGCCCTGTGAAGGGGGTGCAAACTAGAATGTGAAATGCAAAACCCTGCCTGGGCGGAATGTGCCATTGCATGCTGATGCCCAACAGAACAAAATGGAAATCCTTTCCATTTCTATTCCTCCTTCACTCCGGAGGGAGTACACCCTGTGCTCAGTTTCTGGGATTTTTTTTTTTCTTTTTGTTTCAATTGTTACCTTTATTATGAAATATACTTAATATTCTATTTCTTTAGATAGGATCTGGCTGCTACATGTTAAGAAGTTATAACATGAGCATATTTATACTTCCTTTTCTCTGTCTTCCTTCTCTGCCACTAATCTAAATGGATATCTAAGGGAAACAAGTTCCAGGGAGTGGGAATGGCAAGGGAAGAGGCCTGGACTAGATTATGCTTTGTTGATGTGTTTGCTTGAGAAATAGGTGGAAGGCCCCTGGAGCTAGAGCTGAGTGAAGCAGTTCATGAGATTTTCATATGGACAACACCTGGGGTGTGCAGCACTAATGCTAGTGAAAAGTTAGGTCACCGAACGTTGCTTTTAAAAAACGAAAAACTTTTCAAAAATAAATATAAATTACATAGCTCTTCTTTATACTTGTTACTCTATTCCACACTTCAGATGAGTTAATCTGAAATAAACATTATTGACATCATCATATGCTTATGTCAGTAATTTCTATACATACTGTACTTCCAGATTCACTTTACATACACACTAAACACAATTAGAAAACATACTTTTTACTTAAAATTTGTAATCTATTTTAGGTCTTTTTTGGTTTTCTGTTTCTAGATGTCCTGTCAAGTTGGATAACAAAGCCTGGAAAATAGTCTTCAGAAGACATTGGATTTATTTTAAACTAAAGAATAATTTTGCAAAATTTCTAAGGGTATTTGTTAGGCAGGTTAAAAACAAGATTATCAAATTTTAAATAGTCTCGGGTCTACCATCAATAATTGAATGATAATATCTGTGACTTGACATGTAATAGAAAGTATGTTTTTCTTTTTTGTTGTTGTTGTTTTTTTTTTTTTTTTTTTGAGACAGTCTCGCTCTGTTGCCCAGGCTAGAGTGCAGTGTCGTCAGCCTAGCTCACAGCAACCTCAAACTCCTGGGCTTAACCAATCCTCCTGCCTCAGCCTCCCAAGTAGCTGGGACTACAGGCATGCGCCACCATGCCCAGCTAATTTTTTCTATATATATTTTTAGTTGGCCAGATAATTTCTTTCTATTTTTAATAAAGATGGGGTCTCGCTCTTGCTCAGGCTGGTCTCAAACTCCTGACCTTGAGCTATCCTCCCGCCTCGGCCTCCCAGAGTGCTAGGATTACAGGCATGAGCCACTGGGCCCGGCCCGGAAGTATGTTTTCCTCTCATATCTTGATTTGTGGAAGGTTTGACCCATGGAGAAGTGGTAATCCATTGAAATATGATCATGTTTACATAGAAAAATTAGCATGTTTAACATATTAGCAGATTAAAGTGAGCTGAATGTCCTGCTATGGCACACAGATGAATACAAAAAGATATGTCAACACATTTTCAAAAGATGCAGTTTCTGGGATGGATTTTGGGGTTTCTACAAGGTAGACTATTCTGTATTATGCAATATTGCTAAGTACCTAGATTGCCAAGAAAGAAGTTTCAGCATAGACTTCCATGATCCCAATGAAGGAGATAAGTTGATTTTGGAGCTTTTTGTTAAACTGAGAACAGTGAGATACTGATTTATAGCTTAAAGTCAAGAATCTACTTTGTACAATTCCCTCGGTATTCATGGGGGATTGGTTCTAGGACTCCCTGATACTAAAATCCAAGGACATGTAAGTCCTTTTTATATAATGGCATATTGTTTGCCTATGACATACTGCATGTCCTCCTGTATACTCTAAGTCATCTCTAGACCATTTATAATACCTGATATAATGTAAATGCTACATAGTTATACTGTATTGTTTTCATTTGTATTATTTTTTGTTGTTTTATATGTATACATATTTTAATATTTTTGATCCATGTTTGGTTGAATCCACAGATGCAAAGCACACAGATACAGAGGGCCAACTGTATATGGGAGTTGTGTTGCTTCTAAAATTTTCAAGGTAACACTATGAAGACATTCACAAGAAATAAAATATATCTCCTCAGTCACAGGAAGATTTTGACATATGCCTCCCTGTAATATCACTATATAATAGAGACCCAAATTATTAAGGATTCAAAAATTTTTTCAACCAGAAATTAATTTTCCTATTGAGTATATATTTTAGCCTATGCCTCAAAAAAGGAGAATGTACATATTCTAACACAGATGGAATAATGAAAATATTTACCTCTGTCAAAAAACAAATTCAGACTTAGGAGACATTTTATTCAAAAGGATTATTGCAATAGGGAGAATACTTCAACAAGATCTGAAAATATCCAGCATTCACACAGAAAAGCACTTTTTTTTATATATGGAGAAATAAACAAGGCTAGAAAGCACCTGGTGTGGGGCAGTGGATGAGCCCCGGGCATCACCTACAGGTACTCATCAAATGTTTTATCCTGGGGTCAACTCCAGGGAGGGGCTCTCAAGGAGGAGAGGTTGTTCTGAATTTCAATGACCAAGGGTGCTTTAAAGTTCAGGACTGAAGCTTAACTAAAGTTTTATTAAATCAAGTTAACCAGCATTGTTCCCATTGATCAGTGGAGACAAACAATTCAGTACTCCTTGATAAGACAAAGGATGGGAATTTGGAGGGTCTTTATCTGGCTTTTTCCTGTAGAAACCAGGGGGCTTTTGTTAGACTTAATGAAGTACTGTAGGAAGTGTGATGGTTCTGTGCAGTGAGCTGTTTCCAGGAAAACTAAGGGTTGGTGGAGCGGGGACTTGCGTTGCAGTGGTTCTCTAACCTTCACTATTTCCTGGGATTATAGAGTTGGAGTAAACTTCAACATTGTCACCCACATATGCAACATCAAGCAAAATTAAAACAATAACAAATATGTATGTTATATTTGAAAAATGCAACATAACAAAATTTAAACTAATAATAATTCTAACAAACTTTCCCCTATATTTTGGTTTTTGAATGGTGTTGAAGGGCCAGGAGTGTTGATTTTGGCTGTGTGGTGTCTGTTCCTGTCACATACAAGAGACATTATTAATTGCTGAAACATGTGGCTGTTAGTATCCAAAGCCAGGGGTCTATGTAACTGTTAAATTGAATAAAAACTTTGAGTTATATTAAAAATGGGCCAGGCATGGTGGCTCACACCTGTAATCCTAGCACTCTGGGAGGCCGAGGCAGGAGGATTACTTGAGTTCAGGAGTACAAGACCAGCCTGAGGAAGAGCGAGAACCAGTCTCTACAAAAATAGAAACATTAGCTGGGCGTGGTGGTGCGTACCTGTAGTCCCAGCTACTCGAGAGCCTGAGGCAGGAGGATCACCAGCGCCCAGGAGTTTGAGTTTGCAGTCAGCTGTGATGATGCCACTGCACTCTAGCCCAGGGAACAGAGTAAGACCCTGTCTCAAAATAAAAGTAGACATGGCACCAAAAGCATGAGTCATTATAGAAAAAAAAAAAAATCTATAAACTGGATTTTATCAAATTTAAAACTTTGGTATGTGAAAGAATTTGTTAAGATGACAAAAGAAAAGCCACCAAACAAAAAATATTTGCCTATCATATACTTGGGAAAAAACTGATATATGTAATACATACAGAATTCTAGAATGACTTTATAAAAATCAAATTAAAAACTGGACAAGGCCGGGCGCGGTGGCTCACGCCTGTAATCCTAGCACTCTGGGAGGCCGAGGCGGGAGGATCGCTCGAGGTCAGGAGTTCGAGACCAGCCTGAGCAAGAGTGAGACCCCGTCTCTACTAAAAATAGAAAGAAATGATCTGGC
>CM052449.1:18691537-18702922 GCA_028533085.1 Varecia variegata | reverse complement strand
AGACTTGTTACTGAAGCAGATATACAGACAGCAAAGAGTCACATGAAGGGACTTCCAACATCACTGCCCCAATGTAAGACCTCAGCATTGTTTGCTTTCTCCATGTGAAGCTCTTGCTGCCTTTGGAGATGATGGAAAAGGAAGAACTCCCACCAAATACTCCAAGGTGTGTTTGGTGACAGATATTAGGAACCTGTGATTGTTTCTGAGAATTGACAATGGGAACACAGGTTTTCCAAGTAGTCTCAGCTCAGGAAGTGTACACTCTCATTGACACTATTGGTAAATTGTTCATGGCAGTTCAATGAGTTGATATTTAAGAATCAGAAATAGGTCAAGGACTGGATACCTCTCCTGAAAGATTGGATGGTCTTTCTTATAGGATTATGTGGTAAAATGAGTGTTTCTCCAACTAGTTTAAGCATCATTCATAGGAACTACTGACCTATAAAATAAAAGTACAAAGGCCAGGAAAGGTGGTGTGCACCTGTAATCCCAGCTACTTGGGAAGCTGAGGTGAAAGGATCACTTGAGCCCAGGAATTTGAGGTGGCAGTGAGCTATGATGAGGCCAGTGCACTTCAGCCTGGGTGACAGAGTGAGACCCTGTCTCAAAAAAAATATATAAAAATTATAGCGTTAACGTAACAGAAAAAGTTAGCAGAATCACAATAACGTATAAAGACAACCCATTTACAAATGACAACAGATACTAGCCAAATAAGTATAGATGTTGAGTAGTTGAAGGACATAAATTACTAGCACTGTTATTGTGGTATCACAGTTGACATTGGTCTTTGCAGCCAGACATGAATTCAAACCCTGGTTCAGTTGGTGGGATGTGACTAGGTGAGTCTCTTTTTTGAGACAGAGTGTCGCTCTGTTGCCCAACATGATCATAGCTCACTGTAGCCTCCGACTCCTGGGCTCAAGTGATCCTGCCTCATCCTCCCAATTAGCTAGGACTACAGGCTAGTTCTTTTAATTTTTATAGAGACATGGTCTGACTATGTTGCCCAAATTTAGTAGAGTCTTTAACCTGCTAGTGTCCTACGTTTCCTCATTGCTGAAATAAGAATGTCATCAATACTTATTTCAGAAATAAGATTTTACCAGTTATTAGACATAAAACGTTAGTAACAGTGATACTTACTCGAAGTGAGATTAATGTAAAATACACATGCAAACATAAGACATCACTTATTAAAGAAAATATATTTATTAAGTATTTTTGGATGGGAACAAATCTAAGGGGAAAATACGCGGTGTCAGTTTCCTGGGTAAAATTAGCACAAATGTCACCTTTTCCTGCAGGATCCTCTGGCTCGGAGTAGGAATACCAGGCAGCAAGAAGTGGTAGAATGGCCTCCAGGGATTTGCCAATGGGGATTCTCTCTTTCTCACAAACTACCAGTCTTGGAAGTCTACCCATCTTTCCCCACGAGGCTACAGTATGTAATAAACATTGTCCTAACACTTCAGCGTTTGGCATCATCATTCTAGATATTCAAACTAAATGCTAGGTGGGTTTCAATCTAGTTCCAGGGGAGTGGTCACAAATTAAAATTACCAAAAATATTAGAACAGTGAATATATAAATCTCTAGTTTATCAAAATGAAACAATACTCTCATTGTGTATGTTCATTCTTAAAAGGAATTCATGAACATTAATCTTTCCAAAAGACATCACTGAGCATTCCTAGGACAAAAGAGAGGTATTTTTATCCTTATACCCCACACTTCATTTTATGTCCTTATATCTTTCATATCCATACTATATTTCTATTTTCACTTCATGTAAATCAAGATGCATTACTATGGGTCTTATTTGGCACACAAAAAAAAGAGGCAAGTGGAAATTGAATACAGTACATGTACACCAACAGTGACGCAGCTTTTGGGGTTTAAGGGTCTGAAATTGTACATCTATGGGATTTTCACGATAGCTGCATCAGTATCCTAAGACATTGTGTGAAGAGAAAAACTTAAGTGCAGTGTATGATTCTACGTTTTTGAAATTATATATTGTTGGATTCCACCAAGGGAAAAAACTGTTCTAGATTCTTCAACCTTCAGAACCTAATGGTGCATTGTTATTTTCTACTATTATGATGTATACTACAGAGGTAGGAGAAAATTATGTTGGGAAAGAATCTGACGAATTCATTGGTATGAAATAACAATACATTTTATAAAACATATGCTCTACAAAACATTCTGAGAGAAGCAGGGCAATTTCTAATCTCAGCAGTTACATGTGAATCCTACTCAAAGAATGCTACTCTGGTTCTTTTGATTAAACTTTCCACTCTGATAACTGTTCTTTCTTAATTTTCAAAACTAAGACTTATTTTTCATCAATCTTTGCTATGCAGTAGCTAATACCATTCAATGGCAAAGGTGGCTACCATTTCCCCAGCATTATTTCTACTATATATATTAGTCCTCAATAACCTACTTCTCTTCCCATAGAAACCCAAGTGTCTTAAGGCCTTGATCTGCTCTGTATTATGGTTACTTGAGATTTGTCTACTTTGACCTACAGTGCCCTCCTGTCAGAAGAGAACCCTGAACACAATGAGCAAGATGAGCGACATGATACTTTTACATTATTCTCTGCCTCTCCGAAATGCTAATTGAGATGCTATTTAAGATTCAAAGGCAGCATCTGTCTTCTCAGAGGAACATGGATGGAAGTGATCCTCATCCTTAAAGGAGGCCCTGCCAGATAATGGATTCTTTCCCACAGACCACAAAAAAGGCTCGTGAAAAAGGCATAATAGTCAGATTTCAAAGTTCAAGTTGAAAGTTATGAATAGTAAAGTGTAGCCTTTTCAAGAATCCTCAAATCGGGGGGAGGGGGGGCAAGGGCAATATACGTAACCTAAACTTTTCTACCCCTATAATATACTAAAATAATAAAAAAAAAGGAATCCTCAAAAAAATGAATAAAATACTTTGTAACTTCCAAGTAACCGGCCACCTCCAAATGTCCTGGCACCTTTGATATATATCATGCCATAAGTTTTAACATATTTGGATACAGAATTATTTTACAGTATGTAATATCAAAGGTTAACCATGGAGAATTAGAGATTGAGTCATTCCTCATACAAATCATCACCTACATTTATAGCCCCTTGGGCAACAGCCTCAAAATACACTTTACATGTGTGCTTTCATCAAAGATGTGTATTTTGATGCCCAGTGGGTGGTGAGGCATGAAAAAAGCCTCTTCTACATACAATTATATGATTCTTCTTTAGCATGGGCTCTCCGATGTTAATGCTTGAACTCATGAGGGGTTTGCCATAGTCTGTAATTGTAAGGATTCTCTTAAGAATGAATTCTCCAATGTCATACAAGGAGTGAATTGGGACTCAAGACCTTGCCACACTCATTTGTATGTTTTCTTTCAAGTATGAATTCTGTGATGCCTTGCAAGGTTTGATGATGCACGGAAGAGCTTGCCGCAGTCATTACATTTATAAGGTTTTACTCCACTATGGATTCTCTGATGAGTATTTAGGCCTGATCTCAATCTAAAGGCTTTCCCACACTCATTACACTTGTAAAGTTTCTCTCCACTGTGAATACTTTGATGACTAAGAAGGCTTGCATTTTGTGTGAAGGCCTTCCCACACTCATTACATTTGTAAGGTTTCACTCCAGTATGGATTGCCTGATGAACAGTTAGTGTTGCATGTCCACTAAAGGCTTTGCCGCACTCATTACACTGGTAAGGTTTCTCTCTACTATGAATTCTAATGTGACGTGCAAGGTGTGCATTTCGAGCGAAGACCTTGCCACACTCATTACATTTATACGGTTTCTCTCCAGTATGCGTTCTCCTGTGACGTGCGAGGCTTCGATTTCCAGCGAAGACCTTGCCACACTCATTACATTTGTACAGTTTCTCTCCAATATGTGTTCTCCTGTGACGTTCAAGGCTTGGATTTCCAGTGAAGACCTCGCCACACTCATTACATTTGTAAGGATTGTCTGCAGTATGCATTCTCCTGTGATGTGTAAGGCTTGCATTTCGAGTGAAGCCCTTGCCACACTCATTACATTTGTGAGGTTTCTCTTCACTATGGATTAGCTGATGGGAAGTTAGCAGTGAACGTAGACGAAAGGCTTTGCCACACTCAGAACACTTGTAAGGTCTCTCCATACTGTGAATACTTTGATGACTAACGAGGTCTGATTTTCGAGTGAAAGCCTTCCCACAGTCGTAACATTTGTAAGGTTTTTCTCCAGTATGCCTTCTAGTGTGAAGTGCAAGCTGTGAACGGTCAGTGAAGGCCTTGCCGCACTCATTACACTTGTAAGGTTTCTCACCAGTATGAATTCTGCGATGGTATGCAACAGAGCTACTATCCTTGAAGACCTTCCCACAGTCGTAACATTTGTAAGGTTTTTCTCCATTATGACTTCTGCTGTGATGTACAAGTTGTGAAGGGTGAGCAAAGGCTTTGCCACACCCATTACATTTGTAAGGTTTCTCTCCTGTATGCACTAACTGATGAATAGTCAGTCTTAAACGTACAGTAAAGGCTTTGCCGCACTCATTACACTGGTAAGGTTTCTCTCCAGTATGAGTTCTAATGTGACGTATAAGGTGTGTATTTTGAGTGAAGACCTTGCCACAATCATTACATTTGTAAGGTTTCTCTCCAGTATGAATTCTTCGATGGTATGCAACGGAGCCATTATCCTTGAAGGCCTTCCCACAATCGGGGCATTTGTAAGGTTTTTCTCCAGTATGCCTTCTCCTGTGACGTACAAGTTGTGAAGGGTGAGCGAAGGCCTTGCCACACTCATTACATTTGTAAGGTTTCTCTCCCGTATGGACTGCCTGATGAATAGTTAGTCTTGAACGTACACTAAAGGCTTTGCTGCACTCATTACATTGGTAAGGTTTCTCTCCAGTATGACTTCTAAAGTGACGTGCAAGGCTTGAAACTTCACTGAAGGCCTTGCCACACTCATGACATTTGTAAGGTTTCTCTCCAGTATGCGTTCTCCTGTGACGTGCAAGGTCTGCATTTCTAGTGAAGACCTTGCCACACTCACTACATTTGTAAGGCTTCTCTTCAGTATGATGTGCAAGATGACGTGCAAGATGTATATTTGCAGTGAACACCTTGCCACATTCAGTACATTTATAAGGTTTTCCACCATTGTTTACTGTTTGTCCTTGTGTGAGTGATGAAGAAAAGATGAAATCATTCTCATATTTTTTAGAAATGTGGGTTTTCACACTAGAAGAAATTTGTTGATGTGGTGAAGCTGAGGAACCTTGGTTGATAGACTTGACTTGATTACAGTCATCAACTTTCCTTTTACTTTGAAGTAGCTGCAGTTCAGGCACATGTGACTTAAAGATTAATCCACGCTGATTTTTAATAAGCTTGTTTCCTGCATCCCTTCTATCACGTTGATCTCTTCTACCAGGGAGATTTTCTTTCTGGGCCATATGCACTGCTTTGTAACTTCCTTCATCATCTCCCCATTGACACTCAAAGTCATGTATATTTTTCTGGACTTCCTTAAAGGAAAAGTCTTCAGTGTCATAGCTTTCAGGTCTTTCCAATGTCACTGTTTGGAATACTTCTCCTGCGTTGGTCTTCCCTTTTGGAGGTACATTTAGTATTACAAATTCAGGAGAGAGATCTACAACATATACGGAACTGTAAGTTTCCAATTAATTACAGCACGTAAACAAATATTTGACATTAATAAACTTAATATTACACCAAAGGTAACACTGACATTAAATATACTTAGGAAACTTCAGAAAGATAAAATTCAGGAACACAAAAGGAATAGTATTGTTTGATAAAGAAAAGCATTACATGTGATCCAGATGAATATTGTGGAGGTCTAGTTTCAAATCACCTGTAACTAAAACACAATGTGCAAACCTACCTTAGCCCTGAAAGCAGTGACCGCAAGATACCAAACAATTGACAAAAAACATATGGCTATCTCACAGATGGAATGAAAACAAGTTATATTGCACAATACATACTTAAAAACTATCATCTATAAATCGTAACAAAAAGTAATTAGGAAAACATCCTACTAACCCACTATAAAACAAGCAAAGAATGAGTAACCACATCTATGAAATGCTACAGTCTGTGGAAACCGGAACAATTTTCTCTTAAGAAAAAAGCAAGAATCAGGCTGGGCGTGGTGGCTCACGCCTGTAATCCTAGCACTTGGGAGGCCGAGGCGGGCGGATTGTTTGAGCTCAGGAGTTCGAGACCAGCCTGAGCAAGAGCGAGACCCCGTCTCTACTAAAAATAGAAAGAAATTATCTGGCCAATTAAAAATATATATGTAGAAAAAATTAGCTGGGCATGGTGGCGCATGCCTGTAGTCCCAGCTACTCGGGAGGCTGAAGCAGTAGGATTGCTTGAGCCCAGGAGTTTGAGGTTGCTGTGAGCTAGGCTGATGCCTCGGCACTCACTATAGCCCGGGCAACAAAGCGAGACTCTGTCTCAAAAAAAAAAAAAAAAAAAAAGCAAGAACATTCATTTTAGAACCAGTACAGAGTATAAGAACTGGAATACGGGTTTTTAAAATTTGTATTATAGATCAACAAATCATAATTGTATGTATTTGTAGGGAACAAAGTAATATCATGATATACCTATATATGTGGAATGATGCAATCAAGCTTATAACTTTTATCCATCACCACAAAAACTTATCAATTACTTCTACCGTTGAATACAAACTTCGTACCCATTGACCAACCAACCTATTCCTCATCCTCCAGCCTCTGATAACCAACACTCTACTCCAATTGCATTCCACATATAAAAGACAACATCCAATATTTGTATTCCTGTGCCTGGTTCCTTCAGTTAGCAAAACGTCCTCCATGTTCATCCACATGTGGGAAACTCAACTTCCTTCTTAAGAAGGCTGAATAGTATTCCACTCTATATTGTACACCACATTTTCTGTATCCACTCATCTGCTAATGGACACTTAGTTTGACCATCTAATTTGGCTGTGTGAATAATGCCACAGTAAACACGATGTACAGATATCTTAGACATACAGATTCCAAAATCTGTAGATTTATACCTGGAAGTGAGATTGTTAGATCAAATAGTAATACTATTTTTAGTTTTTAGAGGAAATTCCATATAGTTTTCCATAATGCCCATACTACTTTACATTCCCACCAACAGTATAGAAGGGTTTCCTTTTCTCCATAGCCTCACCAACACTTCTCAGCAATAGCCATTATGACAGGTGTGCAGTGGTATCTCATTGTGGTTTAAATTTGTATTTTCATAATGATTACTGATGCTGAGTCTTTTTAATATATCTATTGTTCATATGCATGTCTTCTTTCAACAAATGTCTATTGGCCAGGCGTGGTGGCTCACGCCTGTAATGCTAGCACTCTGGGAGGCCGAGGCGGGTAGATCGTTTGAGCTCAGGAGTTCGAGACCAGCCTGAGGAAGAGCAAGACCCCGTCTCTACTAAAAATAGAAGGAAATTATCTGGACAACTAAAAATACATACAGAAAAAATTAGCTAGGCATGGTGGCGCATGCCTGCAGTCCCAGCTACTAGGGAGGCTGAGTCAGAAGGATGGCTTGAGCCCAGGAGTCTGAGGTTGCTGTGAGCTAGGCTGATGCCACGGCACTCTAGTCTGGGCAACAGAGGGAGAATCCGTCTAAAAAAATAAATAAATAAAACAAACAGAAATGTCTATTGAGGTCCTTTGACCATTTTTTAATTGGGTTATTTCTTTTCATGCCATTGAGTTGTTTCAGTTTCTTACACATTTTGGATATTAATTTCCTACGAAAGGCCGGACGCAGTGGCTAACGCCTGTAATCCTAGCACTTGGGAGGCCAAGGCGGGCGGATTGTTTGAGCTCAGGAGTTCGAGACCAGCCTGAGCAAGAGCGAGACCCCGTCTCTACTAAAAATAGAAAGAAATTATCTGGCCAACTAAAAATATATATAGAAAAAATTAGCTGGGCATGGTGGCACATGCCTGTAGTCCCAGCTACTTGGGAGGCTGAGGCAGTAGGATCGCTTAAGCCCAGGAATTTGAGGTTGCTGTGAGCTAGGCTGACGCCACGGCACTCACTCTAACCTGGGCAACAAAGCGAGACTCTATCTCAAAAAAAAAAAAAAAAAAATTTCCTACCAGATGTACGGCTTGGAAATACTTTCTCACGATGCAAAGTTTCTCCTAATTGTTTCCATTGCTGTGAACAAACAGTTCTGTTTGGTACAATCCCATTCGTCTATATTTGCTTCTGTGGCCTGCGCTTTTGGGGTGAAATCTAAAAAAATGATTGCTCAGACCAATGTCAGGTAGGTTTTCCCCTGTGATTTCTTCTAGCAGTTGATTTTTATACAAGGGCTGTTGGAAAGTATCCAGCTATTAAATACTATTTTTCCTATTACATGGCCGGATACTTTCTGGACAGCCCTTGTATATGATGTGAGATAAGGGTCCAGTTTCAGTCTTCTGCATGCAGAATCATTTTTGCAGCGTTATGTACTGACACACTGTCCTTTTTCCCTTGTGTGTTCTTGGCACCTCTGTCAAAAATCCATTAACCGTATATGTACTGGTCCATTTCTCTTCTCTATTCTGCTTCACTAATCAATGTGTCTCCTTTTTGGCTACTACAATCCTGTTTTCATTACTATACTTTTGTAACATAGTTTGAAATGAGGTAGTAAGATAACTCTAAGTTCGTCCCTTATGATCAAAATTGCCATGAACATATGAGCTGCTGATTAAGTAAATTTTTAAAAAGTTCATTTATAATACATAAAATTATACAAGATGAAAGCTGCACTGGTTTAAACAAATTATGGTAGAATTAAAATATGGAGACATCATTTACCTTGATAAGCTCCCTCAGGAAGATGTATCAAAACCATGCCTGTTACAGGTATGAACCAACGACAAAATGACAAAGTTTTTGTTGTTCAAAATGAATAGTGACACTTACAGGGGATGAAAAATGTGACATGAACAATACGTTACACATGAGGCAGTGACCTTAAACAATGTTCTCCCTGGAAGAAATTCCTACAACACTGACTGCTGGCTCAAAGGAGATCATCATTAGTGTACGTGATCAGCATTGTCACAGTGACAGTTTTGTGATGCTTCTCAAAAACTAGAAAAACAATAGGAAATACTTATCAGTCAGGCTCTCCTTGTACTTTTTATCTCAGGATCATGGGCCAGCTCTACTCAGTGGCTTCAAAGGGCATCTCTGCATGTCGCAGGATGATATTCAATCACATTAGTTAAGGTGTTCTGCTTCATCAATTTTACGTTATGCAGTAAACCCACTCCATGGGATACTCCACAAGAAGTTATGCATAACGTAAAGCTGGATTATCACAAGTCAGCCCTGAGGCTGTCATCTCAGTCAAGCAATGCGGGGGTTAACAAGAGACTCACAAGAGAAACTGCAAAGACACATGAGGGCAGATCCTGACTTCTACAGGGACGTGTATGTTAAAAGCCAGTTTCAGAAAGAAAATTATACAAACTAAGAGAGTACAAAATCAGGCAGATCCAAGGCTCCCTACATTCACTCAATAGTAACAGCAGTGGAAAAGAGAAAAATACAATGCATGGGCATCAGATTTTGTGGCATCTTGAGAATGGACTCCATGTTCTGCCAACAGAGCCCACACAAAGAGACTGACAGAATAGGATCTGCACCCATGTAGGACTGGAGATCAAAGAGAGGATGTTTCTACTGACTTTTTTTCCCGCTGAGTGACAATCTCAGAAGATACAACTCGCTCCCTTGTCATATACATCTGTTAAGTGTGGCAAAAATGGCTGAGGGAGCTCACCAGGCTGAAAGGGCTTGAGAAAGCTCCAGGAAGTTTCTGGAGACCCAGATGCGAAGGAAGACCAGACAATGTTTCCCATCTCCTGACTGGGTCTTCCAAGCACATGAAATGGGATGGGACATGGAGAAGTCCAGTCGTCAGGGCTATGAAGGTCACAGCTCTGATCAATATGGACGGAGAACTTAGCATCAGATGGAAGCAACTACAGAAGGAAAGAGCAACGGGAAAAGCAACCCTCCTGAACAGCCTTTGCTGTGATGCTCAGTGTCAAGAACAAAGAGTTTATGAAGTCAGAGAACACAGTGTTGTCCGCCATGATAAGGACTTTCCATTGGTTTCTGTTTCAGCTGAAGCACCACTGGAGGGTACAAGGATAAAGTGTCACATCTCTGAGGAAAAGAGTGAGAAGTGAAGGAAAAGAAAAATTTCTTTTCGGAGCTCACAGGACATACACTTTTGTATTCCCATAGAACCCTTAGATTTGCATAGAGTTTCCCAAACACTATTTAATGAGCAGCTTTCTCTCTATCTGAGCACTTACCTGTGATCACACCTTTGATCCATTTCCATCCATTTAATTTTCTCGTTATTTGCACTTGCCTCTCCACAGTCCAGGGCTCTTTTCCTTGCTCCAACATGAAGATAATACTCAGGTCAAAATGAGAAATTCCTGCTTATAGAAAGAAAGGACTATAAGGTAAAATGATTTTTCCAAAATCCCAGCCCTATGTGTAAGTAAGAAGAAAGGGGCCGGGTGCGGTGGCTCATGCCTGTAATCCTAGCACTCTGGGAGGCCGAGGCGGGTGGAATGCTCGAGGTCAGGAGTTTGAGACCAACCTGAGCAAGAGCAAGACCCCGTCTCTACTAAAAATAGAAAGAAATTATCTGGCCAACTAAAAATATATATAGAAAAATTACCAGGGCATGGTGGCGCATGCCTGTAGTCCCAGCTACTAGGGAGGCTGAGGCAGGAGGATTGCTTGAGCCCAGGAGTTTGAGGTTGCTGTGAGCTAGGCTGACGCCACGGCACTCTAGCCTGGGCAGCAGAGGGAGACTCTGTCTCAAAAAAAAAAAAAAAAAAAAAAAAGAAAGGATATTCCAGACGGATATATAAATATGCATCAGAAATCCATCCTCTGAATGCCTCCTTTTAAATGCTTAGGCAATGTTGTAACATGTAGATGTTTAGTTGTCTTTGAAGAACCAATGAATCAAAGTACAGGAGTGAAAAACACGAAATTGGATATTTTAAACATCTGTCACAAGGTTTTACGCATACATAAGCTCTGCAACCATCCAATGATACATTATGAAAGGGGAGAGGATCTGAGAAAGGGGGTAGTTAAAGTCCAGATACCCCATTATAAAGCTTTTCCTTTCTGAATCAACAGGGCTTCAATCTCAGTCAAGCAATGCAGGGGCTAATGAGGGACTCACAAGAGAAAAGGCAAAGATACACAAGAGGACATCCTGACTTCTTTTTTTTTTTTTTTTTTTTTGAGACAGAGTCTCA
>CM052449.1:18680239-18691037 GCA_028533085.1 Varecia variegata | reverse complement strand
GGCATCCTTGTCTTGTTCTAGTTCCGAAACACTAGCTCGCAGGTAGCTCCCGAATTGTGCTCCTCTATTCCCCCACAAGTCCCCAAGGGAAGAGGGGAGGGCCTCGCTCTCCGTGAAGACCTCAACCCGAAGTGCACACCCGCTATAGAGAAGCAGCTGTTGACGAGCTTGGGTTGTTTGAAGAAACTTGTTGGCATAATTGTCATAGGAATTGCCTAAAATAGTATTCAAATGATAGGAGAGGACTCAGCTTTGAGCCTAGGAGAAAACGCCGCTGTGTGCATCGATTTTAAAAGGGTTAAGAGATTATATTAAAGGTTCCCTGTTAAAACAGGGAATTACTATTATCTCATCAATATACTGGTTTGATAACAAATGTTTTCAACAAAGTAGGCACACTAGCTGCAGGGAAAATGATATCAACCAAGAGTTTCTTATTTATTTCTCTTTACAAATAATATTCTTTCTGCAGTCAACATCCTTATCTAAGTTGTTATCACAATTTATGAGTGTAAGAGGCAGAACTCTATACTTTCAATTAATATAAGAGGTTTCCCTGAAGTCTGAAAAAAAATTATAAAAGATATTCCAAAGTGTACAGATGAATAGCCAGATGGACGGGATGTATTGGGCAAGGTATGGAAGGAAGGGGCTCACAGCCTCCATGCCATCTTTGCAAGCATCACCCTCTGGGAACCTTTACCTGCTCACCTATCTGGAAGGTCCTCTGAACCCTGTCCTTTTGGGTTTTTGTGGAGACATCACTACATAAGCCTGATTGTGTGTATCACTGGACATTGGTGATCACAAGAACCTTCAGCCCATCTCCTCTCATGGGAGGTTATGGGGCTGTAGCTAAAAGTTCTGACCCTGTAATCCAGCCTGGGTATTTCCAGTGACCAGCCCCCAGCCTGAAGCTGTCTACGGGCCTCTGGCCACCACTTATCTCATTAACATGCAACCAGATACTGTCCCTCCAGAGATTTCAAGTGAGTTGTATGTCAGGAGGCAGTAGATGCCCGCGTATTTAATATTTCACAGTACTACAAGGTGGATCTGTCTGCCCTTTCACTTCAATCAAATCTATTCTTAGAGTTCTCTCCTCATATTATGTGAACATTAGAACTCTCCTAATAGCTGCTTGGTGAAATGTGTTTTTCATTTTAGGGACAGTTGACATTCTGGGATGTGGCCATAGAATTCTCTCCGGAGGAGTGGAAATGCTTAGACCCTTCCCAGAGGGCTTTATACAGGGACGTGATGTTGGAGAACTACAAGAACCTGGTCTCCCTGGGTGAGGATAACTTTCTTTAAGAAGTCAGGGTGTCCTCTTGTGTATCTTTGCATTTTCTCTTGTGAGTCTCTCATTAGCCCCTGCATTGCTTGACTGAGATTGAAGCCCTGTTGATTCAGAAAGGAAAAGCTTTATAATGGGGTATCTGGACTTTAACTACCCCCTTTCTCAGATCTTCTCCCCTTTCATGATGTATCATTGGATGGTTGCAGAGCTTATGTATGTGTAAAACCTTGTGACAGATGTTTAAAATATCCAATTTTGTGTTTTTCACTCCTGTGCTTTGATTCATTGGTTCTTCAAAGACTGCTAAATGTCTACATGTTACAACATTCCCTAAGCATTCAAAAGTAGGCATTCAGAGGATGGATATCTGATACATATTTATATGTCCGTCTGGAATATCCTTTCTTCTTACATAAACAGAGTGCTGGGATTCTGGAAAAGCCATGGTACCTTATATTCCTTTCTTTCTATGAGCAGGAATTGCTCATTTTGACCTGAGTATTATCTCCATGTTGGAGCAAGGGAAAGAGCCCTGGACTGTGGAGAGGCAAGTGCAAATAGCAAGAAAATTAAATGGATGGAAATGGATCAAAGGTGTGATCACAGGTAAGTGCTCAGATGGATAGAGAGAAAGCTGCTCATTAAATAGTATTTGGGAAACGCTGTGCAAATCTGAGGGTTCTATGGGAATGCAAAAGTGTATGTCCTGTGAGTTCCGAAAGGAAATTTTTCTTTTCCTTCACTTCTCACTCTGTTCCTCAGAGATGTGACACTTTATCCTTGTACCCTCCGGTGGTGCTTCAGCTGAAACAGAAACAAATGGAAAGTCCTTATCATGGCAGACAACACTGTTTTATCTGACTTCATGAACTCTTTTGTTCTTGACACTGAGCATCACAGGAAAGGCTGTTCAGAAGGGTTGCTTTTCCCGTTGCTCTTTCCTTCTGTAGTTGCTTCCATCTGATGCTAAGTTCTCAGTCCATATTTATCATAGCTGTGGCCTTCATAGCCCTGATGACTGGACCTCTCCATGTCCCATCCCATTTCACGTGCTTGGAAGACCCAGTCAGGAGATGGGAAACATTGTCTGGTCTTCGTTCGCATCTGGATCTCCAGAAACTTCTTGGAGCTTTCTCAACCCCTTTTGGCCTGGTGAGCTCCCTCAGCCATTTTTGCCACACTTAACAGAAGTGTATGACAAGGGAGTGAGTTGGATCTTCTGAGATTGTCACTCAGCAGAAAAAAAAGTCAATAGAAACATCCTCTCTTTGATCTCCAGTCCTACATGGGTGCAGATCCTATTCTGTCAGTCTCTTTGTGTGGGCTCTGTTGGCAGAACATAGAGTCCGTTCTCAAGGTGCCACAAAATCTGATGCCCATGCATTATATTTTTCTCTTTTCCACTGCTATTACTACTGAGTGAATGTCGGGAGCCTTGGATCTGCCTGATTTTGTACTCTCTTCGTTTGTATGATTTTCTTTCTGATTCTGGCTTTTAACATACATGTCCCTGTAGAATTCAGGATCTGCCCTCATGTGTCTTTGCAGTTTCTCTTGTGAGTCTCTTGTTAACCCCTGCATTGATTGACTGAGATGACAGCCTCAGGGCTGACTTGTGATAATCCAGCTTTACGTTATGCATAACTTCTTGTGGAGTATCCCATGGAGTGGGTTTACTGCATAACGTAAAATTGATGAAGGAGAACACCTTAACTAATGTGATTGAATATCATCCTGCGACATGCAGAGATGCCCTTTGAAGCCACTGAGTAGAGCTGGCCCATGATCCTGAGATAAAAAGTACAAGGAGAGCCTGACTGATAAGTATTTCCTATTGTTTTTCTAGTTTCTGAGAAGCATCACAAAAGTGTCACCGTGACAATGCTGATCACATACACTAACGATGATCTCCTTTGAGCCAGCAGTCAGTGTTGTAGGAATTTCTTCCAGGGAGAACATTGTTTAAGGTCACTGCCTCGTGTGTAAACTGTTATTCATGTCACATTTTTCATCCCCTGCATGGTCACTATTCATTTTGAACAACAAAAACTTTCTCATTTTGTCATTGGTTCCTACCTGTAACAGGCATGGTTTTGATACATCTTCCTGAGGGAGCTTATGAAGGTAAATGATGTCTCCATATTTTAATTCTACCATAATTTTTTTAAACCAGTGCAGCTTTCATAGTATATAATTTTATGTATTATAAATGACCTTTTTAAAAATTTACTTAATCAGCAGCTCATATGTTCATGGCAATTTTGATCATAAAGGACGAACTTAGAGTTATCATACTACCTGATTTCAAACTATATTACAAAAATATAGTAATTAAAACAGGATTATAGTAGCCCAAAAGTAGACACATCGATTAATGAAGCAGAATAGAGAAGAGAAATGAACCAGTACGTATATGGTCAATGGATTTTTGACAAAGGTGCCAAGAACACACAAGGGAAAAAGGACAGTGTGTCAGTACATAACGCTGCAAAAATGATTCTGCATGCAGAAGACTGAAACCTTATCTCACATCATATACAAGGGCTGTCCAGAACGTATCCTACCATGTAATAGGAAAAATAGTATTTAATAGCTGGATACTTTCCAACAGCCCTTGTATAAAAATCAACTGCTAGAAGAAATCACAGGGGAAAACCTACCTGACATTGGTCTGAGCAATCATTTTTTTAGATTTGTCCCCAAAAGCTCAGGCAACAGAAGCAAGTATAGATGAATGGGATTGCACCACACAGAACTGTTTCTTCACAGCAAAAGAAACAATTAGGAGAAACTTTGCATCGTGAGAAAGTATTTCCAAGCCATACATCTGGTAGGAAATTAATATCCAAAATGTGTAAGAAACTGAAATAACTCAATGGCATGAAAAGAAATAACCCAATTAAAAAATGGTCAAAGGACCTCAATAGACATTTCTGGTTTTTTTTTTTTTTTTTGAGACAGATTCTCCCTCTGTTGCCCAGGCTAGAGTGCCGTGGCGTCAGCCTAGCTCACAGCAACCTCAAACTCCTGGGCTCAAGCCATTCTTCTGCCTCAGCCTCCCTAGTAGCTGGGACTGCAGGCAGGCGCCACCATGCCCAGCTAATTTTTCCTATATATATTTTTAGTTGTCCAGATAATTTCCTTCTATTTTCAGTAGAAATGGGGTCTCGCTCTTGCTCAGGCTGGTCTCAAACTCTTGAGCTCAAATGATCCACCCACCTCGGCCTCCCAAAGTGCTAGGATAACAGGCGTGAGCCACCGCACCCGGCCAATAGACATTTCTTGAAAGAAGACATGCATATGAACAATAGATATATTAAAAAGACTCAGCATCAATAATCATTATGAAAATACAAATTTAAACCACAATGACATACTACTGTACACCTGTCATAATGGCTATTGCTGAGAAGTGTTGGTGAGGCTATGGAGAAAAGGAAACCCTTCTATACTGTTGGTGAGAATGTAAATTAGTATAGGCACTGTGGAAAACTATATGGAGTTTCCTGTAAAAACTAAAAATAGTATTACTATTTGATCCAAAAGTCTCACTTCTGGGTATAAATCCACAGAATTTGGAATCTTTATGTCTAAGATGTCTGCACTTCATGTTTACTGTGGCATTATTCACACAGCCAAGTTAGATAGTCAAACTAAGTGTCCATTAGCAAATGAATGGATACAGAAAATGTGGTGTACAATATAGAGTGGAATACTATTCAGCCTTCTTAAGAAGGAAGTTGAGTTTCCCACATGTGAATGAACATGGAGGACATTTTGCTAACTGAAGGAACCAGGCACAGGAATACAAGTATTAGATGTTTTCTTTTATATGTGGAATGCAATTGGAGTAGAGTGTTGGTTATCAGAGGCTGGAGGATGAGGAATAGGTTGGTCAATGGATATGAAGTTTCAATTCAACAGTAGGAGTAATTGATAAGTTTTTGTGGTGATGGATAAAAGTTATAAGCTTGATTGCATCATTCCACATATATAGGTATATCATGGTATTACTTTGTTCCCTACAAATATATACAATCATAATTTGTTGATATATAATACAAATTTTAAAAACTCGTATTCCAGTTCTTGTACTCTGTACTGGTTCTAAAATGGATGTCGTTGCTTTCTTCTTAAGAGAATATTGTTCCCATTGCCACAGACTATAGCTTTTTGTAGATGTGATTACTCATTCTATGTCTGCTTGTTTTTTATGGGTTACTAGGATGTTTTCCTAATTACTTTTTGTTACGATTTATAGATTATAGTTTTTAAGTATGTATTGTGCAATATACCTTGTTTTCGTTTCAATTGTGAGATAGCCATATGTTTTTTGTCAATTGGTGTGTATCTTAGGGTCACTCCTTTCAGGGCTAACGTAGGTTTGCACATTGTGTTTTAGTTATAGGTGGTTTGAACTAGACTTGCACAATATTCATCTGGATCTCATGTAATCACCTTTTCTTTATTAAACAATACTATTACTTTTGTGTTCCTAAAAATTGAATTTTATCTTTCTGAAGTTTCCTAAGTATTTTAAATGTCAGTATTACTTTTGGTGTAATATTAAGTTTATCAATGTGAAATGTTTGTTTACATTCTGTAATTAATTGGAAACTCACGGTTCTGTATATGTTGTAGATCTCTCTCCTGAATTTGTAATTAAAAATGTACCACCAAAAGGGAAGACCAACGCAGGAGAAGTATTCCAAACAGTGACATTGGAAAGACCTGAAAGCTATGACACTGAAGACTTTTCCTTTAAGGAAGTCCAGAAAAATACACACGACTTTGAGTGTCAATGGGGAGATGATGAAGGAAGTTACAAAGCAGTGCATATGGCCCAGAAAGAAAATGTCCTTGGTAGAAGAGATCAACATGATAGAACGGATGCAGGAAACAAGCTTATTAAAAATCAGTGTGGATTAATCTTTAAGTCCCATGTGCCTCAACTGCAGCTACTTCAAAGTAAAAGGAAAGTTGATGACTGTAATCAAGTCAAGTCTATCAACCAAGGTTCCTCAGTTTCACCATGTCAACAAATTCCTTCTAGTGTGAAAACCCACATTTCTAAAAAATATGAGAATGATTTCATCTTTTCTTCATCACTCACACAAGGACAAACAGTAAACAATGGTGGAAAACCTTATAAATGTACTGAATGTGGCAAGGTGTTCACTGCAAATTTACATCTTGCACGTCATCTTGCACATCATACTGAAGAGAAGCCTTACAAATGTAGTGAGTGTGGCAAGGTCTTCACTAGAAATGCAGACCTTGCACGTCACAGCAGAACGCATACTGGAGAGAAACCTTACAAATGTCATGAGTGTGGCAAGGCCTTCAGTGACGTTTCAAGCCTTGCACGTCACTTTAGAAGTCATACTGGAGAGAAACCTTACCAATGTAATGAGTGCAGCAAAGCCTTTAGTGTACGTTCAAGACTAACTATTCATCAGGCAGTCCATACGGGAGAGAAACCTTACAAATGTAATGAGTGTGTCAAGGCCTTCGTTTACCCTTCACACCTTGTACATCACAGCAGAAGACATACTGGAGAAAAACCTTACAAATGTTATGACTGTGGGAAGGTCTTCAAGGATAGTAGCTCCGTTGCATACCATCGAAGAATTCATACTGGTGAGAAACCTTACAAATGTAATGATTGTGGCAAGGTCTTCACTCGAAGTGCACACCTTGTACGTCACATTAGAACTCATACTGGAGAGAAACCTTACCAATGTAATGAGTGTGGCAAAGCCTTTAGTGTACGTTCAAGACTAACTATTCATCAGTTAGTCCATACCGGAGAGAAACCTTACAAATGTAATGAGTGTGGCAAGGTCTTCACTCAAAATGCATACCTTGTACGTCACATTAGAAGTCATACTGGAGAGAAAGCTTATCAGTGTAATGAGTGTGGCAAGGCCTTTAGTCTACGTTCAAGGCTAACTATTCATCAGGTAGTCCATAAGGGAGGGAAACTTTACAAATGTAATGAGTGTGGCAAGGCCTTTGTTTACCCTTCACAGCTTGTATGTCACAGGAAAAGGCATAATGGAGAAAAACCTTACAAATGTTACGACTGTGGGAAGGTCTTCAAGGATAGTGACTCCGTTGTATGCCATCGCAGAATTCATACTGGTGAGAAACCTTACAAGTGTAATGAGTGTGGCAAGGCCTTTGCTCACCGTTCACAGCTTGCACCTCACAGGAGAAGGCATACTGGAGAAAAACCTTACAAATGTTCCGACTGTGGGAAGGCCTTCATTCGAAATTCACAGCTTGTTAGTCATCAAAGTATTCACAGTATGGAGAGACCTTACAAGTGTTCTGAGTGTGGCAAAGCCTTTCGTCTTCGTTCACTGCTAACTTCCCATCAGCTAATCCATAGTGAAGAGAAACCTCACAAATGTAATGAGTGTGGCAAGGGCTTCACTCGAAATGCAAACCTTGCACGTCACAGGAGAACGCATACTGCAGAGAATCCTTACAAATGTAATGAGTGTGGCAAGGTCTTCGCTGGAAATCGAAGCCTCGCACGTCACAGGAGAATGCATACTGGAGAGAAACCTTACAAATGTCATGAGTGTGGCAAGGACTTCGCTCGAAAAGCACACCTTACACGTCACATTAGAAGTCATACTGGAGAGAAACCTTACCAATGTAATGAGTGCAGCAAAGCCTTTAGTGTACGTTCAAGACTAACTATTCATCAGTTAGTACATAAGGGAGAGAAACCTTACAAATGTAATGAGTGTGGCAAGGCCTTCGCTCACCCTTCACAGCTTGTACATCACAGCAGAAGGCATAATGGAGAAAAACCTTACAAATGTTACGACTGTGGGAAGGTCTTCAAGGATAGTGACTCCATTGCATGCCATCAAACAATTCATACTGGTGAGAAACCTTATAAGTGTAATGAGTGTGGCAAGGCCTTCGCTCATCGTTCACAGCTTACACCTCACAGGAGAAGGCATACTGGAGAGAAACCTTACAAATGTTCCGACTGTGGGAAGGCCTTCACTCGAAATTCAGAGCTTGTTAGTCATCAAAGTATTCACAGTATGGAGAGACCTTACAAGTGTTCTGAGTGTGGCAAAGCCTTTCGTCTTCGTTCACTGCTAACTTCCCATCAGCTAATCCATAGTGCAGAGAAGCCTCACAAATGTAATGAGTGTGGCAAGACCTTCACTCGAAATGCACACCTTGCACGTCACAGGAGAACGCATACTGCAGACAATCCTTACCAAAGTAATGAGTGTGGCAAGGTCTTCACGCAAAATCCAAGCCTTGCACATCACAGGAGAACGCATACTGGAGAGAAACCGTACAAATGTAATGAGTGTGGCAAGGTCTTCACTCGAAATGCACACCTTGCACGTCACATTAGAAGTCATACTGGAGAGAAACCTTACCAGTGTAATTAGTGCAGCAAAGCCTTTAGTGTACGTGCAACCCTAACTGTTTATCAGGCAATCCACACTGGAGAGAAACTGAGTGTGGCAAGGCCTTCATACAAGATGCAAGCCTTCTTAGTCATCAAAGTATTCACAGTGGAGAGAAACATTACAAGTGTAATGAGTATGGGAAAGCCTTTAGATACTCATCAGGCAATCCATGCTAGAGTAAAACCTTACCAATGTAATGAATGTGGCAAGGTTTTCACTCAAAGTTCACAACTTGCGAATCATGGAATAACTCATAATGGAGAGAAAACTTAGAGATATAATGACTGTGGCAAGCTCTTAAGTGAACGATCAAAGCTTGCAAGGCATCACAGAATTCATACTCAAAAGAAACCATACAAATGAGGGTGGCAAGGTCCTGAGTCCCAATTCACTCCTTGCATGACATTAGGGAATTCGTTCTCAAGAGAATCCTTGCAATTACAGACTATGGCAAACCCCACATGAGTTCAACCATTAACATCGGAGAGCCCATGCTACAAAAAATCATATAATTGTATGTGGAAGAGGCTTTTTTCATGCCTCACCGCCCACTGGGCATCAAAATACACATCTTTGAGGAAAGCACACAAATGCAAAGCGTGTGTTGAGGCAATTACGCAGGGGCCATAAATGTAGGTGAGGATTTGTATGAGGAATGACTCAATCTCTAATTCTCCATGACTAACCTTTGGTATTACATACTGTAAAATAATTCTAATTCCCAATATGTTAAAACTTACAGCATGATATGTATCAAAGGTGCCAGGACATTTGGAGATGGCCAATTACTTTGAAGTTACAAAATATTTTATTCATTTATTTGAGGATTCTTTTTTTTTATTTCAGCATATTATAGAGGTACAAAAGTTTAGGGTTACGTATATTGCCCTTGCCCCCCCTCTTCCCCTATTTGAGGATTCTTGAAAAGGCTACACTTTACTATTCATAACTTTCAACTTGAACTTTGAAATCTGACTATTATGCCTTTTTCACAAGCCTTTCATTGTGGTCTGTGGGAAAGAATCCATTACCTGGCAGGGCTTCCTTTAAGGATGAGGATCACTTCCATCCATATGGATCCTCTGAGAAGAAGGATCCTGCCTTTGAATATTAAATACCAACCTAAGTAGCATTTGGGAGGGGCAGAGAATAATGTAAAAGTATCATGTCGCTCATCTTGCTCATTGTGTTCAGGGTTCTCTTCTGACAGGAGGGCACTGTAGGTCAAAGTAGACAAATCTCAAGTAACCATAATACAGAGCAGATCAAGACCTTAAGACACTGGGGTTTCTATGGGAAGAAAAGTATTTTATTGAGGACTGATTATATGGTAGAAATAATGCTGGGGAAATGGTAGCCACCTTTGCCATTGAATGGTAATAGCTACTGCATAGCAAAGATTGATGAAAAATAAGTCTTAGTTTTGAAAATTAAGAAAGAACAGTTATCAGGGTGGAAAGTTTAATCAAAGGAACCAGAGTAGCATTCTTTGGGTAGGATTCACATGTAACTGCTGAGATTAGAAATTGCTGCTGCTTTTCTCAGAATGTTTTGTAGAGCATATGTTTTATAAAATGTATTGTTATTTCATACCTATGAATTCATCACATTCTTTCCCAAGATGGGAAACATGGGGAACATCCTACCTCTGTAGTATACATCATAATAGAAAATAACAATGCACCATTAGGTTCTTAAGGTTGAAGGATCTAGAACAACTTTTTTCCTTGGTGGAACCAACAATATATAATTTTGAAAACCTAGAATCATACATTGCACTTAAGTTTTTCTCTCCACACATTGTCTTAGGATACTGATGCAGCTATCGTGAAAATCCCATAGAATTGCAATTTCAGACCCTTAAACCCCAAAAGCGGTATCACTGTTGGTGAACATGCACTGTATTAAATTTCCACTGGCCTCTTTTTGGTGTGCCAGATAAAACCCATGGTATGCATCTTCATTTACATGAAGTGAAAATAGAAATATAGTACGAATATAAAAGGTATAAGGACACAAAAGGACGTGTGGGGTATAAGGATAAAAA
>CM052449.1:18669486-18680139 GCA_028533085.1 Varecia variegata | reverse complement strand
ATAGACTTCCAAGACTGGTCCAAAAATAGATTGAGAAAACAGGAATAAGTAATTGGCTTGGAGTGTTACAATTATTAAATGGTCGGGTTGAGTTGGGATACCTCGCCACCCCCTGTGTTTTGAACTTCCATCTGGTGCACACCCAGGAGCTATAAGCTGTACAGGTTGCAAAGAATCGGAAGAGGGAGTGCAGAGGTCAGTAGTCTAACTTCACAATGAACACTGACTCTGCAATACAACACTGAATGTTTACTCTTGAAACTCCTGAATTCTTGCTTCAGAAAACTGAGAAGACCCCAATTTTCTTCATAGTAATAGCTTACTACATTTCTTTTTCTGCTGAGCCCATAGGTCCCATTACACAACATTTTTGTTGAAATGTTTCTGAATCCCATTTAGCTAAATTGCCTAAGATATTTTTACACTAGTTCAATGAAAATTAATGTGTGGAAAGTTTATTCTAGAAGAGACATGACTAAGCAATTTTCCTTGATGAGTTTTTTTAAAAAAAGAAAGAGATGGGGTCTTACTTTGTTTTCCAGTCTGCAGTGCAGGGGTGTGATCATACTTCACTGAAGCCTCAAACTCCTGGGCTCAACTAATCCTTCAGCCTCAGGCTCCCAGGTAGCCGGGACTACAGGCACCTGTCACCATGTCAGTGTTCTTACAAAGTCTATGGACATGTTTTCAGTTTATGATACTGAGCAATATATTCTATTGTGTGTGTGTGTGAGTGTGTGTGTGTGTGTGTGTATATATACTTTTTTTTTGTTTGTTTTTTTGAGACAGAGTCTCACTTTGTTGCCTGGGCTAGAGTGCCATGGTGTCAGCCTAGCTCACAGCAACTTCAAACTCCTAGGCTCAAGCGATCCTCCTGCCTCAGCTTCCCGATTAGCTGGGACTACAGGCATGTGCCACCATGCCTGGCTACTTTTTTCTATATATATTTTTAGATGTCCATATAATTTCTTTCTATTTTAAGTAGAGATGGGGTCTTGCTCAGGCTGGTCTTTAACTCCTGGGCTCAAACGATCCAGCGCCTCGGCCTCCCAGAGTGCTAGGATTACAGGTGTGAGCCACCGCACCTGGCCTGCTAACATTAATTTGAATGGAAGGATCTTTCCTGGATGCAATCACAACCCAGGTGGATCCGCCAGAGCGATCCCACCTCTCAGTCCGCTGAGCTTCTTCAGCCTGCCTTTTAGGTCCTCCAACCTCAAAAGCCTTGCAGAGACGTGTTGAGAGCTAGGCGGAGGGATGCTCAAGCCCCGCCCACAGCCCGCCAGGCCCCGCCCATGCACTCGCCGGCTGGTCCAGGCCTGGGCTTTCCTGCGGACGCAGTATTCTGTGGACCTGGAAGCGGATCGCTTAGAGTTATTGGAACGTGGCTGCGCGTGTGTTTCCTTTTATCTATGTTAAGACTTAAACCTGGGCTTCGCAGTCTTCTCGCGCTTCCATACCTGGGATCTGGGGGGGTTGGTACAGACCTTAGATCCGCACACCATTCCCTTCAGCCCAAGCAAATCAGACGTCGCCCCGGGTGCGAGGGTCGTGTCCGTTCGAACAAATCTCTCTGAGGCTTTTCCTGCCCCCAGTCTTTCTGCCTTCAGGCCACGTAGACGCCTCCTTTAGCACTGGTTCCCTGCTTAAAACCCGTTACTGACCTCTCCGCCCTCCATGTAAAGTCTTCACCCCCGAGGTGGATTCAGGCTCTTCCGGTTCCCCAAGCCTCGCCCTTCTGGGCCCCTGGAGGGCAGCGCCGCAGCCCCGGTCCTGGAGAAGCCGCGTCCTCTCCCTGGTCCGGGGATTCTGCAGACCCCTCCTCACCCCTCCCTTCCTCCTTGGGTCGGGCCCCTTTGTTCTCCAGGGCTTTTGGCAGTCACGGCTTCCTCAGATTCCACATTGGGGGAGGTGACCATGGTCCTTTCTTGAGACAGCCAGTGTTGTTGCGTCCCAAATAACGCCCCAAGGGGAAATGCTGCTCTTCTTGGAGTCGGACATCTTACTCCATTCCCCTCCCTTTGACTGCGTGGGCAAAAGGGGATCAGGGGAGAGAGAGACTGAGAGGAAATAGAAAAACTAAGAATGAAAAAAAGAGTGCAAAGTCGAGGATGGGTGAAGGATTTACAAAGAGACAGTAAGAGTGAAAGAAGAATGTGGGAAAGTAGCAGGGAGAGAAGAGCTTGATCTCCCCAGAGAGAATTTCAGCAAAATAAGGACAGGGCAGCAAAGGGGGAGGCACCTCAGACAGAGAGTGGGGGGAGACAGAGCGGCATGGTGCTGGGACAACAAAAGGAGGCACCTGGTGACAAGGAGAGTAGTGGGGAACCACAGGAGAGAGGAAGCCTAGGGACCTGGGGCTGGCAGAGAGTGGGAACAAGGGGGTGTGACAGGGAAGAGGGAGTTTACCAGGGAGAGCAGAGGGGGAGCAGAGACAGGGAAGAAAGAGGCAGAAATATATGGAGATTGGGGACAATGAAAAGACTGGGGAAAATGGAACAAGAGGTGAAAGAAGTTTCCAGAATGGAGCAAGACAGGCAGAAGAGAAGGACTAGAGAGATGGAAGAAGAGGAGAAAGAGCAGAAGAGGAGAGGGGCTGAAACTCAGGGGGAAAACACAGAAAAGAAAAGAAAAAAAAATAGAGCAAGAAGGTGAGATTGAGAGATTATGTACAGAATGAGGGAGGGATGTACCCAATAATGGAAAAAGTGAGGGGACTCTGGGACCAGATGAGTGGTAAGATGATTGAATATGATGGTCAAGTAGTGACCTTTTGATTTCTCTCTATATAATATAATAAATTTTTGTTTAAATGTTTCAGATGAGAATGAGAATTGCCAACTTCCTCTTTCTAAGGTTGGTGCATTTTATAATTATGGCAGCAGAGGTTAGCTTCCACTTGTAATCCATATTCAGCCAGAGGAAAGTGACTTTACTCATTCAATTGTGGGTAATCTCTTTCCTTTTCCTGGGATGGGGAGTGAAGTGGGGAAGAAGTGATGGAGTCTCTTACCACAGGGTGCCTTTAAAAACAATTTTTTTTTGGTAGGGGTCTTGCTATGTTGCCCAGGCTGGTCTTGAACTCCTGGCCTCACGCAATTCTCCCATGTTAGCCTCTCAAAGTGCTGGGATTACAGGCATGAGCCCCTATGGTCCCTTTCAAAAGGAACATTGAAAATGGTTTTATGCTCTTTTTGTAATGGATTTCCTTTCTTTTCTAATTCTTTTTCATTTCATTAATTGTTTTTTGAAGCTTGACATGATTTTTAGTTTATTCAATTTGTATTTCTCTCTATATAATTACTCCTGAAATAGGGTTGGTAGTATCCTATAATCAGCTTACATCATTGTTTTCAAAAGTACATATTTTCATATTTTTTTCTTTGACACAAGAATTCATTACTTTTTTTAAGAATTTCAAAATTGTTTCTCTTTGAAATAAATTGTGTCCAGTTTATGTATTTATTTTTCCTTCTATTCTTTCCATGGTGACATTCTTTTTTAAATAGATAGGGTCTGGTCCTGTTGCCCAGACTGGAAAATGACATAATCATAGCTCACTGCAGCCTCCATCTCCTGGGCTCAAATGATGTTGCTGTCTCCTAGCCTCTAGAGTCTCTGAGGTTATAGGTGTTAGCCACCACACCTGGCTAGTCTTTATCATACATTAGAAACATTCTTTGGTACCTAATATATAATTTTAGATTGTTTAAATGTGTACTTCGTAAAGATATCAATGACCCAATTTTAACCTTAACATCAAAACCTAGTTGAAGGAGCTAGTCTGGTATTCAGTTTTCTTCCCTCATGGCATCTGTTAAAAATAGTGAGCTGTGAACTCCTTCCTAAATAGATGTTCCCCTCAAGTCCCTCTGGTCCATCATGTCTCTGCAAAGGTGGAAGGATGGGTTGGATTGACATGGAAGCTTGTTCCAACAGAGCCCATGCATTGATGAAGAAAAAATTTGCTCAGACTCGACTGTTTTAAACACCCATAGGTAGGTGTTCACAGTTTTGTATTTTCTCAGTATATTACTGTGATCTTCTGGTAGAGCGTAATTAAATGTTTGGGATCAATGACATCAAAACCTTGAAAGAGAAGCTTCTTTTGTTGAGACATATGAAAGATGGTCCTGAAATTTTCTAGAGGAGGTGTGATAGAGACAAACCCATACACTGGCCCTTCCAGGCCACCATATCAGGATTCAGGTATATCTTCTTCTCATTCAACCCAGACCTTCTCAGGATAACTTGGTTAAAATTCTCTGAGCCTCAGTGAGCCCACCTGCAACATGGAGATGAGGGACTTTACCAGAAAACCTCAGTGTGATTGACATTGACCCTTGAAGTGATTGGCCAAAGTGTCTGTGTGTGGCTTTTGTTTTGGGAGGGAGGAGTCCCTACTTTTAATTAGAATTTTAAGTGGGACCCAGTCCTTCAAAAATGAAAAAAGAAATGAAAAACAAAGGAACTAGAATGGAAGAAACAGGAGCTTAGACTCAGACACAGAAAGACCATCTTCAGAGGTCTTTCTCTGCTTTAGAGTTATCATAGCTAAATCTAAAACCGGGTCATGTCCATCGCTGGCATTGAACCCTCCACTGGCTTCCCATATTCCTCAGGACAACATCCAGGCTCCTCAAAGTGAAGGTTGTCCCAGAGGGTGGACCAGTATGACTATATGGCATTCCTATTCATTCATTTACTCACTACATGTGGAGCCTGGCTTTTTTGTCTGCAACAGGGATTAAAATGGTAAACCAACAGAATATACTACTCTACTTTATTTTGTTTGTTTATACACATACAAATATATATATATATATATATATATACACAGATTTTTTTTTTTTTTTTTTTTGAGACAGAGTCTCGCTTTGTTGCCCGGGCTAGAGTGAGTGCCGTGGCGTCAGCCTAGCTCACAGCAACCTCAAACTCCTGGGCTTAAGGGATCCTACTGCCTCAGCCTCCCAAGTAGCTGGGACTACAGGCATGGGCCGCCATGCCTGGCTAATTTTTTGTGTATATATATATATTTTAGTTGGCCAGATAATTTCTTTCTATTTTTAGTAGAGACGGGGTCTCACTCTTGCTCAGGCTGGTCTCGAACTCCTGACCTCGAGCAATCCACCCGCCTCGGCCTCCCAGAGTGCTAGGATTACAGGCATGAGCCACCGCGACCGGCCCACAGATTTTTTTTTTTAGAGATGGGGTCTTGCTATGTCATGCCCAGGCTGGGCTATTGAATTACTAATAGTCATATAAGACAAATGCCCCAATGCAAAGGACTGATGTAATCATTCCTTCCCCTGGGACTCCCTACTTCCTTGCCTCCTCCTGACATCACTACCTCATCCAGCTCTGCCTTCCCTGTTTCTGTCCCTGTGGCTGATTACAGCCTGGAAAAAACAGACACCCAGATTGACTTATCTCACTTCTCTTTCCTGCTTGCATTTTGCTATTTGTTGATTCCACATCTTTTCTCTTGATCCCCTCAACAGCCCAACTCCTCTTTTATCTTTTTCCTAGGAGACCTTTGTTTTTTCTCCTTTGAGCCCCCAGAAGCAATAGAAGAGATCTCCTACCGGCCCAGCCCCCTGCCTCAGGGCCTGTGGTCTCTGCTCAGTAGTGACTGGGAATGGTCTGTCCCTGCTCCTGGCTCTTGCTAGCCCTGCAATTGTGCCCCACTTGCCACCCCACTAGCAGTCTCAGGATGGTGTGGCATCCTTCCTCCACGGTGTCACCAATATTTACTTCAAGGGAATTATTTTGATCAAAGTACCCGGATGGTGGTATTTTCCATTAAGACACACAGACACACACACAATGAAGCTTTTTTCCCCTCCATTCTTCCATCTTTAAAACAAAAATTGTCCATGAAATACGTATTTATCTTTAGTAAGATAAAGACCCTTCTTCTATGTTCCATTTAAAAGCTAAAAACTTGCTTCCACAAACCTGGACAGCGTATAAAAAAGATAATAAAAAATAAAAAAAAAAGAAATAAAAGCTAAAAACTTGCTTATATTGTGTCTTCAATTCTTGCCTTCAATTCTCTCTTCACCCCATCCAGTCAAGCTTTCACATCCACTATTCCACTGATATTTTAGTTTTCAGAGTCACCAGTGATCTCCCCATTTCTAAACCAGTATTTAGTTTTCTGTCCTTTTTTCTGTTTCTCCTGTCCACAACACATTGCACAGCTGGTGTCTCCCTCTTTTTTTTTTTTTTTTTTCTTGCCTAAAGGATGTCCCACTAACCTTCAAAAGTCTATTTGATTTAATTTTCCTGTCACCTCGCTGATCAGTTTACACTTTCCTCTTCTGGTGTGTCCTGAACTCTGTGTTCTCTGAATGTGGGAGTGACCCACTACTTAGTCCTTGAACCTCTTCTCATTTCTTTCCACACCCACTACCTCTCCTTCTCATGTCATCTTGTGGTTGAAACCCCACTGACATATCAACGTTTCCCTTGCAGACCTCTCCCCTGAACTGTAGGATCCTGTGTCCAGTTGTGTCTTCAGCTCTCTGCTGGGCCGTGTAACAGGCGTCTCCCCCTTTGTATGTCCAAAAGGGACATTCTGAACTCCCCCAAACGTGTTCCCCTTTAGTCTCCACATGTCAGATAAGAGTGACCCTGTATTTCCTGGAGCTTAGCTGAACTTATCAGCATGTATTTTAAATATTTAAGATAATTACATTATTTGTTAGTGTTGTAGTTTATAATATAAAGAAAAAAATCGCATGTTCACTTGATATGGCTGAGGGTATACATAGATTCCAAAATTCTCTTGAGATGTGGGAGAGAACTATTTGCACACCTGGGCCCTCCCTGCTCTGCTCCCCCAGGACCTTCCTGGCCTCATCTCCTGCTTGTGTTGTCCACGCTCTGCTCCAGCCACACAGGCCTCTTTCCTTTTCTTGGGACAGGGTGGCTCCTGCCTGGGGGCTTCCACATGAGCTATCTGCCTGCCTGGAATTCTCTGGCCCCTCCCCAGCAGGTGGAAACATCCTTCCTTCCCCGGGTCATTGTTCTGATATCCCCTTCTCAGTGGAGGCTTCTCCAACTTCCCACAGTTTAAGATTCCAGCCACATCCTCACCCCCTCCACTGGTCCATATTGCCTGATCTGCATGTTTCTTTTTGTTCCTTCGCCATTCATTGTCTACATACTGGTGGCAACAGGTCCCCAAGGGGACTAGAGCAGAGGGAAGTGTCCTGGGCTTGTCCCTCTGAGCAGAGCTCACCTCTGGCTCCACAATAGGATGCTAAGGCATTGCAGATACATGTCTTGTGCCCCCTTTGCAGAGATTCCCATTCACATAGTCACGTTGGGACCTTCCTTCAATCATATTTACAGTGCCCCAAGTGATTCCAGTCTGTATGCAGCATGGAGTGTCAAGGCTCAATTTCTTTTATTTCTATGGACTTAGATCAGCCTGTGATCCATGCAGGGGTGAGGGGGGCTGTGCTCTGCATCAGGTTTGGTCAGGGCCATGCCTGTGCCCTGGAGGGGAGCTCAGCCGATCCCAGCTCCCCACTGCTGCAGCATGAGTGTGGGCTTCACCAGGGGGGGAGTGAGTTCTGCACAAAGGGGTCAAAAGGCCCCTCTGTTGGCCTTCCTGTAGGAGTTTTTTTATCCTTGCATCCCTCCTGGTGCAGTGAGTAGCAGGGGACCGTCTTTCTGCAGGGTGAGGTCTATCTTTGTGTGTGGTGTAGCACAGGAAGGGGGTGTGTGGTTTCTAAGCTTTAAACCTCCTATTTTTGACATTCAGGATTGACTTCTAAAGACTCATCCTATGTGAAGACAAAGCCCAGAAGAGGAGGAAGAGGAAAGAAAAGAGTCAGGAATGGCTCTTAATCAGGTAAAGTGATACTGTGGGTGGATTGTTCTGTCTCCCTCCTTTCTGAAATGCCAGGCGGGCATTGGAGTTGCTAAAATTCTCTGACTCTGACATGTCCTGCCTCATGTCTTTGAGTGCACTCAACCATGCCTTCCCTCAGTCCCTCTCATCTCCACTTAGATTCACCATGACCTTGTAAGGAGGCTCCACTGGGCATCGTCCTGGGAAGGGCTTCACACCCAGACATGGATTGGAGACAAGATGTGGTCCCCATGGTGTCAGTGCTGTTGGGCAGCAGGGACTGTTAAGGGATCACATCTGGATGCACTGTCAGCTCTCTGTAGACCAGGATTAGAGAAGCTGCCTGTGGAAGTCACATATTAATGTGCATAACTGCCTGCTAAATTCTGGAAAAGGAGACCAATAAGGGAATATATTTCAAGCCTTATTTTGTTATTCTTGACTCCAGGCTCTTAATGATTTGGAATGGAATGGAAAGTTGAAACAGAGATGTCAGTGATAGAAGATGCTTTATTCCATCATTTATTTCAAATATGAAATCAATATAAATATCTAACTGCAGCATATTTTTAAACCATTCTCAGCACTTCCTCCATGGCAACTGGTGTTTCTGCAGAGACTCTTGTGCTGCATGTTTTTTAAGTAAAAATGGTTATAATTTTCCTCAGAAATCAGAGCAGAATGTCTTTGTCATTACAGAGGATGGAGCCGTATTCTCATTCTACCTATTGTTATTAAATGTTAGGTTTCCTTCCTTTTTAAGTGCACATGGGGTACATATTTGTTTTATAATAAAACTGCAAGCAGTGATGCACTCAGGTGCTAAGATGTAAAGTGCCCACTTTCCTCTCCAACCTTCCACCCTCCCTCACGTGTTAGTGGGGAATCACTGTTGTCAGTTCTGTTGCAAGGATCGCCACAAGCCTTATACAAATGTATTTGTACATCGTTATGAGATTTTAGAAAAAAATTCTTCATTGAATGTTTCATTGTGATGTTAATATTTTATCCAGCCAGTTTTGAAAAGTTGCATGTTTTCATGTTAAGAAACATGATAGCTTGCTTTTTTATATCCTCCTTGCTGTGTTTTCTGAATAAAGACAGGTGGGTCTTTCCTTTTCCCACTGTTGCAAAGAATGCCACACTGTCTGCCTCTGAGCACACTGACTTCACAGCAGATGTCTGAGGGGGTCATGCAGGTTAGGCAATTGAAAAAGTGTTGCTTCTACTAGCAGAATTCATTTCCTGTTTTCTTAGATCTGGCAAGATTTCCTCTTTAAGCCCAGCTGCAAAGATACCCTGTCACGCCAAGACCATGTGAAATTTTCCACTCATTTAAGTAAAATTTAGTACTGTGTTCTTTTTATATTTGGGAAAAATAGTAACCCTTTTTATTTACATTTTCCAATTCCTTGGGAGTCTGAGTAGGTTTCATTAGTTTGTGGACATGTATATGTAAATGGATTTTAATACTTTACTCAATATGCATGCATTTTAAGAGCTATTTTATATTCTATAGTTTAATTCTTTATACACTGGTGTCTTTTTTCATTTGTACTTTTTTTTTTTTTTTTTAAGGACAAAATAGATATACTTTATATTATATATGTATTTTATCACATAATCAGTAAGGAATGCTGAGGTGCTTCACCCATCCAGTAAATTGAAAATAAAAATTTTACATTTCAACTTTGTCAGTACACAGGATTCTGAAGGTAGATCTTGAACTCAGGGTGATAGATCAGTTTTCAAGGAAAGCCACATAATCGGTCAGTCTGGCTAACTGCTGTTCATTGGGGATTGGGGGAACTGGGGCAGTCTCTGATAAGGGAATAAACTTGTTAAAGGAAACATCCAGGGCCCCTGCAACTGGCTTTCTGGGCAGAACCATTCTTGTGGTGGAGTCTGCTTGCCATCCTTGTTCTAATATACCTTTCACAGCCTCTTCGACAGGAAGGGCAACAAAGGCTGCAAAATCGTCAGCGATTATGGAGGTATACGCTTGAGAGACCAGGGCGAAGGCTCGTCTCCTTGTTGCATCTCTAAGTGCTTCCATGATCGGCTGGACTGTCTCAGACCACTGGTGAGCATTGATGGTCGTATAGATCCCAGGGAAATCTCTCTGCCAGATTCTTTGTCCTACTGACCAAATTCCTCCAAGTTCAGAATTTGCAGATTTTATAGCAGGTGGTATTCTTTTCCAAAGATATCTTGCATTATTCATGTCATTATGGAGCAAATATAAAGCTAGAAGCTGACCATACACTGGGGGTGTCGCAATTCCTCCAGGAGCCTCGAGCTCCTGGTTCTCGCACTGATCCAGCAACTTTTTGAAACTGAAGGCACTTTCTGCCATCACCGCCACTGGCATCTTCCCTGCCCGTCTGGCCGCCGCACCTTAACGACAGCCGGACTCCAGACTGTCCCCCCTGTACTTTTTTTTTAATGTAAAATAGAAGTCTTTCTCCTGTCCCCTTTGTTCATTTGTTTGTTTCATCTTGCTTGGATGGGCCTTGCTTAGTGCATGACTACAAAATACTGTTTCATTGAGATATATTTTTATTGTTTATAATTTTGTTTACATCTATAATTAAATTGGTGTGCATCACACTCTTTATGTATCTATACACCCATGCTCTCCCCCCCCCCCACATCTGCCTGACACCCGATTGATGTTATTCCTAAATGTGCTCTTAGGTGATGATCAGTGAAACCAATTTGATGGTGAGTACATGTGGTGCTTATTTTTCCATTCTTGGGATACTTCACTTAGTAAAATGGGTTCCAGC
>CM052449.1:18653176-18668986 GCA_028533085.1 Varecia variegata | reverse complement strand
CTACGGACTGCGCTGTCCTCCAGGGGCCGACCCGGGCGAGGCTTGGCGCGAGTAAAGGACGCGAATCTACCTAGCAGGTGAGGACTTTACCTGGCGCGGGGTGGGAGAAGAGGTCAGTAAAGGATTGTAAGCAGGCAATGACGCGAAACGCGGTCTTTATCTGGACCGAAGGACGGGACCAGCCTCACAAGATTTTCACCCAGAAGGAAGCGGCTCCCGGATCCACACCGCGACGTCTGTAAATACCTGCGGTGGAGGGGGCGGTGAGGGTATTTTAAAGTTCGTAGCGACCCCCCGGCACCGCGTAAGGAACACGTGGGAGGGCGGAGCTGGGACTTAACCTCGGAAAGCGGAACCACCTTCCCTACCCTGGATCCGCTTCCGCGATGGCGGACAAGTGCGCGCGCGCGGAGAGAAGACACCAGGCAGCCTGGGGGCGGGGCCTGGGGGCGGGGAGAGAGGTCGGGCCTGAGGCGGGAACGGGGGGGGGGCGCGGGGCGTGCGCCTGCATCTCCTTTGCTCTCAACCTTTTTCCCTGGTTGAAAGTGGTCCTGGCATCTTTCTTGTCCAGGTACCCCCGTGAACGTTTCTAGCAGTTTTAAGGTAAAACCACGGTGTTGTGTCGGCCACTTATGTTGGAAAACAAAATGTTTTCCTCTAAGTTGAGAATGGTTTATCTTCTGAACTAAAATAAAATCTTAAGTCTCGCGCCTCACCGGCTGCATGAATGGATCCCCTCTTGGTCAAAAGAATATCCTAAAACTTGTGAACTAAAATAAATTTTTAAGGCTCCCCCTCCCCCACCGGCTGGCTAAATGGACCCCCTCCTGGCCAAAGGAATATCCTAAAACTAAATTGCCTGCCAGGAGGAAGGAGGTCAGACATGCCTTACCATGCCCCCCTCCCTGCTTGGGGACATCCTTTGTAATGAATTAACAGGCCTAAGGGTATCCAAGACAAACCTACAGGTCCTCAATTTACACAACAAATCTATGTCCTGTGGCTTATCTCTGATAAAGAGCAACTATGTTGAAACATGCCAAGTCTTTAGATAAAGATTCATGTCTTTAAGCAATTACAAGCCAAAGAATCTTTAAACCCAGCTATAACCTGTAAGCCCCTGTTTGGCGATGGCCCACCTTTTCAGGCCAAACCATCTATGCCTCCCACATATGGATTTATGACTTTACTGTAACCCCTGTGTCCCTGAAATGTAAAAAACCAAACTGTAACCCAGTCACAGCGAGTCTACTTGCTGAAGGCTTCCTGGGCATGGCTCCGGGTCATGGTCCTGAAATTTGCCACAGAGTAAATCCCTTTAAAATTTTTTTCTAGAGTTTGTGTGGCTTTTTTTCCGTTAATGACGCGTCAACAGTGACTGCATCCAGGAAAGTTCCTGCCATTAAAATTAATTCAAGTAATTTAATTTAAAAGCTCTGAAATTATCTGTGATGGGATACAAACTAGAATGTGAAATGCAGTTCTCTGCCCAGAAGGAAATGTGTAATTTAATGCTTATAGCCCAACAGAACCATCTTTCCCTTCCTATTCCCCATTCACCCCAGTGGGAGACAGTCATGCTAGGCTCAGTTTCACATACTTTCATAGGTACAACACCCGGGGTGTGGACCTTGGAAGGGTAAAGCCCACAATAAATTAGATCAGGAACTGTTGCTTTAAAACAACTAATAACTTTTAAAAAATAGATATATATTGCATTGTTCTTCCTTATACTTGTAATTCCATTCCACACTTGAGATGACTTAACCTCAAATAACTTTAGGTAAACTTTCTTTATGTCATAATATGTTTAAGTCAATAATTTCCAAATGTAATTTCAAATTCACTTTACGTGCATCCTGACAGTAAGTAGACAACGTACTTTTCATTTTAAAATTGTCATCTATCTTAGGTCTTATCTTTGTTTTCTATTTCTCAATATTTTGTCAGATGTGGATAACAAAGTCTGGAAAATAGTCACTAAAAGACTTTTGGATTTATTTTCACCTAAAGAATAAATAATTTTGCACTATCTCTAATGGTATTTTATAGGGAAGTTATTCTCTTTCATATGAACCTCAAAGAAATCAAAATTACATTATCAGGTTCAAATGACCTCATTTCTTCCAGCAATAATTTTATAGCAATATCTGTGAGTTAAACAACTACCATGAAGTATGTTTTTTTATCACATCCCTATATGTGGAAGATTTCATCCATCCAGAAGTGGTAACCTATTGAAATATTATCATGTGTAGATAGGAAAATTAGCATATTTAAAATATTTTCAGTCTAAAAGAACAGGATGTCCTGGCATTGCACAGATGAATACAAGAGGATATATCAGTACATTTTTCAAAGAAGTGGTACCTAGGATAGATTTTGGGATCTCAACAAGGTAGCTCATTCTGTATTATGCAATATTGCTAACTAGTAATGTTGCCTAGACACAAGTGTCAGCATCAAGTTCATTAATCAGAAGCAAATAAAATGAGTTGACTGTGGAGCTATTCATTGTATTCAGAATAGCAGAGTTATGGTAAGCTGAATATAGGTCAAAGTTATGCATCTAGTTTGTTTCTGTGGAGTTTTGTTCCTTATAAAATTTTCAAGGGAGCAAAATGCACATATTTACAAGAACTATAAAAGGTATTTCCTCCATCACAGAACAATTCTTTCTGTAATACCACTATAAAACAAATGCAAATTAAGCATTTGAAAAAAAATCTACTTTTACCCATTGAGTATATACTAAATCCTGTGCCACAAAAGGAGAATATGCATAGTATAACAGAGATGGAACAATTAAAATATTTACCACTCTTAAAAAAACAAATTCAGACTTGTGAAAGGAGAGATTTGATTCAAAATAAAATTTTGCAATGGGGATAGTGCTCCAACCACAAGATCCAAAAATGTCCAAAAGTCACACAGAAAAGAGCTTTCTTTTACATGAAGGGAGAAACAATCGCAGAAAGTACCAAGTATGGGACAGTAGTTGAGCACCTGGCATGAACTACAGGTACTCAGGGAATGTTTTATCTGAAGTTCAGCCTACTCTTGAGAGGTGCTGTTAAGGAGAAGTTGTTCCACATTACAGTGCCCAACAGTGGTCCAAATTTGAGGGACCTGGAGGAAGGAATGAAGCTTAACTGAAGGTTGAATAAGTCAAAATAACCACCATGGTTCTCAGTGATCACTGGGGACAAACAATTCAGTAATCCTTTTGAGACAAAAGATGGGAATTTAGAGGGTTTGTATGTGGCTTTTTCCTATGTAAACAAGGGGGATTTCATTGGATTTAATGAAGTCCTCCAGGAAAATGTGGTTCTCTGCAGTAAGCTGTTCCTAAGGAAACAAAGGGTTGCAGGATGGAGTTCTTTAACCTTTGCTGTTTTCCAGGATTATCAAATTGGAGTAAACTTTAACATTGTCACCACGTCTTAGTCCATTTTCTGTTGCTTATAAGAGAATACCTGTCATATTCTTATGCTGGTTCTTTCTCATGTGGAATATCTTCCCTCACTTCAAGACAAATAAGTTTGCAGTCCACCTGTTCTATGCTAGGAATTCCCTTGCTCTTTCAGCTCATGCTGGTACGTATCAACTGCAGTGTTGGTCGTAATTTAGATGAGTTGGAACTCAAAACCCTGGGAAGGTGTCCAGGTGCTAGTTGTGGTGGACTAGTTTAGATATCCCCACTTTCTAGGCCCCTGGATAGCATCCTTGAGTCCTGCTCCAGAAGATTACTCATGCAAGACAGGGGCAGATACATCATGAGCCTCTAACACTGGTGCTCTTCTGCATCTCCTTCAGTCCAAGCAGGTGCTGGGCCATGCTCAGTGCAGGGGTGGGCTGGTCAGTGCTGAAAGTTCACGTAGAAGCAGGGTGGGTCACTCTCCAAGGTAGCAGTGGAATCAACAGGCTGGGTAGGTTTGCTGGAGACTTGGCCCTGTGTCAGGAACAGCAGCAGCAGCAGTGGGGGTTGGTGGTTGTGGGGGTTTGGTTTCCCAAGGATCCTCCGGTGATAGTGGCAGCACCAGCAAGCCTAGTCCCTAGGGTCTCTAAGCACAACTGGCCTCTCTACTGTCTCAATGTCCTGGCAGCAATGAGGTGGTTACAGCAACAGAACTGGCCCCCAGGCAGACGCAGCACTGTAAGGTTGGCCTCTAAGAATTGAGCCACAGTGCTTAGGGTTCAGCACCCTGTGGGACCATGTTGTACCACTTCTCTGGAGGAGGGTCACTGTGCAGTTTATAAGTAGCTCCCTGTGTTTATCTGGAGGGCTGAGGGAGTAGAGGGGCCCTCTTGTAGCTCAGATAGGAATGTCTATGGGGGCAGTATGGAGTCCTGGAGATCTCTCACCTGCCCTTCCCCATGTGCAGGCAGCACCCTGGCTACTGCTGACCCACCCAAGGGGCTGCCTTACTTCCTTCTCCTTTGCTTTTGGCATATTCTGTCACTTCTCTGTTGAATCCCATGGCTGTTGCTCAGACTATTCAGCCAAAGGTGAGGATCTACTTACCACTTTTGATCCTCTGTGTGAGAGAAGCATGTGTCAGCTGCTTCTGGCCCACCACCTTGGCCCCTCCCTACAAATCACTTTTTCTCTTTGAGACAGGCTGGTCCGATGTGACCCAGGATGATTTCTAACTCCGGGACTCAAATAATCCTCCCGCCTTGGCTTCCCAGGGAGCTCAGATTATAAGTGTGCACCCAGCTTGAAATTATTAAAAGCAAATGTACTTATTAAGTAATTTTGGATGGAAACAAGTCTATTGGGTGCTAGTTTTCATGGTACAAGTAACACAAACATCTTGTTTTCCTGAAAGATTCTCACTGTGAATAGAAATACCAGCCAGTGTCAGGTGCTGCAATGGCCTCTGAGGATTCAGCAATAGAGATTATCTCCCTGTGACAAAGTGAAGTTGAAATCTGGGGGATTTTCCCTCTTAACACCTTTTCACTTACCTCTGCAGATGCTGATTAACCTCCACGTATTTGATTTTCAAGCATGTGATCTTAGATAATGCCCACATTAAGAAATTTCAGTTCACTATTTCATACTGTCCCAATGCTTTCCCTAAAGACTTTAAGGGACACTGCTTTTTCATATTTACAGAGAAATTAGTTTTCCCTTCCATTGTCCTATCCACACGCTCATGTCACAAAATCTATCTCCAAATGGCACCCTCATTTACAAACTCCCTAAATACTTCACTAGAGTAACACAGGTAAAAACTGTATGAAACATGCATGCTGGCCTAGAATGTATGAAAGAGGGGAAAAAAATGACAAAAAAATCATATAAAAAAGTGAGAAAATTTTATTAGACTTGAAAATGAACCATGGTATATACTGTTTAATACCATAATCTGAAAATGAGATTTACATAGTTTTATAAAAATCCTCTTTTAATAAAATTCCGTAATCATATTTATTACAGAATAAACACTTCCACACAATAAATTTCAATATCCTGTAAAAAATATTTTAGGCAATTTAACTAAATAGTATTTAACAAACATTTTAAACAGTCATACTGTGTGATGGGACTCACATGTGCAGCCAAGAAAGGAATACAGTAAGCTATTAACATGAGAAAAATTGGGATCTTTCCTCACCAAGTTGGGGGATTTCAAGAACAAACACTCAGTGTCACCTTAAAGAGTCAGACTACATTGTGTGATATTGAATACTAATACCTTTTACACCTCTGCATTCCCTCTTCCTATTCTGCCCACCTGCTTAAGCCAACAATGCCTGAGTGCTCCTCCCTCCCTTGGCAGCAGCTGGAAATCAAACCACAAGTGGGTACTCGACCTCCACCCACCTGTTAACAATCCTAACACCCCAAGCCAGTCACGTATCCCAGTTCCTCTGAAGCCACTTTTGGACCCGCTGTGGAAGACTATTCTGCTTCCTCAGAAAGCCTCACTGTGCACTAAAAATTCTCATACCCTTTCTGTGTACTGCATCAATCTCAATATCCAAACAAACATTCAGTGCATATCAATCAAGTTTCCGGGGAGTGGTGAAAAGCTCACTTTCAGAAAAGTGTTACAAGGGTGAATATAGGTAGTTCCTAGTTTACCCAGCAAAACAAAGTTCCCATTTTCTATGCTTATTCATAAAAGGAAATACATGAATGATAATATTTAAAACTTTTGTCACCGTGTACTGCAAGGACAAAAAAGACATGCTGTTATTTTTATCCTTATTGCCCACACATTCTTTATTTCATAATAACTTCCATATTACTGTATTTGCATTTTTGCTTAAGGAAAATGAAGGTGCATGTCATGGGTCCTACATGGCACCTGAGAGAAGCGTGTAGAAATATAATAATACAGTGCATGTTCATCAACAACGGTGCATGTTTGAGGGTGTAAGAGTTCGAAGCTGCACTGCTATGCAATTTTCACTGCACTCACATGAGTACCATGGGGCAGAGTGTAGTGAGAATAACTTAAGTACTAAGAATGATTACCCCAAATCATACTTACCTAAGTATATGTACCCAAAAGGGTATGTTCTTTGATTTCACCAAAAACATTGTTCTAGATGCTTCAACCATAAGGGCCTAATGGAATATTATTCTGTTATAAAGTATCCTCCTGAGGTGGAATAAAGCAATGTTGGTAGAAACATTGTGATTCTTTTATAGCCATGAAAAAATACTATGTTTTCTTAGTTAAAATTGAGGATTATGATGTATTCTGAATAAAATACTTGCAGATTGCAATGCCAAGAGGTAAATGTGAATCCTCCCCAAGAATATGCTCTACTGGTAGTTTCTATTAAACTGTCTACTTTGATATAACTTCTCGATTCAGCTTCAAAAAAACACGGTTTTTTCATCAATCTTTGCCTAACAACAGGTATTGCAATTCAATAGAGAATGTGACAACCATTATCCCTGTATTGTTTCTACAACAGAATTAGACCTTAAGAACCTATTACTCTGGGCTCACACCTGTAATCCTAGCACTCTGGGAGGCTGAGGCGGATGGATTGCTCGAGGTCAGGAGTTCGAGACCAGCCTGAGCAAGAGCAAGACACCCCCCCCATCTCTACTAAAAATAGAAAGAAATTATCTGGCCAACTAAAAATATATATAGAAAAAATTAGCCGGGCATGGTGGTGCATGCCTGTAGTCCCAGCTACTCAGGAGGCTGAGGCAGGAGGATCACTTAAGCCCAGGAGTTTGAGGTTGCTGTGAGCTAGGCTGAGGTCACGGCACTCACTCTAGCTTGGGCAACAAAGCGAGACTCTGTCTCAAAAAAAAAAAAAAAAAGAACCTATTACTCTCTTCCAATGAAATTCCCAGTGTCCAGAGGTTGTGGCCTCCTCTTTCTCTGTGCATTGGTAGAACATTTTGTTCCTATAACCCACTGTGCCCTCCTTCAGGTGAAGCGTGTGCTGAAGGCATTAGGGATGAAGACTGAACCACAGGTTACATAATTCTCTGCCCATCATCATCCTTTCTAAATCAGACACTATATAATCTCAAAGGACAAGGCACAGTGGATCACATCTGTAATTGCAGCATGCTGGGAGGACAAGTACAGAGAATCACTAGAATGCAAAGTTTTAAACCAACCCTGGGGCACATAGTGAGAGTTTTTCTCCCAAAAACAAATAAATAAAAATCAGCTGGACCTGGTGTGGTACACCTGGAGTCGCAGCTATGTGGGGGGTAGAGTGGGGAGGACAGTTTGAGCCCATGAATTAGAGGGTGCAGTGGGCTATGGTCACACCACTGCACTTCACCCTAGGTAAGAGAGCAAAACACCTCTCTCCATAAAAATAGAAAAACAAATTAATCTCAAAAGGCACTGTCCTTTCTCTTCTAGGAGCTGGGAGAGCAATGATTCTCAGTAATCAATTGAGACCTGTCATTCTATTGATTTTTTTCCCAAGACACTACAGGGAAATGTTGGTAAGGAAGGCATATGAAAAGATTTCAAAGCTCAGGTTGAAAGTCATAAAGAATAAAGAAGCCTTTTGAAAGAACCTGAAATCAACTATTGTATAACCTAAATACAACTCACGATGTCCATATGTGCTTGCATCTTTGATATATATCATGTCATGAGGGTCAATGTATTTTGATTTATAATTATTCATCACCACATAATATCAGAGATTAATATTAGAGAACTAGAGACTAACTTATTTCTTGTAAAAATCCTCTCACGTTCTACAGTAATGTTCCTTGGGTGTTAGCCTCATCATAAACATTTCATTTGCATGGTTTCATTGAAGATGTACCTTCTGATGTGTAGTGAGTGGTGAGGCCTGGATAAAGTCCCTGCCACCTACATTGCACTTATTTGATTTCTCTTGTATGGACTCTCTGAGGTTGATTAATGATAGAACTCATGGTGAAAAGTTTGCACCCTGAAGGAGTCTGCACAGTCTCTCACAGATGAATTCTCTGATGCTGAGCAAGGCGTGAAATGTGACTAAAATCTTTACCACATACATTGCATTTGTAAGGTTTCTCTCCAGTATGAATTCTGTGATGAGTTCTAAGGTTTGATTTTTCACGGAACACCTTGCCACACTCATTACATTTGTAAGGTTTCTCTCCAGTATGGATTCTGTGATGAGATTTAAGGTTTGATTTTTCACAGAAGACCTTGCCACATTCATTACATTTGTAAGGTTTCTCTCCAGTATGAGTTCGCTGATGACGTGTAAGGGATATCTTTTGTCTGAAGGCCTTATCACATTCATCACATTTGTAAGGTTTCTCTCCTGTATGGATTGTGTGATGATTTTTAAGGTTAGATTTGTGCCGGAAGACCCTGCCACACTCATCACATTTGTATGGTTTCTCTCCTGAATGGACAACATGATGATTTTTAAGGTTTGATTTCTGACAGAATAATTTGCCACACTCATTGCATTTGTAAGGCCTCTCTCCAGTATGAATACACTGATGTCGTGCAAGCGTTGAATTATAATTGAAGACCTTGCCACATTCGTTACATTTGTAAGGTTTCCGTCCTGTATGGTTTCTGTGATCTTCAAGGTTTAAGTTTTGACAGAATACCTTGCCACACTCATTAAGTTTGTAAGTTCTCTCTCCAGTATGTGTTTTCTGATGAACTGTAAGAGAAATCTTGTGTCTGAAGGCCTTACCACATTGATTACACTTGTAAGGTGTCTCTCCAGTATGAATTCTAAGATGAACTGTTAGGGATAATTTGTGCCTGAAAACCTTGCCACAGTGCTCACATTTGTAAGGTTTATCTGCATTATGGATAACCTGATGTATATGAAGCCTCGAACGCAAACTAAATTTTTTACCACATTCATAACATTTGTAAGGTTTCTCTCCCAAATGGATCGTGTGATGATTTTTAAGGTTTGATTTTTGACGGAAAACCTTGCCACACTCATTGCATTTGTAAGGTTTCTCTCCAGTATGAATGCCTTGATGTCGTGTAAGGTATGAACTGCAACTAAAGACCTTGCCACACTCATGACATTTGTAAGGTTTCTCTCCAGTATGAACACTCGCATGTTGTACAAGGTATGAATTGTAAATAAAGGCCTTGCCACATTCATTACATTTGTAAGGTTTCTCTCCAGCGTGAATACTCTTATGTCGTCTAAGGTATGAATTGCAACTAAAGACCTTGGCGCACTCATTACATTTGTAAGGTTTCTCTTGAGTATGAATTCTCCGATGTTGTGTAAGGTATGAATTACAACTAAAGACCTTGCCACATTCATCACATTTGTAAGGTTTCTCTTGAGTATGAATTCTCCGGTGTTGTGCAAGGTATGAATTAAAACTAAAGACTTTGCCACATTCATGACATTTGTAAGGTTTCTCTCCAGTATGAATTCTACGATGATTTGCTAAGTTTGAATTTTGACTGAAAACCTTGCCACAAACATCACATTTGTAAGGTTTATCTGCATTATGGATAACCTGATGTATATAAAGCCTTGAAAGCACACTAAATGCACTGCCACAGTCACTACATTTGTAAGGTTTCTCCCCAGTATGAATACTCTGATGTCGTCTAAGGTATGAATTGCAACTAAAGACTTTGCCACATTGATCACATTTGTAAGGACTATCTCTACTATGGATTCGCAGATGGGTTGTAAGAGTTGAACGCACACTAAATGCTCTGCCACAGTCATCACATTGGTAAGGTTTCTCCCCAGTATGAATTGTCTGATGTCGAGATAGGTGTGAGTTTTGACTGAAGTCTTTGCCACACTCATTACATCTGTAAGGTTTCTCTCCACTATGGATTCTCCAATGTCGTAGAAAGTCTGAATTTTGCCTGAAGGCCTTGCCACACTCTTTACATTTGAAAGGTTTCTTTCCAGTACGGATTACCCCATGGTTGGGAAGGCTGGAAGACACACTAAAGGCTTTGCTGTGCTCATTAGGTCTGTAAGGTTCTTCTCTAATGTGTGTTTTCAGTTCTTCTGTGAATAGTGGAGAACTGACAAAATCATTCTTATATTTATTACATATGTGGGTTTTCAGTTTAGAAGTAAGGTTTTCAAGTGGTGAAAGTGAGGTAATAGGGTTGATAGTCTTTTCAACTTGATTACATTCATAAATTTTCCCTTCAGGTTGCAATAGCTGCATTTCAGGCAGATGGAACTCAAAGTTTAATCCAAGTTCAGTTTTAATAGGCTCATTTCCTGTATCATTTCCCAAGACACAGCTCCTCCCTAGGAAAGCAAGAAAAGAATGGAACTTGAACCTATGGATCTGGCATTCCCAGAGTCTGAGAAAAACTCTAAGATCTGCCCCACCTGACTCAGATATAGAAAGGAATATCAGTGTATTTTGTATATCACATTGGCAATGCTGAAACATAAAGAGGTGAGGTGATGCACTGGGGGGTCTGCAGGAGCCAGGAGGATTACTGTGAGTTTGAGAGAGATTATGAGCTGAGAAATAGAACAGAAGCTGAAAGCTTCTGGAAAAAAGCAGGGATAAGCTTCTTAGGGAAAATAAGACATTTAAAGGAAACTATCATATATTAGTAATAATATATAAAATAGCCAGGAAAGACAGACACATCACCAGAAAAGGAGTCAGTGCTCCTGGATCCTTTACAACAGGCTGATGAGTAACGGTCTACCTACCACTGCATAATTTTAGGACAAAAAGAGTGGGAGAGGCGGTGGTTTTACCAATGCTCAACCTAAACTAAAAATTACAGGGCTGACAAAAGACAGGGAAGTATGCCCAAATAAAAGGAACAAAATAAATGGCCTGAAACAAAACCTAAAGGAACACAGCCTCTGGTAGTACTTGACAAATAATTAAATCAATTGTGCTAAAATGCTTAATGAGCTAAAAGATGAGAGATACAGAAAAGGACTTGTAAACAGAAATGTAAGAAATATTACTGGAAGAAATTAGAGAACACACAAATAAATGCAAAAATGTCCCAGGTTCATGCCTTGGAAGACTTGATGTGAAATGTAAATAACAACCAAAGTGACCCACACATTCGGTGAAATCCTAATGAAATTAGCAAAATCCTAATGAAACATTCTACAAAAATAAATTTATCCTTAAATTAAAAAGAAATCACACGATCACCTCAATAGGAAAAGAAACTTCAAAGAAATACAGCAAGAGGCCTTACATTGCCCGATTACAAAACCCATTACAAAGCTACCTTAATCAAATCAGCACTGTACTGCCACGAATGAAGACAGATGTATGAAGCAACGGAAGAGAACAGCACTCACAACGAAAACTCTCAAATATATGGTCTAATGATGGTCAAGTACGGTGGCAAGACCATGTATAGGGGAAAGGACAAGCCCTTCAACAAATTGTCCTGAGGCCCAGGCACTCTGGGAGGCCAAGACGGGCGGATCCTTTGAGCTAAGGAGTTCGAAACCAGCCTGAGCAAGAGCGAGACCCCATCTCTACTAAAAAAATAGAAAGAAATTTGCTGGACAACTAATAATATATATAGAAAAAATTAGCCGGGCATGGTGGTGCATGCCTGTAGTCCCAGGTACTCAGAGGCTGAAGCAGAAGGATCACTTGAGCCCAGGAGTTTGAGGTTGCTGTGAGCTAGGCTGAGGCCACGGCACTCTAGCCTGAGCCACAGAGTGAGTCTCTGTGTCAAAAACAGAAAAGAAAACAAACAGTCCTATGCAAATTGTATATCCACATGCAAAAGAATGAAGTTGGACCCTTACCTTACACCATACGAAAAAATTTACTTAAAATGGATTCATGTCCCAACTGGCTGTTGGAGGCAAAAAAATAAAAAATGAAAAAAAAAAAAAAATGGATTCATGATGTAAATATAACACCTAAAATTATAAAACTCTTAGAAGAAATTATAGGTATAACGCTTTATTAGATTGGATTCAACCATGATTTCCTGGATATAACACCAATACACAGAAAACAAGGTAAAAAATACCCACTAGAATGTCTATTTTTAAAACTAATAAAAGAAAAATCCTCCTAAAATAGAAAGTGTTGGTGAGAATTGGAGAAACAAGAGACTCGATCCCTGCTGCTGGGAATGTAAAATGGTGCAACCACTATGGAAACCAGTATGAAATTTCCTCATATAATTCAAAATTGGGAATTATCTTATAAGCCTATAATATCACATCTGGGTATATATTCAAATGAATTAAAGACAGGATTTTGAGCAGGTATATACAAACCCATGTTAAAAAAAAACAGCATAGGCCGGGCACGGTGGCTCACGCCTGTAATCCTAGCACTCTGGGAGGCCGAGGCGGGTGGATCGCTCAAAGTCAGGAGTTCGAGACCAGCCTGAGCAATGAGCGAGACCCCGTCTCTACTAAAAAATAGAAAGAAATTAGCTGGCCAACTAAAATATATATAGAAAAAATTAGCCGGGCACGGTGGCGCATGCCTGTAGTCTCAGCTACTCGGGAGGCTGAGGCAGGAGGATTGCTTAAGCCCAGGAGTTTGAGGTTGCTGTGAGCTAGGCTGACGCCACGGCACTCACTCTAGCCCGGGCAACAGAGTGAGACTCTGTCTCAAAAAAAAAAAACAAAAAAACAGCATTATTCAAAACAGTGAAGAAGCAGAAGCAACCGAGGTGTTCACTAACAGATAAATGGATAAACAAAATGTGGTATATATTAAATACATAAAAGAAAAATGATTCGATCCATTAAAAAAAGAAATTACTTTATATGCTACAATATGGTTTAACGTGCAGGACACTACACTAAGTGAAAGAAGCCTGACGTTAAATGACAAATACTCTATGGTTTCACGTCTATGAGGGATTTAAAATTGTCAAATTCATACAAATAGAAAAGAAAGGGGAGGGGCAGAGAAAATAGGGTAGGGAGAAGTGACTTTGAATATTCATGGTAATAAAACAATTCTAAATACAAGGAATGAGAACAACATGATGCATTTTAGCTCTGCTAATCTCATACAATGTAAGATATTGTAAAATTTCTCTGAAAACAAAAGGGGCATGATGTCAGAGGTACCACCACTTTACGTATTAGTAGATATAAAGTTGTGCTTCTGAATGAATGAAAGCTTATGTGTATGTGTCTAAAATGAATAAATGAAACTTCATAATTATCACCAGAAGAGCATAAATAATTACATGGACAAAATAAGTAAATGACCCACACTGAAGGGCACTGCTACTAGCAGCAAAGAGCAGAAACATACCCCAGCAGTGGTGTGGACACCCACGGACTAAGTCATCGGCAACATACGCAGCAAATAAGAGCCAGAGCACAACAGGACAGCACCAGGCTGTGCGGTACCAGGGACCAGGTGAACATTACAGGAAATTCACATGGAAAGAGTTCACAGAAGCCAGATGTCAGGTGTTGTCCCATAGAATAAAGACTTTGCCTTGGTCTCTGTTTGAGCTGCGGAACCGCTGGAGGGCAAAAGGATAAACTATTACATGTCTAAAGAACAGAGTGGTAACTGGGGGCAAAGATTTCTGCTTAGAGCTCACAGGATTTAAACTTTGTTTGACCACTGAACTCCCTGACTTGCAAACTTTCCCAAACACTGTTTAATAGTGTGCTTTCCACTGTGCTCACCGGAGCTCTTACCTGAATGCAAACCTGGGATCCTCTCCTCCCCATTTGGGTTTCTTGGTGTTTTCATTTCACTGTCCACAGTCCAGGGATCTTCCCCTTCCTCCAACACAGAGATAACACTCAGGTCAGGAAGTGAGATTCCTGCTTATAAAAACAAACAATCAAGAAGTGCTGTGGCTTTGCCAAAATCCAAGCCCTATGTTTAGGTAGGAGAGAGGACATTACAAATGGATCAAGAAAAATATTACACAAATTCACCCACAGATGGCCTTTTTCTGAATGTGTATAAAACTGTATGATGCAAACATCTAGCTCACTTCCAAGAACTACTGAATTGGAAGGTTGGGGATAGAAAACAAGGATCTGGACATTTTTAAACTTTCCCACAAGGTTTTTTTGCATATGTAATCCATTGTACCACAAAATGATGTATTATGAAGAGGACAGAACAACTGAAGAAAGGGGACATTTAAAGTCCAGAAAGCATTGTGGAGCTTTTCATTTCTGAGTCAATAAGGCTTCCACCTCAGTCAAGCAAGGCAGGGGCTCCCAAGAGGCACACAGAGAAAATGCAAAGACACACAAGGGCAGATCCCGACGTCGAGAGCCATGTTATCCTCACCCAGGGACACCAGGTTCCTGTAGTTCTCCAACATCACGGCCCTGTATAAAGCCCTCTGAGCAGGGTCCAGGCACGTCCACTCCTCCTGAGAGAATTCTACGGCCACATCCCTGAATGTCAAGTGTCCCTAAAATGTAAAACATAGTTCACCAATGAGATGGGAAGAATTCCTCTCTTCACATAAAATGAGAAGAGAGTCGTAAAAATTGATTTGATTAAAGTGAGTATTCTGACAGATCCACATTAATATATTTTTGAGCTCATTATGTGTTTTATTATACTTTTCCATAAGAAGTTATGTGGACAATACAAGTAAAACAAAAAATTAACACAGGTTTATCTCTTTTCTCTATAGAGGTGTTAGACACACCAAATGATATTCAGTATTTACATGAACTAGAATATGGGTAGTGTCTTCAAGATGACTATGTCCACAGTGGCTTGTAAAGAAGATCAGAATCTAAAAAACTGTGATGAGGACAGCAGTAGCCATGCTGGGAGCTTCTGAACACCTCCCATATGCTAGACAGTATTCTAAATGCTTTACATGTACTACCTGCCATAAGAACTAGAGCCCATGAGAGAAAGATCCATTCCCATCTTACTAAGGAGACAACTGTGTCTCAGACACGCTTAGAAAGAACACCCCTGGCCAGGTGCAGTGGCTCACACCTGTAATCCTAGCACTCTGGGAGGCCGAGGCAGGTGGATCGCTCGAGGTCAGGAGTTCGAGACCAGCCTGAGCAAGAGTGAGACCCCGTCTCTACTAAAAATAGAAAGAAATGATCTGGCCAACTAAAAATATATAGAAAAAAAACAATTAGCCGGGTATGGTGGCGCATGCCTGTAGTCCCAGCTACTCAGGAGGCTGAGGCAGTAGGATCGCTTAAGCCCAGGAGTTTGAGGTTGCTGTGAGCTAGGCTGACACCAGGGCACTCACTCTAGCCCGGGCAACAGAGCGAGACTCTGTCTCAAAAAAAAAAAAAAAAAAAAGAAAGAAAGAACACCCCTGAGGTCAATGGGCTAAAAATGGCAGAGTAAGCACTGATCCCAGGTGTCTGGGCATTAGGATCAGACCTCATGGATCAAACAGTTAAGAAGCAGATCAG
>CM052449.1:18582471-18653076 GCA_028533085.1 Varecia variegata | reverse complement strand
GCGCCCGGCCAGTGTAGAAAAATTTTAATGCCACAGAAAATATTCGAGATAAAATTGTAACTGTCAAAAAATATATAAAAGTGATTATGTGCCTTTGGTGATCCATGCCCACATTCACACACATCACATGCACACACTTACACATATCCACTGAAATAACAGGACATGGATCTGTGCAGACATGTCCCTCTGCTGCCCACTGAACCAGGGTGTTTCACAGAAAATAAACTCCTATAGAAAGACAAACTACAGAATTTCTGACCATTTCTTCAGAACTCGCTCCCCTCCTGGTGGAGCCCACACTCACGCTGCAGCAGTGGGGAGCTGGGCTGGACTGAGCCCCCCTCCAGGGCACAGACCCCGCCCTGACCAAACACGATGCACAGCACAGCCCCCCTCACCCCTCCGTGGATCACAGGCTGATCTCAGCCCTCAGCAGTGGAGGACACCGTGCCTTAGTATTAAATTCTGGATACAGGATAGGGTAGAATCCCCTTATTCACCGGGAATATGCTCCAAGACCCCCAGTGGACCCATGGACAGTACTGAACCTTAGATACTAAGTAAGTCCAAGGAATATCAACATAATTTTAAAAAGAGACAGAAAACAGCTTGCTAAGTGACATGCACATCTTATGACATATATTATATGTAAATATATGATCTGAAACTTGCACTATAAAATACCACAACAAAACATTCACTGAACAATTTTTTCCAGCCGGGCATGTTCCTAATGCTTGCAATACCAGCACTTTGTCAGGTCAAGCGGGAAGGACTGAGGCCAGAAGTTCAACTCCAGCCTGGGTAACATCATGAGACCCCTTTTCTATTAAAAAAAAAAAAAAAATTAGCCAGGCACGGTGATGTGTGCCTATACTGTCAGCTACTTGGGAGGCTGAGATGGGATGATGGCTTGAGCACAGGAATTTGTGCCTGCACTGATCTATGATTGTGCCACTGCACTCCAGTCTGGGTAACCCGAGATCCAGTCTGGAAAAAAAAAAAAGAAAAAACAAAAGCAAAGAAACAAAAAAAGAATCCATGCAGGAACCCCACAGTCTCTGTGGGATGGATACACTGAGAATAACTGAACCAATCTCCTGCTCTCAGACATTGATATTGATGTCGTATTTTAAAATAGATGATGGAATAAAACACTATCACTGATGTCTATCTTTCCATACTATTCCTGGTCAGAAATAATTTGGCATCAGAAACACAGTGATTCACTCATGTAGCTTGAAAGGTAGTAGAAAATCAGGCAGAAAAGATCTCTCCTAACAGGTCTCCTTTTCCAGAATTTAGCATGCTAATCCATGACTTCCATGTGCAGCTTGTCTAATCCTGTTCTACAGAGACCTGACAGTACACCCAGATGTAGCCCCTAAACAGTCCCCTGCTGCTCAACAGCACTGACACTACAGGGGGCACACCCCCTCTCTAACCTATGTCAGGGTGTGAAGCCCAATGGAGCCTCTTCACTAGGTTATGTGACTAGGTCAGGGTGACATGGAATCAAAGTGGAGATGAGAGGCACTGAAGGAAGGCATGGGTGAGTGGGAGCAAACGTGTCAGTCAGAATGGGTCAGAGTCAGAGAAGACTAGCAACTCCAATGCCCGGCATTTGAGAAAGAAAAAAGACACAGAACAATCTACCAAGAATCTTACTTTACCTGAGTAAAAGCCATTGCTGACTCCTTTTCTTTCCTCTTCCTCCTCTTCTGGGCTTCTTCCTCATCCAACATGAATCTTTAAAAGTCAATTCTGAATGTCAAAAATATGCTGTTCAATGCTGAGAATCAACACACCCCCTCTCTGTGCCACAATTCCATTAAGAGGAAAAGACATCCCATGTAAAAAGATGGTCTCTCCCATCCATTACACCAAGGGGGGATGCAGGGACAATAAACTCATAGAGGACGATCAACTAGTGAGTCTATGACCCCTTTCAGCAGAACTCAATCCCCTCCTGGTGAAGCCCCCACTGCAGCAGTGGGGAGCTGGGCTGGACTGAGCTCCCCTCCAGGGCACAGTCTCGCCCTGACCAAACCCGATGCACAGCACAGTCTGCCTCACCCCTCCGTGAATCACAGGCTGATCTCAGCCCTCAGAAATGGAGGACACAGAGCCCTGGTAATCTACCATGAAGACAAAGTAGCATCAACTCTAAATATTATTAAGCCTGGGCCCACCCTGACTATGTGAAGTGGAATCTCTGGTGAGCGGACAAACTAAATATTTGCCAAATGCCTCAGCACCCTAATATGAAGCCAGAGCTGAGCTCTACTCAGAGAGGAAAGGCCAGGACCCCTCCCAACTTCTGGCTCTGCTCTCCCCTTTGGGACCTGTTGTCACCAGTGTCCAGACACTGAAAGGTGAAGGACCAAGAAGAAACATGCAGAGCAGCCAATATGGACCACAGGTGGGGGTGACGGTGTGGCTGGAATGCTAAATGGGAGACAGGGGTAACAGAAGTCCTCTCTGAGAAGGTGATATCAGAAGAAAGACCTGAGGAAGGAAGGGTGCTTGTTACATGCAGCCGAGGGGCCAGAGAGTTTTAGGCAGAGGGACAGCCCACGAGAAGACCCTGAGGCAGGAGCAACCTTGGAAAAGGAAAGAGGCCAGTGTGGCCGGAGCAGAGCCAGCTTGAGGAGGACACAAGCTAGAGATGAGGCCAGAAAGGTCCTGGGGGAGCAGAGCAGGGAGGGCCCAGGTCTACAAACTTACTTCTCCCACGTCTCAAGAGAAGTTTCAAAATGATGTATTTCCACACCTGTTTTAAGTAAACATGTAATTTTTTTCTTTATTACATATAAGAATTATCCTATATATCTTAAATATATGACAAGAAATTCCACTAAGCTCCAGGAAGTACAGGGTCCTCCTAATCTGAGATATGAGGACTGCAGGGGAATGCGTTCAGGAGAGCTGAGAAAGTCCCTCTTGGATATATGAAGGGGGAGATGATGTTAGACATCCAGCACTGAGTCAAGGACACAACTGGACACAGGATTCTAGAGTTCAGGGGAGAGGGCTGCAAGGGAAACGGAGACATGTCAGAGGGGTTTAAACCATGATATGAGATGATACGGAAAGGCAGTGGGTGTGGACAGACATGACAAGAGGTTCAAGCACTAAATCATGGGACACTCCCACATTCAGAGAATGCAGTTTAGGAGACACCAGCAGAGGAAACTGGTAAGAGATGAAGGTGACAATAAAAATCTAAAACAAGGCAATTTTCAAAGTTTTAGAGAGATGTCCCCAAAGCAAAGAAAAAAGAAGGAATGATCAGCTGTGCAACAAGCTACAGACAGGAAAATAAAGATGAAGATAGGAAATTAAAAAGTAGATTTAGAAATGCAGAGGTCACTTGTGTCCGAGAAAGAAATGATCAGTGGAATGATGCATGTGCAAGCTTGCCGGGAAGGGGTAAATCAAGAATTCAAGGTAAGAATTAAAGACAGGTGACATCAACAAGATTTTAAGGTTTGTGCTGAGGGAGGAATTGTCTTCCCTTTAATGTCTGACATAGAAAAAAACTAATCATACTCAACACAGAATATTTTACCTCTAGTAACTAATGTGTGTGTGGTTTTTTCCACACTGGCCAGTTCTCTGGGACACTCCCACCTGGCTGCCCTACAATTTAACTCAATTTTGATACCATCAACCTGCATATAGGGTCAGATCCCACAGGTTAAGGACTGAGTCCCAAAGACTGCCCCTTCCCTTCAGATGTGGATAAATGTCATGGTTTCCAAAACTCACTCCTAGGTTTTAATTTGTGAAAATAGCTCTTGCTTCTGGGTGTTCATCTATATGCTTTGTAATATCCTGTATAACAAATGAATAAACATAAGTAAAATGTTTCCCAGAGTTTGTGAACAGCTCTATCAAATTAATAAAATGTGAGGAAAGGGTCATGAAATACCCAGTTTTATAGCTGTTCAGTCAGAAGTTCAGGTCCCAACTTGGGACCTGGGACAGGCATCTGATGTGAGGCAGTTTGGTGCAACTTAGCCCTACATCTGTGGATCTGATCCTATCTCAGATAACTGAGTTATCTTACAGAACACCCTGTTGGTGTCTGATGGAGAACTGCATGCTGATGAGGAGTAATCCCCACACAGTTTGCTGACCAGAGGTGAAGTATTCTGTGTTGAGTGCTCACTATAGTATTGATTGTGAAAGAAAGTAGGAAAAACACTTTGGTTTTTTTCCTATCTTATACACTGCCCCACTCCCCATCCTATCTTAGGAAAAAGGAAGACAGTGACCCACAATTCAATGAGTCAAGTCACTGCCCTTTGCTGAATCCAGGCTGTAAGTGGGAGGTAGCCAGTGATGCCAAGAATGGTTAAATGCACCAGCATTATAGACAGGAGCTATGCAATTCTCAACTTCATCTGTGTATCTTCAACAAATGTTAAACTGATTAGATCACAAAGAGAGGAAGCAGTGTATCACAACTTAATCATCAGACCCAATCATCTCAAGACTCACCTGAAGCCAGGGTCCCCTCTTTCTTCTTTACTGTGCTTCCCTCCCTCACTGCGTACATATCTCTCATTCTCACCTCCTCTCTCCTGCTCGTTTTCCTTTTCTCCTCTGTGCTTCCCCCTGGGCTTCTGCTCCTCATTTTGTTGCCCTCTTCTCTCTTGCTCCTTCTCCCCTTCTTCCCTCTATTGCTTCTCTTCTACCTGTTCTGCTCTATTCCGGAAACTTTTTAACCTTTGTTGCTCCTTCTCCCCAGTCTTTTGACTGTCCCAATCTCATATATTTCTGCCTCTTTCTTTCCCATGTCTGCTCCCCCTCTGCTCTCCCGGTCAAATTCGCTCTACCCTATGACACCACCTTGCCCCCACTCTCTGGCATCCCCAGCTGTGGTTCCCTCTCTGTTCTACTTGTCACCAGGTGCTCCCACTTCTAGTTCCAGCACCAGGCTTCTCTGCCCTGGCTCCAAATCATAGGTCCCCTCCCCCCACTCTGTCTGAGGTGCCTCCCCCTTTGCTGCCCCTGGCCCTAGTCTGGTGTCCTTCATAGCTCAGGAGATCTAGGTTTTCTCTAAATTTGCTTCAGGGACTTTTCTCCCCCTGCTAGTTTCAGGCTTCTGCTTTCACTCTTCCTGTCTCTTTGGAAATCCCTCCCACATCCTCTACTGTGCAGTGTTCATGTGTCCCCCTCACTCTTGCTTTCTCTTTCTACATTCTTCTATTTCCTCTCTCTTGCTGTCCATCTCTCTTTCTCCACATATTCACACGGAAGGAATAGGAATAACAAGCTCAACTCTAGAAGAGGACATGCTCTAGTGGGGAGGAATTTGGGATGAAAGAACATTCGGTGTCACAAGACAAGCCCTGGTCACCTCCCCCAATGCAGAATCGGAGGAAGTGATGACTGCTAAGAGGCCTGGGGAGCAGAAGGGCCCGGCCCAAGGAGGAAAGAGCACGGGTGGATTAGGAGAGAAGCGGGGTCTGCAGAATCCCAGGACCAGGGAGAAATGCGGCTTCTCCAGGATTGGGGCTGCGGCGCTGCCCTCCAGGGGTCAGCCAGGAAAAGGCTTGGGGGACCGGAAGGGCCTGAATCCACCTCTCAGGTGAGGACTTTACGTGGCGCGGAGCCAGCATAAGGGTCACCTAATAGCTTTAAGCAGGGAAACAGTCCGAAAAGTGGTGTCTCCATGACCCTAAGGCAGAAAGATTGGGCACAGGACCAGCCTGAGATTGATTTTAACTCACAGGGAAGCGACACCGGACTCTCACTGGGACGTTTAAATTTACTCGGGGTGGTAGAAGGGGGATGGGGATTTCAAGGTCTGCATGGTGCCCCGGGTCCCAGGTATAGAAGTGCTGGGGACTGCGAAGCAGACAAAGGGAAACTCACCCGCGACAGAGTTGCCTTCTCTCCACGCCATCGGCTTCCGGGTCTGCGGGAAACTGCGCGCGCAGGAGAGGCCCGGACGGGCCCGCGCAGGGTGGGCGTGGCCGAGGCGATGTCTGGGCGGGGCCTGTGCTTCCCGCCATCTCGCTCCTGTCACGTCCAGTTTTCTGCATTCAGGAAGCAAAACCTACCCGTGAGGCTGGAGCTACTCAGCGGTCTGGGAACTGGAATCTGGCTGGGAGCGTCCGTGTCGGTTGGTGATTGAATCTAGGAAAGTTCCTGCAATTTAAATTAAGTTTAGCAATGAAATATTCTGTGAAGGACAGGCAAACTAAAATGTGAATTGCAAAACCCTGCCTGGGCAGAATGTGACATTTCATGCTGATGCCCAATACAACAGAATAGAAATCCTTCCCGTTCACTCTGGAGGGAGAGCGACAAGCCTGAGCTCAGTTTCAGAGACTTTCACAGGGACGACACCCAGGACATGGAGAGCTAAGGTCAGTGACAAGTTAAGTCACCAAGTATTCCTTTAAAAAGGCAATAACTTAAATATAGGTAGAAATTACATAGGTGCTCCTTACACTTATTATTCTCTTACACTCTTGAGATGAGGTAACTAATACCTGTAAGATAACCTTTGTTGACATCATAATTTGTTCACATCAATATGTTCTAAATGCATGTAAGTGCATTATGGCAGTTATTAGAAAACATACTTTTATTTAAAAATTCTAATAGATTTTAGGTCTTTTGTTTTCTCCTTTTCATACTCTGGCAGGAGTGGAAAACAAAGTCTGTAAAATCATCTTCAGAAGACCATTGGATATATTGACATAAAGAATAATGAATTCTGCAATATTTCTAAGTATATTGAATAGACAGATTATTCTCTTTTGATAAGAAAGCTTATCAAATTTTAAATAGCCTCATGTCTGCCAGCAATAATTTTATGGCAATGTTTTTGAATGAACATGTACCAATAAGTATGTTTTTCTCTCACATCCTTGGTTTGGAAGGCTTCCTCCATCCTAAGGTGGTAATTAGTTGAAATATGATGTTTAGATATGAAAATTACCATAATTAAAATATTAGCAGCTTAAAATGAGCAGAATGTACTGGCATGGCACAGGGATAACTATGAGAGGTTGTATCAGCATTTTTTATATTATTATTATTATTATTATTATTTTAGAAACAGGGTCTCCCTGTGATGACCAGGCTAGATTTGAATGCTTGGGCTGAAGCAATCTTCCCACCTTAGCCCCCCAAAGTAGCTAGCACTACAGGTGCATGCCAATTTGACCTATATCATCAGATTTTCTTTGTTGTTTGTTTATCTATTTATTTTTGAGACGTGGTCATCCTCTGTCTCCCAGGCTAGAGTATAGCGGTACAATCATAGCTCACTGTAAACTCAAACTCCTGGGCTCAAGCAGTCCTCTGGCCTCAGCCTCCCAGAGTGCTAGGATTATAGGCATGAGCCACTGTGCCTGGCCTCAGCAAATTATTAAAGTTTCAAAAAACATTTCCAAACTAGGAACTGCTTTCATCTATTGAGTATGTATTATAGCTTCTGCCACAAAAATAAGAGAATATACATATTCTAACAGATGGAACAAAGAAAATATTTACCTCTGTAAAAAGAGAAACTCAAATTCAGTTTAGAAGAAATTTTATTGAAAAGGGTTATTTGGGGGAATGCTCCAAAAATAAGCTCCCCAAACATCCAAGAGTAACACAGAAAAGAGCTTTTCTTTAACATGGAGGAAGAAACAAGGCTAGAAAGCACCAGGTATGGGGCAGTGGATGAGCACCGGGCGTGACCTACAGTTGTTCAGGGAATGTTTTATCCTAAGCCTGGTCTTGGGAGGGGCTGTCAAGGAGGAGAGCGTGGTCATTTCAATGACCAAGGGTGGTCCAAAGTTCAGGCCTCTGGGAGAAGGAGGAAAGCCTGAGGTTTGATAAGTCAAGTTAACCAGTATTTTTCATTGATCAGTGAGGACAAACAATTCAACAATCCTTCACAAGAAGAAGGATGGGAATTTCAAGCGTCTGTCTCTGGATTTTACTTTTGTAAATAAGGGAGCTATCATTAGACTTAATGAAGTGCTGTGAGGAGTGTGGTTCTTTGCAGTGGGCCGTTTCTACAAAAACAAAAAGGTGGGTGGAAGGAAGGGGAGTTTGTGGTTGTCTTTTATACTTTCTTATTCCTAGGAGTATCACCATCTATTATAACATGAGCAAAATTCAGGAATTAATACATGTCATATTTCACAAATGGAACATGAGAAAATGTAAAGTAATAATAATAATAGCAATAAACTTACCCCATACATCAGTCTTTGAATGGCACTGAAGGGCCCTAAGTATTCACAAGTATTCACTTGTGTGGTGTCTGTTCCTGTCGCATACAGAGGACATTACTAATTGTTAAAAAATATGGCTGTTCAAGTTGACTAATGAGGAGAAAATTAAGGAAAAAAAAAAGAAAAAGAAAGATGTGGCTGTAAATCCCAAAGTCAGGGGTCTGTGTAACTGTTAAATTCAACACAACCTAGAGTTATTTTCAGGAAAATATTTTTCTCTTTTCCATTTTCCTGCTGACCATGGAAAAAAATGTGCACACAGCTGCAATGAATTCTTTGGTCATAATTACACAATAGAAGCAGTAATTAAAAGGTAACATCAACATAACAGTCAAAAACTACGTTGTCCTGACATCCCCGCTGTACAGGCTGAGCCCTGCTGAAGATAAGGAAGAGGGGAAGTTTTTTCTCTATCAGAGAAATAAGCTGATGAGAATAAATTTTTCTTTACAAACACAAAGAAAGTTCTGTTGTTTTCTGTGACCTGGGAAAGAAAGCTGTAGGTGAATTCACAGTTCAGATTTGATATATGGAATCAATGCAGATGTGGATGAAACGGATATTCCTTTAAAAGTCTTTGTGTCCATAAACCTGCTGAAAAGTCTTCATGTAATGCCTCTCTGAGGACCTATTACGAATTTAGTGTACCTAAAGTAGTATACACAAACTAGTAACCCACAAACTGATAAAATCAAGGAAATTATCCAAGAAATGACATTCATTTCATTTAAAAAATATTGGGAGAATATAATTAAAATTTTTTAAAAATCAGGAGGGAGAGGTGTAAAAAAGTTTTTTTTTATTTTCTATTTTTAAAATTTCAGAATATTATGGGGGTAGAAAAAAATTTTTTAAATCTACTCCTGATCCAAAATTTCTCTGCACAAAAGTAGTGGAGAAAGAAAACAATTTTATTAGTGAGTAAGCATTAAGCCAGAATGTGATGGGAAATAGAGACAACCTGCTAAGAGATGAAACAGGAAGAAATCTCAAGCTTCCATAAAACCCATTAGGTGTTTCTCAAGATAAACAGTAAGTAGCCTCGAGTGAGAGAACCTGACCGCACCCTTGGTTACACATGGTTCATCCTGACTGCATTTGGTAATTGGAGTGACCATCTATGTTAGCTAATTAGCTTTACCCAGAGGGATGGGGAAAAACCCTAACCCACACACATATTTATGACAGGTGGTAAGTTTCCAACTTGGAGCAAGGTGCTCACTCTAGTTCAGCTCCTACAATCCCACAGAAACTGAGAGATACAGGTGCTATTCTCCCTTGATGTTGACATGTCAAATGGATGGCTCTCAAGTCCATCAGAAAGACATCCCCAGGTTATTATGCCGCCAAAAGGTTCATTTAGTTTCTCACAATATACATTTCATGAGAAAGTACTCATATTTACAAGTTTTCTAAGGAAAATGTTCTCAGAAAAAGAGGAGGGAGGAAAGTGTCTTGCCTTATTTTCAAAGGAGGAGTGAAGCCCACATACAATATTTATCATTGACCTTAATACAGGCCAAAGGAAGATTTTAGCTCAGTGACAAAATGAAGTACCAGCCAAATATATTTCAAAGAGATAGGAATTTGGCCAGGCACCATGGCTCACACCTGTAATCCTAGCGCTCTGGGAGGCCGAGTAGGGAGGATTGTTTGAGGCCAGGGGTTGGAGCTCAGCCGGTCTAGACAAAAAATAGAAAAATTAGCAGAGCATGGGTGGCACCCACCTGTAGTCCCAGCTAGTTGGGAGAGTGACGCAGCTGAATCCCTGGAGCCCAGAAGTTTGTGAGACTCTGTCTCAAAAAAAAAAAAAAAAAAAAAAAAGAAAAGAAAAAGAAAGAAAAGGAATGTATAATTCCCCTCCAGTGTGAAGTAGGGAGCTTTGCATTCCACCTGCTTGTTTCCATCCGCTGTGCAGATCACTGAGGTCCTTGGTTAATTAAATAAGCCATTCCAATTGCCAGTTCCCAGGGGCAACCATCGCCCCACAGAGACCCTTCACTGAGGCCACTGTAGCCCCTCTACCCCCACAGCCTACCCCAGGCAGAGACCCACTCATCTCATCTGTAGGACCCTTGTCTTCACCTGCTCACAAAAGGAGCTCTTCATTAGAACCGTTTTCACTTTCATTGGAAAAAACAGCTCAGCATTTAATATAACGGGCCCTTTACAACTGTATTCTTTATCTTTAAATTGTTTGAGATATTAACTTACAAAAGGCAGGAAGGAGGGTGATTAGGAGAGATTCCCCTTGATGGGAATGCGATGATCCGGTTCTAGAGAGCGGAGGGACAGAGCAACCACCAGGAGAGGAGGGCCCCCTGCAGCTTCCATCCCAACCCAACCCGTCCTTTACCGAGCGTCTAGGCCCCGCCCCTCGCTGGCTATGGTCCCGCCCAAGATCCGCCCCCTCCCCGGTATTGCCTGCAATGTTCCACAAAGAACACACCTCATGCAGGTGTGTGGGTTTCAGACTTTCTGGTTCAAACCCACTCTTTGCGGGACCTTCCTTCAAGCACGCCCGGAATCCCCGGTCCCTGCAGACCTTAAAGTCCCCACGGACTCCCGTGCGGTGGGCAGCGAGTCCCGGCGTGGCAGTGAAAAGTTCTGAGGCCTAGAAGATCTCCAGCTTTTGTACTATTGTCTGCAGGACAGTCCGCTTTTCCTTAAGGTGCTCGATATCAGCGAGGAAAGGAGAAGATTCGTGAACCCCAGGAAGCAAGACACCATTAACGTTAATTTTGAGCAGGCTGGTTGCTGTTCAGGTATGAACCAAGTGAAATTTTCATGTTTTATATCAACCCAAAGCTCTCTCTCAGCTTTAGGGACTTTCTGTCCTTATCTTCTCCCACCTGGAGGAGAATGAAGAACAACCAAACACCACTGAAGTTGTTTCTTTCAATCCTACATCTAAGTCCTAAACCTTCTAAACAGGACATGGAGACTCTTAATCCCCTTCTTGCTAACCATGTAGGCCAAGAAATTTGTTCCTGGAAGTCTTCTTGAATCCCCCACCCCAGCTCATGAAATCCTTGTTTTTTTTTTTTTCCTAGAAGCCATGTATGTGTCTGTCGCAAGTTCATTAACACACAAAATGTTAAGTTAGAAAAAGAAAATAAACTAGGCATAATGATAAGCACACAATAAGTTCATAAACTCCAATTCTTTTGTTCCAATGTATTATTGATTAAACATAAAGGGACCAAATGCTCTTGTTAAAGCAAATCTTATGTTACTATTTTCAATTGGTTTTTTAAAGATATACTGTAGTTGGCCAGGCACGGTGGCTCACGCCTGTAATCCTAGCACTCTGGGAGGCTGAGGTGGGAGGATTGCTTGAGCTCAGGAGTTTGAGACCAGCCTGAGCAAGAGTGAGACCCCGTCTCTACTAAAAATAGAAAGAAATTAGCTGGACAACTAAAAAAATTTAGAAAAAATTAGCTGGGCACGATGGTGCATACCTGTAGTCCCACCTACAAGGGAGGCTGAGGCAGGAGGATCGCTTGAGCCCAGGAGTTTGAGGTTCCTGTGAGCTAGGCTGACACCACGACACTCTAGCTCAGGCAAGAGAGTGAGACTCAGTCTCAAAACAAACAAACAAACAAAAAGATATACTGTAGTTGTTTCTAGACACATATCTACAAAATAGAGAAAACAAGAAAATGGCAATAGTAAGGTCTTACCTATCAAAAATTATATGTAAATGGATTCAACTCCTGATTCTAAAGACATGGAGTGGCTGAATAGATTAAAAAAATAAGAATAAGACCCAACTATACACTGTCTAGAAGAAACTCACTTTAAATTTAAGGACACATATAGTGTTTCTTCCTTCTTTCAACCAAAGGGATGGAAAAAGCAATTCCTTGTAAGTTATCACTAAAAGGGAGCAGAGGTTACTATACTTACATCAGACAAAAGACACTTTAAGTCAAAGTTATCACAAGACACAATTAAGTTTATGATGTAATGATAAAAATATCAATACAACAGGAAGATATAACTATATAAGTATATGCACCCACCATCGTAGCACCTAAATAAATAAAGACAACATTGGCAGAAGTTCAAGGAGAAATAGCCATGCAATAGTAGGAGACTTCAATATCCCACTCTCTATGTTGAATAGATTTTCCAGACAGAAAATCAATATGGAAATAGCATAAGAAACAACACTACAGACCAAATGGTCCTAACAGATAAGAACAGATCTTTTCACCCCACAGCAGAAGAATTCACACCCTCCTCAAGCACACAGAACATTCTCTAGCATAGGTCACATGTTTGATCACACGTCTTAACAAATTTAAGATCAACATTGTTACATGTATCACTCCAAACACAAACCAAAAATAGACGTTTTTAACAGTAAGTAAACACAAGTAGACATTAATAGCAGTAAGTAAAAGGGAAAATTTCACAGATATGTGTATTTATTTATAAATGTTCTTATCTTCCTGGTATATTAACCCTTTTATCATTACATACAGCCCTGCTTCAGAATCAAAAACTTGGTGAAGAATTCTTAGACATGGCAGCAAAAGCATGACCCATGCATGAAAAAAATAGATCAATGGACTGGATTTTATCAAATTTAAAACTTCTGATCTGTATAAGGCTTCATTAAGATGAAGAAAGAAGAGCTGCAGAGTCATAGAAAACATTTACCTATCATATATCTGACAAAGGACTAATATCAGAATAAAGAATTTTAGCTGAGTGCAGTGGCTCATGCCTGTAATCCCAGCACTTTGGGAGGCTGAGGCAAGAGGATTGCTTGAGGCCAGGAGTTCAAGATCAGCCTGAGTAACATAGCAAGACCCCATCTCTATTTAAAAAAAAATTCTAGAATGACTAAAGAAGGGGGAAAAAAAATAAAAATAATCAAAATAGAAAATGGACAAACACATGCAGACATATTTCATGGGTGCAATTATACCCAGCAAATAGGCACATGAAAAGATTTCCAACATCATTGTCCATCAGGTAGCAGACATCAGGATCTTCTGCCTCTTCCATGTGGACCCATGTCTGGCTTCAGAGATAATTTAAAAGAACGAGCTCCTACCAAACACTCCAATATGTCCATGCCAAGGTACATTAGGAACTTGTAATTGTTTCTGCAAATTGGCAATGGGAGCATAAGTTGTTAAAGATATGCTCAGCTCAACAAGTGTGCATTTGTCATTGTCACTGTTGATGAATTGTTAAATACTGGCCCATGAATTGATATTTATGAAGAATAGATTTATATCTCAGGAAATGGATGGCTCTGCTGAAAAACTGGGTAATCATTCTTAAAGGGAAATGTGGTAATGCAATCTAGTATTAATTCATAGGTAATACTGGTCTGTGAAATAAAAGTATAGATATAATAGAAAGTTACCAGAATCTCAATGATATAGGAACATAAACCATTTTAAAATGACAAGAGATGCCAAGAAAATGCAGATGTTGAGGAGTTGGACAAAAGTAATTCATCTTGTTACTGTAGCCCCATGGTTAAGAAACTTGTCTTTGCAACCTAGCAACATAGGTCAGATTCTGAATCAGCCACTTACTGGAATGTGGCTGGAGGAGTCTTTCAGCCTGTTTTTGTACTACATTTCCTCATGTGTGAAATGAGAATATCATCAATATTTATTTCAAGAACTGGCAATCCCATCAGTCTTTACATAGAAAGCATTAGTAACAGTGATTCTTACCTTAAGTGTTATTGATATAAAGGAAAATGTATAGCAGATATAAGAAATCACTTTTTTTAGACTGGGTGTCACTATGTTGCCCAGGCTTGTTTCCTACTTCTGGCCTCAAGAGGTCTTCTCACCCCAGCTTCCCAGGTAGCTGGGATTACAGGTACCTGCCACTACACCCAGACAGAAATTACTAAAGGAAAATGTAGAGGGAGTCATGGATGGAGAGGATCAAAATGGCTGACCAGAGACACCTGCTGCCAGAGTGTCTCAGTAAGGAGTTTCAGATGAAAGAGAAAAACAGGATTGTGATCCTAACTGGCCCAAAGCCTGGCAGCCATGAGGCGGAGGAGCAGCATAACTGGCCCCGGGGCAGACACAGCACTCTGGATTTGGGGTCTACTCAGCACCCTGGGGAACCACATTGTCCCACCTCTCTGGAGCAATGCCACTGTGCAGTCTCTAAGCAGCTCCCTGTGTTTATCTGGAGGCCAAGACAATGGAGGGGTCCTCTTGTAGCTCAGATGGGATTGTCTATGGGGGGAGTGTAGAGTGCTGGAGATCTCTCACCTGCCCTTCCCCTTGTGAGGGCACCACCCTGGCTACTGCTCACCTGGCCAAGTGGGTTGCCTTACTTCCTTCTTTTTCCTTTGGTGTCTTCTGTCACTTCTCTGTTGAATCCCACTGCTCTCTCTCAGACGCTGCAGCCACAGGTGAGTATACATGATTTTGGGGGTTTTTTTTGAGACAGTCTCACTTTGTTGCCCGGGCTAGAGTGAGTGCCGTGGCGTCAGCCTAGCTCACAGCAACCTCAAACTCCTGGACTCAAGCGATCCTTCTGCCTCAGCCTCCCAAGTAGCTGGGACTACAGGCATGCGCCACCATGCCCGGCTAATATTTTCTATATATATGTTTGGTTGGCCAGATCATTTCTTTCTATTTTTAGTAGAGACGGGGTCTCACTCTTGCTCAGGCTGGTCTCGAACTCCTGAGCTCAAACGATCCACCTGCCTCGGTCTCCCAGAGTGCTAGGATTACAGGCGTGAGCCACCGCGCCCGGCCTACACATGATTTTTGATCCTCTCTGAGAGAAGCATGTACCAGCTGCTTCAGGTCCACAACCTTGGCTGCTCCCCACAAATCACTTCTGGTCTTACTATGTGGCCCGGGATGATTTCTAACTCCTGGACTCAAACGATCTTCCTGTCTCAGCTTCCCAGAGACCGGGGATTATGTGTGCACCACCTCACCCAGCTTGAAATTATTAAAAGAAAATGTACTTATTAGTAATTTTGGATGGAAACAAATCTATTGGGTGCCACTTCTCATGGTACACGCAACAAAAACATCTTGTTTTCCTGAAAGATTCTCACTCTGAACTGAAATACCATCCAGTGGCAAGTGACAGAATGGCCTCTGGGGATTCAGCAATGGAGGTCATCTCCTTGTCACAAAGTAAAGTTAAAATGCAGGGGATTTTCCATCTTATCACCTTTTCATTTACCTCTGCAGATGCTGATTAATCTCCACACATTTGATTTTCAAGCATCTGATGTTATATAACGCCCACAATAAGAAATTTCAGTTCACTATCTTGTATTGTTCCAATGCTTTCCCTGAAGACTTTAAGAGGCACTGCTTTTTCATTTATAGAGAATTTAGTTTTTACCTGCCATTGTCCTGTGTGCATACTCATGTCACAAAATCTGTCTCCAAATAGCACCCTTATGAACAAACTCCCTAGAGTAACACAGGGAAAAATGCATTAAACATACATGCTGGCCCACAATGTAGGAAAGAGGAAATAAATGACAAAAAACAATCATATACAAAACCAGAAAATTTTATTAGACATTAAAATGAACCATTCTATATATATACTGCTTAATACCATACTCTGGAAATGACATTTCCATTATATTCTAAAAATCCTTTTATTAAAATTCCTTAATCACATTTATTATATAATAAACACTTCCACACAATAATTTTCATTCCACTGTAAAAAATATTTTAGGCAGTTTAACAGAATAGTATTTCACAAACATTTTAAACAGTCATACTGTGTGATGGGACTTACATGTGCAGCCAAGAAAGGAATACAGTAAGCTATTTAACATGAGAAAAATTGGGGTCTTTCCTCACCAAGTTGGGGGATTTCAAGAACACTCAGTGTCACCTTAAAGAGTCAGACTACATTGTGTGATATTGAATACTAATACCTTTTACACCTCTGCCTTCCCTCTTCCTATTCTGCCCACCTGCTTAAGCCAACAATGCCTGAGTGCTCCTCCCTCTCTTGGCAGCAGCTGGAAATCAAACCACAAGTGGGTACTCGACCTCCACCCACCCTTTAACAATCCTAACACCCCAAGCCAGTCACGTATCCCAGTTCCTCTGAAGCCACTTTTGGACCTGCCGTGGAAGACTATTCTGCTTTCCTCAGAAAGCCTCACTGTGCACTACAAATTCTCATACCTCTTCTGTATACTGCATCAATCTCAATATCCAAACCAAACGTTAAATACACATCAATCAAGTTTCCGGGGAGTGTTGAAAAGCTCACCTTCAGAAAAGGGTTACCAGGGTGCATATAGGTAGTTCCTAGTTTATCCAGCAAAACAAAGTTCCCATTTTCTATGCTTATTCGTAAAAGGAAATGCATGAGTGATGATATGTAAAAATTACATCACCGAGTACTGCAAGGACAAAAAAGACATGCTGTTATTTTTATCCTTATTGCCCACATATTCTTTTATTTCATAATAACTTCCATATTGCTATATGCACATTTCTGCTGAAGGAAAATGAAGGTGCATGCCAGGGGTCCTACTTGGCACATGAGAAAAGCATGTAGAAATATAATAATACAGTGCACGTTCATCAACAATGATGCATGTTTGAGGGTGTAAGAGTTTGAAGCTGCACTACTATGCAATTTTCACAGGACTCCCATGAGTATCGTGGGGCAGAGTGTAGCGAGAATAACTTAAGTACTAAGAATGATTACCCCAAATCATACTTACCTAAGTATATGTACCCAAAAAGGTATGTTCTTTCATATCAACAACAACAAAAAAATTGTTCTAGATGCTTCAGCCATAAAGGCCTAATGATACATTATTATTGTCTACTATGAAGTATCCTCCTGAGGTGGAATAAAACAATGTTGCTAGAAATACTGTGATTCATTTATAGCTATGAAAAAATACTAAATTTTCTTAGTTAAAATTGAGGATTATGATATATTCTGAATAAAATACTTGCAGATTGCAATGCCAAGAAGTACATGTGAATCCTCATCAAGAACTTGCTCTACTGGTGGTTTTTATTAAACTGTGTACTTTGATATAACTTTTTTCTCTTCAGCTTCAAAAAAGCACTATTTTTTCATGAATCTTTGCTAAATGACAGCTTTTGCCATTCAATAGAGGTGACAACCATTATCCCTGCATTGTTCCTACAATATAATTAGTCCTAAAGAATCTATTACTCTCTTCCCATAAAATTCTCAGGGTCTTTTAAAGGTTGTGGTCTGTTGTTCTTCTGTGAGTTGGTAGAACATTTTGTTACTATGACCCACTGTGTCCTCTTTCAGAAGTGTGTGCTGAATGCATTAGGCATGAAGACTGGCATGATAGTTTTACATCATTCTCCGCCCACTGCCATCCTCTCTAAATCAGACAATATTTAATCTGAAAGGACAAGGCACAGTGGCTCACATCTGTAATTGCAGCATGCTAGGAGGACAAGTCGGCTTGTGAATGGCTACAATTCAAAGTTTGAAACCAGCCTGGGGAACATAGTGACACTTTTTCTCTCAAAAACAAATTAATAAAAATCGGCTGGACCTTCCAAACAACTGCCTTTGGAAAAAAAAAAAAAAATCGGCTGGACCTGGTGTGGTGTACCTGTGGTCCCAGCTATGTGGGAGGTAGAGTGGGGAGGATAGCTTGAGCCCATGAATTAGAGGGTACAGTGGGCTATGATCACGCCACTGCACTTCACCCAGGGTAACAGAGCAAAACCCTGTGTTCATAAAATAAAAAATTAATCTCAAAAGAGAGTGACCTTTCTCTTCCAGGAAATGGGAAAGAAATGATTCTCAGTAATCAACTAAGACCTGTCATTCTATTCATTCTTTCCTAGACACCACAGTAAAATGTTGGTAAGGAAGGCATACGAAGAGATTTCAAAGTTCAGGATGAAAGTCATAGAGTAAAGTAGCCTTCTGAAAGAACATAAAATAATTAAATATTGTATAACCTAAATATAACTGACCATGTCCATATGCATCTTTGATATATATCATGTCATGAAGGTCAATGTATTTTGATTTATACCACCATATAATATCAGACATTAATACCAGAGAACTAAAGACTGACTTATTTCTTGTATAAATCCTCAGATGTTTCACAGTAATGTTCCCTGGATACTAACCTCACCATAAACATTGCATTTGTGTGGTTTCATTCAAGATGTACCTTTCATGTGTACTGAGGCCTGGATGAAGACCCTGCCACATACATTGCACTTATTTGATGTGTGTTTAGTATGGACTCTCTGAGGTTCATTAATGATAGAACTCATGGTGAAGAGTTTGCACCCTGAAGGAGTCTGCACAGTCTCTCACAAATGAATTCTCTGATGCTGAGCAAGGCGTGAAATATGACTAAAAACCTTTCCACATATAATGCATTTGTAAGGTTTCTCTCTAGTATGGATTCTGTGATGAGTTTTAAGCTTTGATTTTTCACGGAACACCTTGCCACACTCATTACATTTGTAAGGTTTTTCTCCAGTGTGGATTCTGTGATGAGTTTTAAGGGTTGATTTTTCACTGAAGGCCTTGCCACATTCATTACATTTGTGAAGTTTCTCTCCAGTGTGAGTTCGCTGATGACATGTAAGGGATATCTTTTGTCTGAAGGCCTTGTCACATTCATCACATTTGTAAGGTTTCTCTCCTGTATGGATTGTGTGATGATTTTTAAGGTTAGATTTGTGACGGAAGACCCTGCCACACTCATCACATTTGTATGGTTTCTCTCCTGAATGGGCAACATGATGATTTTTAAGGTTTGATTTCTGACAGAATAATTTGCCACACTCATTGCATTTGTAAGGCCTCTCTCCAGTATGAATACACTGATGTCGTGCAAGCGTTGAATTATAATTGAAGACCTTGCCACATTCATTACATTTGTAAGGTTTCCGTCCTGTATGGTTTCTATGATCTTCAAGGTTTGAGTTTTGACAGAAGACCTTGTCACACTCATTATATTTGTAAGGTTTCTGTCCAGTATGTGTTTTCTGATGAACTGTAAGAGAAAACTTGTGTCTGAAGGCCTTGCCACATTCATTACACTTGTAAGGTGTCTCTCCAGTATGAATTCTAAGATGAACTGTTAGGGATAATTTGTGCCTGAAAACCTTGCCACAGTGCTCACATTTGTAAGGTTTATCTGCATTATGGATAACCTGATGTATATGAAGCCTCGAACGCAAACTAAATTTTTTACCACATTCATAACATTTGTAAGGTTTCTCTCCCAAATGGATTGTGTGATGATTTTTAAGGTTTGATTTGTGGCGGAAAACCTTGCCGCACTCATTGCATTTGTAAGGTTTCTCCCCAGTATGAATGCGCTGATGTTGCTTAAGGTATGAACTGCAACTAAAGACCTTGCCACACTCATCACATTTGTAAGCTTTATCTGCATTATGGATAAACTGATGTTTATGAAGCCTCGAACGCAAACTAAATTTTTTGCCACATTCATAACATTTATAAGGTTTCTCTCCCAGATGGACTGTGTGATGGTTTTTAAGGTGTGATTTTTGACGGAAGACCTTGCCACACTCATTGCATTTGTAAGGTTTCTCTCCAGTATGAACACTCGCATGCCGTACAAGGTATGATTTGCAAATAAAGGCCTTGCCACATTCATTACATTTGTAAGGTTTCTTTCCAGTATGAATACTCTGATGTCGTCTAAGGTATGAATTACAACTAAAGACCTTGCCACATTGATCACATTTGTAAGATTTCTCTGGAGTATGAATTCTCCGATGTCGCGCAAGGGATGAATTACAACTAAGGACCTTGCCACATTCATCACATTCAAAAGGATTATCTGTATGATGGATTCGCACATGGGTTGTAAGAGTTGAACGCACACTAAATGCTCTGCCACAGTCATCACATTGGTAAGGTTTCTCCCCGGTATGAATTGTCTGATGTCGAGATAGGTGTGAGTTTTGACTGAAGTCTTTGCCACACTCATTACATTTGTAAGGTTTCTCTCCACTATGGATTCTCTGATGTCGTAGAAAGTCTGAATTTTGCCTGAAGGCCTTGCCACACTCTTTACATTTGAAAGGTTTCTTTCCAGTACGGATTACCCCATGGTTAGGAAGGCTGGAAGACACACTAAAGGCTTTGCTGTGCTCATTAGGTCTGTAAGGTTCTTCTCTAATGTGTGTTTTCAGTTCTTCTGTGAATAGTGGAGAACTGACAAAATCATTCTTGTATTTATTACATATGTGGGTTTTCAGTTTAGAAGTAAGGTTTTCAAGTGGTGAAAGTGAGGTAATAGGGTTGATAGTCTTTTCAACTTGATTACATTCATAAATTTTCCCTTCAGGTTGCAATAGCTGCATTTCAGGCAGATGGAACTGAAAGCTTAATCCAAGTTCAGTTTTAATAGGCTCATTTCCTGCATCATTTCCCAAGACACAGCTCCTCCCTAGGAAAGCAAGAAAAGAATGGAACTTGAACCTATGGATCTGGCATTCCCAGAGTCTGAGAAAAACTCTAGGATCTGCCCCACCTGACTCAGATATAGAAAGGAATATCAGCGTATTTTGTATATCACATTGACAATGCTGAAACATAAAGAGGTGAGGTGATGCACTGGGGGGTCTGCAGGAGCCAGGACGATTACTGTGAGTTTGAGAGAGATCATGAGCTGAGAAATAGAACAGAAGCTGAAAGCTTCTGGAAAAAAGCAGGGATAAGCTTCTTAGAGAAAATAAGACATTTAAAGGAAACTCATACATTAGTAATAATATATAAAATAGCCAGGGAAGACAGACACATCACCAAAAAAGGAGTCAGTGCTCCTGGATCCTTTACAACAGGCTGATGAGTAACGGTCTACCACTGCATAATTTTAGGACAAAAAGAGTGGGAGAGGCGGTGGTTTTACCAATGCCCAACCTAAACTAAAAATTACAGGGCTGACAAAAGACAGGGAAGTATGCCCAAATAAAAGGAACAAAATAAATGGCCTGAAACAAAACCTAAAGGAACACAGCCTTCTGAATTTATTGTCAATTAAAGCAAGTGTCCTAGGACGTTTAATAAGCTAAAAGATAAGAGAGATACAGAACTAAATGAATGCAGGAAATGCATACCAAAAGAGGAGAATATCAAACAAAAGGTGAACTAGTAGCAAAAAGAAATTCTGGAGCCGCAATATGATAAATGTAGTGAAGATTAACAGTGGGTGGTGGGGGAGGTCCAGCAGCAGATTAAATAAGACAGAGGGAAGAATGAGCACATTTAAGGATAGGCTATTCAAAATTGTCACTTGCAAAGAGGAGAAAGAAGAAATAATGAAGAAAGGCACAGGAACCCCTATACATTTGGAGGGTACTATCATATGGAACAATATACAACTATGGGGGTTTCATAAGAAGACACAGGACTGGAAATCACATTTAAAGAAACAATGTCCAAAATGTCCCACATTTGAGGAAAGAAATGGATACACAAATCCAAGAAGCTTCACTGTGCTAACTGAAAGTACCCAAGGATACTCACAAAGAGATATAAACAAATTATCAAAAGTCAGAGACAAAGGCACAACTATGAAAGTAACAAGAAAAAAGAGACTTGTCATATGCAAAGGAAAGTATGTGAAACCATGTGCATTTTTCAGCAGAAACCATGCCTGCTAGAAGGCAGTGGGATGATACCTTCAAAGTGCTTAAGGAATACAAACTTGTCAAGCAACAATACAATATTTAGTGAAACTCTCCTGCAGAAATAAAACAGAAATTTCTGAGGAGAACCGAGAGAGTTCATCAGTACTATCAACCTGTTGGAATAGAAACGGAAACATGAGTCCTTCAGTATCAAAAAAAGGACCCTAGACAGTAACTTTAACCCTTAAGAAAATATAAAGTTCTCCATTAAAGGTTAATAAATGATCAAATATATAATATGTAGTATTATGCTTTTCACTTGTAACTTGACATTAAATTCTTTCCTAGCATTTGAAAGACAAAGTTATTAATTAAGCAGTATATGTGTAACACCATATTTTTTATTTATGTATGTATATATAAATGGTAACACAAGATATATGGAAGTAATTTCTGACAACAATAACACAAAGTGAGAGAATTATAAAGGAGTGTTTTTGTGCATAACTGATGTGAACCTGTTAACATTTTAAAATAGAATGTTATAAATTTACAGTGTTGTATGTAATTGTAATGGTAACAGCAAAAAACAAAAATCTATGCAAAATACAAAAAGAAAAGGATGACATGGGAATCAAAGCATATCATTACCAAAAAATCAACAAAACACAAAAGTCAGGAAGAGAGAAATGAAGGACAAATCTAGATGTTATAGGTTCCACTATAACGTGACAAAATGGCAGTAGTAAGACCTTCCCTATAACCAATTGCCTTAAAGGGTTTAACTTTGCAATCAGAAGAAAACAGGATCCAATTAAACCATGTCCAGAAGAGACTCCCTTGAACTATCAGGACATATATATCCTGAAATTGAAAGAATGCAAAAAGATATTTTGTGCAAATGATAACCAGCAGAGAGCAGAGGTGGCCAAACATTAAAATAGTAGAGAGCACAGACGTTTACACAAAATTGTTCTAAGAGACAAAGGTTATTATAAAATGATGAAAGTTCAATTCACCAAAGATATAACCATTATAAATATATAGGCACCAAACATCAGACCCCTTAGAATTGAAAACTGACAAGATTCAAAGGAGAAATAGACACATCCACAATATAGTGGTAGACTTCAATACACCATTGTCCAAATAAATAGAACCATATAGAAGAAGAAGAAGAAAACAGAGGACCCAGAAGTCCCCTGTACATCACCAGTGTGGACCCACTGGACAAAACGGACTTATAGAAAACACACTACCTAATAATAGCCAAATACAATTTTTTCTGAAGTACCCATGCATGGAACAATTTCCAGAATACACCTCATGCACACAGAACAATTTTTTAAAAAACTTTAAAAGACTGAGATAATTCAAATTATTCATTCTCATCATAATGGAATAAAATGAAAAATTTACAGGAAAAAAAACAAGAACATCAACAAATGTGTACAAGTTAATCAACACACTTATATTGATAAAACCAATTTTTTTTTTTTTTTTTGGAGGCAGAGTCTCGCTATTTTTGCCCTGGCTAGAGTGCAGTGGCGTCAGCCCAGCTCACAGCAACCTCAAACTCCTGGTCTCAAGCAATCCTTCTGCCTCAGCCTCCCTAGTAGCTGGGACTACAGGCATGTGCCACCATGCCCAGCTAATTTCTTTCTATTTTTAGTAGAGACAGGGTCTTGCTCTTGCTCAGGCTGGTCTCGAACTCCTGACCTCGAGCGATCCTCCTGCCTTAGCCTCCCAGAGTGCTAGGATTACAGGCGTGAGGCACTGCACCCGGCCATAAAACCAATTTCTTAAAAAAGAAATCACAAGGGTAATTAGGAAATATCTTGATGCAAAGGACAAGGAAAACATAACATACAAAAACTTATAAAATGCAGCAAAAATAGCACTGGCAAAGATATTTATAACTCTTTATGCTTACACTGAAAATAAACAACAATCACATATAAACAACCTAACTTTTTACTTCAGTGAAGTACAAGAACAAAGTAAATACAATAGTACTCAAAAGAAGAATAAAGATTAGAACACAAACAAAATAGAGTCTGGAAAAGCACTAGAGAAAGTCACAAAAGTTACAGATCATACACTGATAAGAAGAGTGACAAACCCTTGGCCAGATAAACTAAAAAATAAAAAAACACAGAAGACAGATATGACTAAAATTAGAAACAGAAAAGGAAACATTACAATTGATTCTATATAAATGAAAAGGAAATTAAGAGAATGAGATTGAACAATCGTATGACAACAAATTTGATAATCAAGAAGTAATGAATCAATTTCTAGAAATATACCACTTACCAACACTTTAGAAGTTGAAACTCTAAATGCACCAGTAGTAACAAAGACATTCATTCAGTGATCAAATATCTTCCATTAAAGAAAAGTACAGAGGCCGGGCGCGGTGGCTCACGCCTGTAATCCTAGCACTTGGGAGGCTGAGGCGGGCGGATTGTTTGAGCTCAGGAGTTCGAGACCAGCCTGAGCAAGAGCGAGACCCCGTCTCTACTAAAAATAGAAAGAAATTATCTGGCCAACTAAAAATATATAGAAAAAAATTAGCCGGGCATGGTGGCGCATGCCTGTAGTCCCAGCTACTTGGGAGGCTGAGGCAGTAGGATTGCTTGAGCTCAGGAGTTTGAGGTTCCTGTGAGCTAGGCTGACACCAAGGTACTCACTCTAGCCTGGGCAACAGAGTGAGACTCTGTCTCAAAAAAAAAAAAAAAAAAATTCCCAATTCAATTACAGTGTGAGGCCAGGTATGGTGGCTCATGCCTGTAATCCTAACACTCTGGGAGGCCGAGGCAGGAGGATTGCTTAAGCTTAGAAATTCTGAGCCAGAGCAAGACCCCATTTCTATTAAAAATAGGAAAATTAGCCAGGCATCATGAAGCATGCCTATAGTCCCACCTCCTTGGGATGCTGAGGCAGGAGGATCACCAGAGCCCAGGAGTTTGAGGTCACAGTGAGCTATGATGATGTCACTGCACTCTACCCAGGGCAACACAGCAAGACTGTGTTTCAAAAAAAAAAAAAAATCCCAATTCATAGACTGAAATAAATGACAAAAGCACACTTTAATAGTAGGTACTAAGTCAGGAACAAAAGAAAAATATTTAAATTACCAAATAAAAACTTTTGGAGTTTACAGAGGTTTTAAAGAAACTCCTTCTGGCTCCAACCTCTGTAGTAAACAATGAAATCTTCTAAAATATATAAATCAGTAGACACTGTCTGACACAACAGCTCCACACACTCCAGATATGAAACAAAGAACATAAAGAAAATCATGCAAAATAGGAAAACTGATGATTAAATATATAAAAGCCAAGTTGATTTATAATACATGGAAATGTACAAGATGAGAGTAGCAGTGGCTGAAACAAGTGACAGTGGACTTAGAACTGGAGGCATCATTCCAGTGAGTTACAATCCCCACCTTGAACTGTGATCCAATACAGGATCTTTCTGTCGACTGCCTCCTCCTCCTGCTGAGTAATAATCTCAAAAGAACCAACCTAGTCCCCTCTTACACATACCAGTAACATGTGGACAAAGCAGAAGAGAAAATGGCTGAGGGACCTTGTGAAATTAGAAGAAATACATACACTGGTCTCCTCCCAGGTCTCTAACACAGAATCCTAACACCTTGCAATTTCCTGGATGACAGGAATGTGATATGTTCTAATGAGGCAACCTCTGTGGTCTCCTTGATGGGAGCTGGTCTCCAGAAAGATGAAGCTATTAACAGAAGCCTGAAACATTCAGCCCCAGCCAAGATCCTATAGGAAGGGAACAGGGCTAGAGACTGAGTTAATATCAATCATGGCTACCTGATGGAACCTCCATAAAAACCCTGCATCGTGGGGTCATGAGAGCTTCCAAATGCTGAACACATGGGTTTGTGTGAAGGGTGGCACACCCACTGAAGCTTCAACATGCCTTGCCCTGTGAGTCTCTTCATGTGACTGTTCATCTGTTTCCTCTGAAATATCCCTTCCAATAAACCAATATACACAGAAAGGATTTCACTGAGTTCTGTGAGCAAATTAATCAAACCTGAGTAGGGGGTCAAGGGAAGTCTGATTTATAGCTGGTTTGTCAGAATGAGCAATTTACTATTGCTCCTTCTATTAACCTACTATTAACACTTGTGAATGGTATATGAGGTGGGGAGCAGGCTTGGGGACTCAGCGCTTAGCCTGTGGGATCTGACTCTAACTCCAGGTAGACAAGGTCAAAAATGAAGTACAGGAAAGCCTTCGATGGCCACTGAAAAACTAGTTGTTGGTGGGGAGAAACCCAACACATTTTGCTAAGCAGAAGTGAGGCATTCTGTGTTGAGTGACATTTGATAATAGTAAAAACACTTTGGTTTTCTCTTATATCAAACTGACCTGAACAGACAGAGAGGGCTGGAGACAGCTCCGTGCAGTTTCCTGACCTGAGGTGCCAAGGAAGAGGAGCCGACATTATCCAATCTCTTGATTAGGTCTTCCAAGAACAGGAAATGGGGTGGAACCTGAATCGGTCAAGGCATCAGGTCTAAGGAGGCCTCAGCTCTGACCTCTATGGACAGAGAACTGAGCACCAGATAGAATCAAATACAGAAGGAGACACCACAGGGAAAAGAGACCCCTTGGAAATGGCCCTCGGTGTGCCACAGAGTGAGAAGACCACAGAGTTCACAGAAGCCAGATAATAGGGTGTTGTCCACCATGATAAAGACTTTGCCTTGGTCTCTGTTTGGGCTGTGGAACCACTGGAGGGCAAAGGGGTAAACTATTACATGTCAAAAGAACAGAGTGGCAAGTGGAGGCAAAGATTCCTGCTTAGAGCTCATAGGATTTAAACTTTGTTTGACCACTGAACTCCCCGATTTGCAAACTTTCCCAAACACTGTTTAATAGTGTTTGGGTTTGGGTTTAATAGTGTTTGGGTTTCCACTGTGCCCACCTGAGCTCTTACCTGAGTGCAAACCTTTGGTCCATTCCCCCCCATTTGGGTTTTTTGCTTTTTTCACTTCACTGTCCACAGTCCAGGGATCTTTCCCTTCTTCCAACATGGAGACAACACTCAGGTCAGGAAGTGAGATTCCTGCTTATAAAAACAAACAATCAAGAAATGCCGTGGCTTTGCCAAAAACCAAGCCCTATGTTTAGCCAGGAGAGAGGACATTACAAATGGATCAAGAAAAATATTTCACAAATTCATCCACAGATGGCCTCTTTCTGAAAGTGTATGAAACCGTATGATGCAAACATCTAGCTCGCTTCCAAGAACTACTGAATCGGAAGGTTGGGGGTAGAAAATAGGGAACTGGGCATTTTAAAACTTTGCTGTAAGGTTTTTTGCAGATGTAAGCAGTGGGACCACAAAATGATGTATCATGCAGGGGTCAGAACAGGCGAAGAAAGGGACATTTTAAGTCCAGAAAGCATTGTGGAGCTTTTCATTTCTGAGTCAATAAGGCTTCCACCTCAGTCAAGCAAGGTAGGGGCTCCCAAGAGGCACACAGAGAAAACGCAAAGACACGCAAGGGCAGATCCCAACGTCAAGACCCACGTTATCCTCACCCAGGGACACCAGGTTCCTGTAGTTCTCCAACATCACGGCCCTGTATAAAGCCCTCTGAGCAGAGTCCAGGCACGTCCACTCCTCTTGAGAGAATTCTACGGCCACATCCCTGAATGTCAAGTGTCCCTAAAATGTAAAACATAGTTCATCAGTGAGAGATGGGGAGAATTTGTTTCTTCACACAAAATGAGAGGAGAGTTGTACAAACTGATTCGATTGAAGTGAGTGTTCTGACAGATCCACATTAATGTATTTTTGAGCTCATTATGTGTTTTATTATACTTTTCCATAAGAAGTTATGATATTCTCTAAATTAGGGTGCATCTCATTTTTGTGGACAAGAAAAACAAATAGAAAATTAACACAGGCTTATCTCTTTTCTCAACAGAGATGTTAGATATTCTGTGTGACACACCAAATGATATTCGGTATCTACCTGAACTACAATATGAGTGGTGTCTTCAAGATAACTGTGTCCATAATGGCTTTTAAAAAATGATTACAATCTAAAAACTGTGATGAAGACAGCAGTAGCCATGCCAGAAACTTTTGAACACTTCCCATTTGCTAGGCAGTACTCTAAATGCTTTATATGTACTACCTGCTATAACAACAAGAGCCCATGAGTGGAAGATCTGTGTCCATCTTACTAAGGAGACAACTGTGTCTCAGATACGCTTAGGAAAATCTCCCCCTGAGGTCAATGGGCTAAAAATGGCAGAATAAGCACTGATCCCAGGTGTCTGGGCATTAGGATCAGACCTCATGGATCAAACAGTTAAGAAGCAGATCAGCCTCAAAAGTAAATTGACAGAGAATTACTTAATTGAGAGAAGTTGAAACACATTCAAGAATAAAAACATGCAACTACACCAAAGGTCATTGCATACAGGTACACACACCTATGCCAGTTATATGTCACTATTCTTACTATTCATAATATCAATTCATTAACATGATAGAGTACGACATGGAAACTATTCAGGATAAAATTGTAACTGACAAAAAATATAAAATTTATATAAAATGATGATGTGTCTTTGCTGATCCATGCCTACATTCACCCACATCACATGCACACACTTACACACATACACTTATACATATCCACTGAAGTATCAGGATGTGTCTCTGTGCAAAGACAGCCCTCTGCTGCCCACTGAACCAGGGGGTTTCATGGACAATAATCTCCTGCAGGACGACCAGCTACAGAGTTTCTGACCATTTCTTCAAAACCTGCTCCCGTCCTGGTGGAGCCCACACTCACGCTGCAGCAGTGGGGAGCTGGGCCAGACTGAGCTCCCCTCCAGGGCACAGACCCCGCCCTGACCAAAACCGATGCAGAGCACAGCCGCCCTCACTCCTCTGTGGATCACAGGCTGATATGAGCCCTCACAAATGGGGATACCATGTCTTAGTATTAAATGATGGATACAGAACAGGGTAGAATCCCCTTATCCATAGGGGATACACTCCAAAACCCCCAGTGGATCCTTGGCTACTGCTGAACCTTATGTACTATGTAAGTTGAAGGAGTATCAACGTAATTTTGAAGAGAAAAAGAAAACCAATGGCTTTCTAAATTACATGAACATCTTATGACATATATTATCTGTAAATGTATGATCTGAAACTTGCACTGTAAAATATCACAATGAAACATTCACTGAAAAATTTCCTCTGGACAGGCACGTGCCTCATGCCTAATCCCAGCACTTTTGGGGGTCAAGAGGGAAAGATTGTTTGAGGCCAGAAGTTCAACTCCAGCCTGGATAACATCATGAGACCCTGCCTGTATAAACAGAAAAAACAGCCAGATGTGCGCCTATATTCTAAGCTACTTGGGAGGCTGAGACAGGAGGATGGCTTGAGCACAGGAATTTGAGGCTGTAGTGAGCAACGATTGTGCCACTGCACTCCAGACTGGGTAACTGAGATCCTATCTGGAAGAAAAAAAATAAGTTCCTGCAGGAACCCCACAATCTCTGTGGGATGGATACACTGAGAATGACTGAACCAATCTTCTGCTCTCAGACATTGAAGTTGATTTCAAATTTTAAAATAGGTGATGGAATAAAACACTCTCTATCACTGATGTCTGTCTACCTTTCCATTCTATTGCTGGTCAGAAATAATGTGGCATCAGAAACACAGTGATTTACTCAGCCTAAAAGGTAGTAGAAAATCAGGCAGAAAAGATTTCCCCTAATAGGTCTCCTTTTCCAGAATTTAGCATGTTAACTCATGACTTCCATGTGCACCTGTCTAATGCTGCTCTACAGAGACCTGACAGTACACTCAGATGTGGCCCCTGAACAGTCCCTGGTGCCCAATAGCACTGACATGACAGGGGACACAGCGCCTCTCTAACCTATGTCTGGGTATGAGGCCCTTCCCATGCTCATGCCCAGTTCAGTCTCTTCACAAGAGCATGTCACTGGGTCACAGTGACATGGACATCTCCACAAAGTGGAGATGAGAGGCACTGAAGGAAGGCATGGGTGAGTGGGAGCAAACGTGTCAGTCAGAATGGGTCAGAGTCAGAGAAGACTAGCAACTCCAATGCCCGGCATTTGAGAAAGGAAAAAGACACAGAACAAATCACCAAGAATCTTACTTTACCTGAGTAAAAGCCATTGCTGACTCCTTTTCTTTCCTCTTCCTCCTCTTCTGGGCTTCCTTCTCACCCAACATGACTTTTCAGAAGTCAATCCTAAATTTCAAAAATATGCTGTTCAATGCTGAGAATCAACACACCCCCTCTCTGTGCCACAATTCCATGAAGAGGAAAAGATGTCCCATGTAAAAAGATGGTCTCTCCTGTCCATTACACCAAGGGGGGATGCAGGGACAATAAACTCATAGAGGACATCAACTAGTGAGTCTATGACCCCTTTCAGCAGAACTCGCTCCCCTCCTGGTGAAGCCCCCACTGCAGCAGTGGGGAGCTGGGCTGGACTGAGCTCCCCTCCAGGGCACAGACCCGGCCCTGACCAAACCTGTGATGCCAAGAATTGTTTAATGCACCAGCATCATAGACAGGAGCTATGCAATTCTCAACTTCATCTGTGTATCTTCAACAAATGTTAAACTGATTAGATTACAAAGAGAGGAAACAATGTATCACAACGTAATCACCATAGCCAATCATCTCAAGACTCATCTGGAGCCAGGGTCCCCTCTTTCTTCTTTACGGTGTTTCCCTCCCTCACTCCATACATATCTCTCATTCTCACCTCCTCTCTCCTGCTCCTGGTTTTCTTTTCTCCTCTGTGCTTCCCCCTGGGCTTCTGCTCCTCATTTTGTTGCCCTCTTCTCTCCCGTTCTTTCTCCCCTTCTTCCCTCTATTGCTTCTCTTTGACCTGTTCTGCTCTATTCTGGAAACTTGTTTCACCTTTTGTTGCTCTTTCTCCCCAGTCTTTTGACTGTCTGAATCTCATATTTCTGCCTCTTTCTTCCCCATCTCTGCTCCCCCTCTGCTCTCCCTGTCAAATTCCCTCTTTCCTGTGACACCCCCTTTTCCCCACTGTCACCTGGTGCCCCCTCTTGTTGTCCCAGCACCACCCTGCTCTGTCTTCCCTGACTCCAAATCATTCATCCCCTACCCCCACTCTCTGTCTGAAGTGCCTCCCCATTTGCCTCCAGTGGCCCTAGTCTGGTGTCCTTTATCTCTCAGGAGATCTAGGTTTTTTCTAAATTGCTTCAGGGACTTTTGTCCCCTATCTAGTTTCGCAGCTTCTGCTTTCACTCTTCCTGTCTCTTTGGAAATCCCTCCCACATCCTCTACTTTGCAGTGTGTTCATGTGTCCCCCTCCTTCTTCATTTCTTCTTCTACATTCTTCTATTTCCTCTCTCTTGCTACCCATCTCTCTTTCTCCACATATTCATTCACACGGAAGGAATATAAATAACATGTTCACCTCCTGAAGAGCACATTTTCTAGTGGGGAGGAATTTGGGATGAAAAACATTGGGTGTCACAACACAAGCCCTGGTCACCTCCCCCAACGCGGAATCGAGTAAGTGGTTTCTGAAAACAGACTCGGAGAGCAGAAAGGCCTGGCCCAAGTAGGAAGTGGGGTGTGCAAAATCCCAGGACGAGGGAGAAGACGCGGCTTCCCCAGGATTGGGGCTGCGGCGCTGCCCTCCAGGGGCCGACAAGGGCGAGGTTTGGGGGACCAGAAGGCCGTGAATCCACCTTGCGGGTGAGGGCTTTACATGGCGAGGAGGGAGTTTTGGGATCCCTGAAAAGCTTTAAGCAGGGACACGGTGCGAAAGGAGGTGTCTCCATGGTTCTATGGCAGAAAGATCAGGGACAGGACCAGCCTCAGATTGATTTTAACACAAAGGGAAGTGACACCCGGACTGTCACTGGGACGCCTGAATTTACTGGGGGTGGACGGAGCGGTGCAGGGATTTCAAGGTCTGTACGGCCCCCAGATCCCGGGTATAGACGCGCTGGGGATTGCGCAGCGGACACTTAAATCTAGATAAAGAGAAACTCACCGGCCACGAGGTCACCTTCTCTCCACACTCGCGGCTTCCGGGGCTGTGGGAAATTGCGCGCTCAGGAGAGGCCGGGGCGGGGGCCCGCGAGGGGTGGGCGGGGCCCGCGACGGAGTGGGCGGGGTCGGGGCGCGGTCTGGGCGGGGCCTGCGCTTCCCCTGGCCTCGCTCCTGTGGCGTTCAGTTGTCCGCGTTCAGGGGGCAAAACCTACCAGTGATCCTGGAGCACCTCAGCGGTTTGGGAACTGGAATCTGGCTGGGAGCGTCAACGTCGGTTGGAGATTGGATTCAGGAAAGTTCCTGCAATTAAAATTAAGTTTAGCAATTAAATTAAACACCCCCGGAATTTTCTGTGAAGGACAGGCAAACTAAAATGTGAATTGCAAAACCCTGCCTGGGCGGAATGTGACATTTCATGCTGATGCCCAACCCAACAGAATAGAAATCCTTTCCATTTCTATTCCCCGTTCTCTCTGGAGAGACAGCGACAAGCCTGAGCTCAGTTTCAGAGACTTGCACAGGGACGACACCCAGGGCGTGGAGGGCTAAGGTCAGTGACAAGTTAGGTCATCAAATGTTGCTTTAGAAAAAGCAATAACTTTTAAATATAGATAGAAATTACGTAGGTGTTCCTTACACTTATTCTTTTCCATCTTTCAGATGAATAAACCTTAAATGCCTTTAAGATAAACTTTGTTGACATCATAATATGCTGGTAATATGTTCTAAATATACTGTAATTTCAAATGCAGATTATGTGCATTACGAAAGTAATTAGAAAACATACTTTTACTTAAAAATTGTAGTATATTTTAGGTCTTGTTTTTCTCTTCTTCAATATTCTGGCAGGAGTGGAAAACAAGGTGGGTAAAATGGTCTTCAGAGGACCATTGGCTATATTGACCTAAATAATTGATTCTGCAATATTTCTAAGTGCATGGGTAGACAAATTATTCTCTTTCATAGAACCCTTAAGAAAGTATAACTACATTATCAAATTTTAAATAGCCTCATGTGTGCCAGCAATAATTTTATAGCAGTGTTTTTTAATTAACATGTACGAATGTTTTCTCACATCCTTAGTCTTGGAAGGTTTCATCTATCTTGAAGTAGTAATCAGTTGAAATATGATCAAAATTACCAGATTTAAAATATGAGCAGGTTAAAATGAGTAGAATGTACTGACGTGGCACACAGATGAATACGAGAAGATAGATCAGCGTAGTTTTTTTTATTGTATTTATTTTTTCCCTAAAAACAGGGTGTCACTCTGTGGGACAGGCTGGATTAGACACAGGCAATCCTGCCACCCGTGCCCTCCTGAGGAGCTAGGACTATAGGTGCATACCACTGTGCCCTATATCAGCATATTCCCTTTTGTTTTGTTTTGTTTTTGAGACATGGTCTCACTCTGTCTTCCAGGTTAGAGTGCCTGGGTATGATCATAGCTCATTGCAATCTCAAACTACTTGGCTCTAGCAACCCTCCCTTGGCCTCCCAGAGTGCTAGGCTTAGAGGCATGAGCCACCATGCCTGGTCTCAGCAAATTATTAAAGTATCAAAAAAAATTTTCCATTATGAACTACTTTCACCTATTAAGTATACATTATAGCCTGTGCCACAAAAACAAGAGAATATACATATTCTAGCACAGATGGAACAAAGAAAATATTTACCTCTATAAAAAGAGAAATTCAAATTCAGTATAGAAGAAATTTTATTGAAAAAGATTATTGCAATAGGGAGAATGCTCCAAAAATAAGCTCCCCAAACATCCAAGAGTCACACAGAAAAGAGCTTTTCTTTAACATGGAGGAAGAAACAAGGCTAGAAAGCACCAGGTATGGGGCAGTGGATGAGCACCAGGCATGATCTACAGTTGTTCAGGGAATGTTTTATCCTAAGCCTGGTCTTGGAGGGACTATCAAGGAGGCAAGGGTGGTCATTTCAATGACCAAGGATGGTCCAAAGTTCAGGGCTCTGGGAGAAGAGGAAAGCCTAACTGAGGTTTGATTAAGTCAAGTTAACCAGCATTTTTCACTGATAGATGGAGACAATTCAACAATCCTTCATAAGGATGGGAATTTGGAGCGTCTGTTTCTGGATTTTACTTTGGTAAAAAAGGGAGCTATCTACCATTAAACTTAACGAAGTGCTGTGAGGAAGCGTGGTTCGTTGCAGTGAGCTGTTTCCACAAAAACAAAAAGGTGGGTGGTAGGAAGGGGGTTGTGGTTGTTCTTTATACTTGGTTATTTCCTGAGAATACAGGGGTGGAGTAAACTTGAACATATCACCATCTATTATAACATGAAGCAAAATTCAAAACATAATACACATTATATTTCACAAATGGAACATGAGGAAACATAAAATAATAGTAATACTAACAAATGTGCCCCATACCTCAGTCTTCGAATGGCACTGAAAGGCCCTGAGTGTTCACATGGCTGTGTGGTGTGTTTGTTCCTGTCACATATAGGAGACATTACTTATTGTTAAAAGATGTGGGCCGGGCATCGTGGCTCATCCCTGCAATCCTAGCACTCTGAGAGGCTGAGGCGGAAGGATTTCTTGAGGTCAGGGGTCTGAGACCAGCCTCAGCAAGAGTGAGACCCCATCTCTACTAAATAGTAGAAAAAATTAACTTCGCTACTAAAAATAGAAAAAATTAGCCACAGGTGGTGGAACACACCTGTAGTCCCAGCTACTTGGGAGGCTGAGGCAGGAGGATCTCTTGAGCCCAGGAGTCAGAAGTTGCTGTGACCTAGGCTGACACCATGGCATTGTAGCCTGGGAGACAGAGTGAGACTCTGTCTCAAAAAAAAAAAAAAAAAAAAAATGTGACTGTTCAAGTTGACCGATGAAGAGAAAATTAAGAAAACAACAACAAAAAGATGTGGCTGTAAATCTCCGAAGTCAGGGGTCTGTGTAACTGTTAAAATTGAACAAAACCTAGAGTTATATTAAGAAAAATATTTTTCTCTTTTAAATTTTCCTGCTGATCATGGGAAAAACGTGTGCACACAGCAGCATGAATTCTTTGGTCATAATTAGACACTACAAGCAGTAATTAAAATGTAACATCAACATAACAGTCAAAAACTAATCTAAGTTGTTCTGACATCTCCTCTGTACCAGCTGAGCCCTGCTGAAGATAAGGAAGAGGGGAAGTTTTTTCTCTCCAGAGAAATAAGCTGATTAGAATAAATTTTTCTTTATAAACACAAAGAAAGTTCTGTTGTTTTCTGTCACTTGGGAAAGAAAGCTGGAGGTGAATTCACAGTTTCGATTTGGTATATAGAATACAGATGTGGATGAAATAGATGTTCTTTTAAAAGTCTTTGTGTCCACAAACCTGCTGAAAGGTCTTCATGTAATCCTTCCTTGAGGACCTATTAGGAGTTAGTGTATCTAAACTAGTAAACACAAACCCAAACTAGTAACTCACAAACTGATAAAATTAAGGAAATTATCTGAGAAATGGCATTCATTTCCTTTCAAAAATATTGGGAACATATAATTAAAAATTTTAAAAAATCACCTAATCCATTCTTCTCCACAAAAGTAGTGGAGAAAAAAACCAATTTTATTAACGAATAAGCAGATGTTATAGTTCTTTGGCCCTCTAGAAAGTCAATAAGCAAATGCCTTGAGCATCCAAAAAACTGTTACTGTACCCATTGCTTATGAACAGTCTGCTTTTGCTTTGATGGGACAACTTCCATCTCTCCATTGCTTTGATTGTGCTTTGTCTTCAAGATCAGACCGGTAAAGCCATGTTTCATCTCCTGTTCCAATTCTTGGAAAAAATAATTCAAGATCTTGATCTTACTTGTTTAAAATTTCTGCTGAAAGATGTGCTCTTATTGGCAGGTGACTTGGGGACAACGGTTTTGGCAATGATCAAGTGGAAAGTTTGCTCAACTTTAATTTTTCAGCCAGAATTGTGTAAACTGAACCAGATGAGATGTCTAGGGTGCTGTTGTTTCTGCTTTTAGTCATTGGTCCTCTTCAATTAGGGCATAAACAAGATAAAGTTTTTCCTTCCAAATTGATGTGGATGGTCTGCCACTGTGTGGGCTTCCTATACAACATCATCTCATCCCTTCTCAAAGCGAGTTATCCATTTGTAAACTACTGATTTCTTCAGGGCACTGTCCTCATAAACTTTTCACAAAACATAAATTCACCCATGATTCACCATAAAGTTGATGTTTGTTCTTTCTTCAATTTTAGCAGAATTCATGTTGCTTTTATAGGGCCTCTTTTCAAATGGATGTCTAATCTTTCTTAGTGCCTCCAACTAGATCCTGTTCAAACACGTTATAAAAAGTCAGTACAAGTTTATTTTGGTGCAAAATAATTTTGAAATTCATGCATAATTTCTTCATAATATTCCTTTTCCATGAATTTTTTGTAGACCCCTCATACGAGCAAACCAAATTCAAGAGCACATTAAAAGGATTATACATATTCTATTGCTATTTATCCCTGGGATGCAAGGATTTTTCAATATACTTAAACTAATCAATGTGATACACTCTTTTAACAGAATGGAAAATAAAAATCATGTGATCGTCTTAACAGTCGCAGAAAAAGCATCTGACAAAATTCAATATCCATTCCTGAACTAAATAGGTCCAGAAGAAGCTTACCTTAACAAAATGAAGACCACACATGAAAAGCCAACAGCTAACATGATCAACCTGGAAAAAGTTAAAGCTATTTCTCTATGATGTGTGTGCTGCAAGAATGCTGACTTTTACCATTTCTGCTATATAAATACCGCAAGTTCTAGACAGAGAAATTAGACAAGAAAAAGAAATAAAATACATCCAAATCAGAAAATAAAATTATATGTTTGCAGATGCCATGACGTTATATGTAGAAAACCCTAAAAAAAAAAAAATTCAACCAAAATACTGCTAGACCTAACAAAGTGAGTAGATTTGTAGAACACAAAATCAGCACCAAAAATTAGCTGCATTTCCATATATTAAAAATAAACCATTTTAGGCCAGGCGCGGTGGCTCACGCCTGTAATCCTAGCACTTGGGAGGCCGAGGCGGGCGGATTGTTTCAGCTCAGGAGTTTGAGACCAGCCTGAGCAAGAGCGAGACCCCGTCTCTACTAAAAATAGAAAGAAATTATCTGGCCAACTAAAAATATATAGAAAAAATTAGCCGGGCATGGTGACGCATGCCTGTAGTCCCAGCTACTCGGGAGGCTGCATGCCTGTAGTCCCAGCTACTCGGGAGGCTGAGGCAGTAGGATCGCTCAAGCCCAGGAGTTTGAGGTTGCTGTGAGCTAGGCTGATGCCACCGCACTCACTCTAGCCCGGGCAACAAAGCCAGACTCTTGTCTCAAAAAAAAAAAAAAAAAAAAAACCATTTTAAAAGGAATTTAAGACAACACTTCCATTTTCCCCACGCACCTAAAAAAATAAAATACTTAGGAATAAATTTAATTAATGAGGTGAAAAGTTTGCACACTGAAAACTACCCAACATTAATGAAAGAAATTAAGTACACATATATGAATGGAAATAAAACCTACATTCATTGATTTAAAAAATTAATATTGTTTAATTTCCACAGTATTTAATGGGATTTATAAATTCAATGCAATCTCCATAAAAATTCCTGTAAGTTTTTTAAAAGAAACAAAAAAAACACCCTAAAATCCATATGGAACCAACAAACGACTCTTAGTAGCCCAAAAATTTTAGAAAGAAGTACAAAACTGAGGGCATCACACTTCCTGATTTTAAAATGTTACAAAACTATAGCAATTAAAACACTATGGTCCTGGCATAAAGACACACGGGTAGATGTATGGAACAGAAGAAACAGTCCATACATAAACCCATATATATAGTCAACTGATCTTTGACCAGGGTCTCAAGAATACACAGTGGAGAAAGACCTTGGACTGGCCCAGTTCTCCTCACTTTCTTCCTTGTAATCTTCAAGAATAACTGTATAAGGGGTCTGGGAATGCAACACCCTAAGAAAAGAGAGGAAGGGACTGGCTAGAAAGCTGGGACTCTGTTCCGGTCCCTTTTTCAAACAGGGTATCCTTCAGTGCCTTAGTCTCAGCGGTAGCAGTGTATAAAACTCAGAGCAGACTGCACTTCAGGATCCCTCCACCACTGTGCAAGTGGAGAACATGAAGATGAGACTCCATCTGCCCCAAGTGGCTTTGGTGAACCTTGAGGACTGGTTCCCAATGAATGCTAGTCTTCTGTTGTCCCTTGCTGCCTATATCTGTAAGTAATAAACCTGCTCCATGTAACTTGTGTGAGTGCTCTGGCTCACCAGCATCGGACAAGCTGGTACCCAGGGCTCAGTGAAACTGCTTCACAAAATTAGCATAATGAGCAGGGTCAGGTCTGACAGAACCACTGTCCCTGGCAAAGTAGAAGGGGTAATACCCCCATTAACTGTCTGATGGCAGTAACGCTGGCCTGGCAGGTACAGGGATGCCAGTCACATGCACATGCACACACCTGTGGAGGTGAATGAGCTGGCCACATGGATTCAGGGAGAGAGATATGAATGCGGAGACGGGAGTGAGGCACACAATCCCCTGACAGTCGGTGCTAATGTGCTCACTCATTCCAGGGCAGGGAGCCCAGGAAATGGGTACTCAGACAGACCAAGAGGCATCTGAGAGGAAAGTGAAGAGATATTCAGATCGTCCCTGAGGTATCTGAGAGGAAACCAACATGATCAATGCAGGCTTCCACAGAGAGAGAAATGCATGATCTAGAGGAAAGATATGAAGATAAGCCAGGGAAGTCTTATGCTGCCCAGTTGCTGTTTGTTTAAGAAAGGCACATTGCAGACCCAATGTCTTGGACTGAATGAGGCTATTAGGAATAGGTCCAAGGTCTGTATGTTTCCATGAGAGGCCAGTGGCCCTATGCTCCTCTCAACATAAAAGAGGAAAAGGGAAAAAAAAAGTGATGACATTAGGATGTTTGGGGATAAATGTGGTGTCCCATGGTGCTTACCTATTTATGGTGCTTACCTGATTGTGGGTGGGGCCTTTTGGGCCATGTTGGGTGCCAGTAACCATGGTTCCTATCACTTAGTGCATTATAGGCATTGATATTTTGGCTGCTTGTGGCACAAAGCATCGCTGCAACCTGAAGGGTTATACTCACAGCTAACAATTTGAGCCGTAACAGTGAGGCATATCTACTAGCCTGCCACCTAAGCTACACAAGCCCCTTTGGATTGTCTAACAAAGAAGTATTGCATACTAGGTGGAAAAATATGACAATACTTTCTTAATTCAGAGCTTGCTACAGATAAAAATGCTATAACCCACCCTGTCACAGTGTATTAGCTCAGACTAGGTGCTGATAAAGACCTCTGGGACATGGGGAATAACAGTGAATGGTCCCAAGCTGAATGGCAAGACCACATGGGTAGGAAGCCAAAGAAATGTCCCAGATACAGTCAAGCAAAAATAGTTGGCCCTGATCACACCCACTAATAAAAAAGAAGACCCAGCAGCTAGTAGGTCTCTATGGTAACAGAAGACAGGATGCATCCCCCACCTGGGTGTTCTTTTAACCCTTAGTCAAAGTAAGCAGAACAGAACCCAAAATCTGGCTTACAGAATAAACATTTGGTGCCCACCCGATGGGAGGGAGCTGGAGGTACCTGTTTTAACTTTGCTGACTCCGTGGTAAACTGGTACCACACAACTAACAAAACCTTAGTGGGCTGCTTCTTTGACACAACCCATTCCTTTAATTACATGGTTGACCAACCATGATGACAAAAACAAGGACTAGACTAGTTCTAGCCTTCTGTGTAGGGGCTTCATGAACAACACTGTATGGGAGAAAATGAGCTCTTGCAACTATGCCATCAATAAGACTCGGATGGTGAATGCCAATGCTTCTGTTGAGAAGCAATGCATACAGCAAAGAAAGGTATTAGATAAATAAGCTGGATTAGAATACATGGAAGGAGTAAGAAACTGTAAGTAAAAATCATATACAAAAATAAAAGGTCATTTTACCATAGCTGAACATGAACCATAGGATATATTTTTCAATACAATAAACTGAAAATATTTCCATTGCCTTTGAGAAAATACTCTTCTAGAAAAGTTGCTTAATCATATTTTACAATAGACCTTTCCACACATTAATTTTCATTGAAGTAGCATAAAAATATCTTAGCCAACTAAATATTATTTCACAAACATTTGCAACAATCATACAGTCTAACGTGACCTATGTGTGCAGCAGGAAAATGAATGTAGTTAATCCCATAAAGAAAACTGTGGACCTTTAAAACCAAAAAGGCAGGAGTTTCCAAGAATTAACATTCTGTGATACAGTAAAGAGTCAAACTACATTCCTCATGTTTGACTACTAACACCCTTTACACTTCTACACATCCTCTTCCTGTTACATCCATCTGGACAAGCTGATAATGGCTCAGTGTTCCCCCCTATGGCACCAGCTACAAGTTCAAAGCACATGTGGGTACCACCACCCCAACCGCACGCTGTAACAACCATAACAACTCAAGCCAGTCACCTATTGTGGTTCTCTCAAGCCATTTTTGGACTAGCTTGGGAAGCCTACTATGCTTTCCCCAGAATTTTTTTTTCCCCTTAACTTTTGGTGAAGTAGCAATTGTCATTCAATGGAAAATGTAGCCACCATTTCCCCTGCATTATTTCTACCACATAATCCATCTCTAATGACCTATTAATCTCCTCTCATAAAGACCCCATGTCCTAAGGCCTTGGCTTGTTCTATTTCATGGTCAGTTGATAAAGCATTTCTTTCATTTAACCCAAAGTGCCCTCCTGTCAGGAGAAAGGCACCCTGAACACAAGAAGCATGATGAGTGACATCACTGTTTTACATTATTCTCAGCACCTCCCACATGCTGATTCAGACAATATTTAATTTTAAAGGGCAGAGTAATTCTTTAAGGAACTTGGATAGAAATGATCTTCACCTAATGAGGGAGGTTCTTTCACTTTACTGATTTTTGTCCAGAGACTACCGTGAAAAGTGTGTAAGGATGCATAATAGTAACAGATTTCAGAGTTCATGTTAGAACTGTCATAAATAGGAATGTGCCCTTTTGAATAAACCTCCAATAATTAAATAATGTATAACCTAAAGAAAACTGGCTATTTCCAAAAGTCCTGCTAACTTTGATATATCGTATCATAGGCTTTTTTTTTAATTTACTTTTTTAAAATTATTTTTCTCTTTCTTTTTTTTTTTTTTTGGGACAGAGTCTCGCTTCGTTGCCCGGGCTAGAGTGAGTGCTGTGGCGTCAGCCTAACTCACAGCAACCTCAAACTTCTGGGCTTAAGCAATCCTTCTGCCTCAGCCTCCCGAGTAGCTGGGACTACAGGCATGCGCCACCATGCCCGGCTAATTTTTTCTATATTTTTAGTTGGCCCGATAATTTCTTTCTATTTTTAGTAGACGGGGTCTCGCTCTTGCTCAGGCTGGTCTCGAACTCCTAACCTTGAGCGATCCACCCGCCTCAGCCTCCCAGAGTGCTAGGATTACAGGCGTGAGCCACCGCGCCCGGCCACATAGGTTTTAATATATTTTGACTTATAATTGTTCTGCAGTATGTAATTTCAAAAGGTATTTTTGTAGATAGAGATGGAATTATTCCTCATATAAATCCTCTGATGTTCTACAGTTTTGATACAGGGCTAATAGCCTCAGAACGCACTTTACAATTGTGTGGTTTCATCAAAGATGTTTATTTTGGTGTTTAATGAGTTACAAAACCAGGATAAATATTCATGACAAATATCACTTATATAATTCCTCTTTAATATGAAAGCTCTAATGTCAATGCTTGAACTCACATTGAAGAGTTTGCTATATTTATTGCATTTGTAAGAAGTGTCTCAAAAATGAATTCCCTGATGTTGTACAAGGAGTGAACTGTGACTGAAGACTTTGCCACACTCATTACATTTGTAAGGTTTCTCTCTAATATGGATTTTCTGATGTCTAGTGAGGTGTGAATGCAGACTAAAGGCTTTGCCACACTCATTACACTTGTATGGTTTTTCTCCGGTATGAATTCTGTGATGTAATGCAAGGTGTGAAGTTTGAGTGAAGACCTTGCCACATTTATTACATTTGTAAGGTTTCTCTCCAGTATGAATTCTGCCATGATTGGTAAGGTGTGAACTGTGACGGAAGACCTTGCCACATTTATTACATTTGTAAGGTTTCTCTCCGGTATGAATTCTCTGATGAACTGCAAGGGTGGCAGTTCTACTGAACACTTTGCCACATTCGTTACACTTATACGGTTTCTCTCCAGTATGAATTCCCCGATGATTTGCAAGGAGTGTGGGTTGACTGAAGACTTTGCCACATTCATTACACTTGTATGGTTTCTCTCCACTGTGAATTCTCTGATGACTTGCAAGGTTTGCTTCTTGACTGAAGACTTTGCCACATTCATTACATTTGTAAGGTTTCTCTCCAGTATGAATTCTCCAGTGTCGTTGAAGGTGTGAATTCCGACGGAAAACTTTGTCACATTCCTTACATTTATACGGTTTCTCTCCAGTATGAACTCTACAATGACTTGCCAAGTTTGATTTCTGATTAAAGGCCTTACCACATACATCACATTTATATTGTTTTTCCCCAGAATGGATTGTCTGATGTATACTAAGGTGTGTGACATAAACGAAAGATTTGCCACACTCAGTACATTTGTAACGTTTTTCTTTAAGGTGTCCTTTCTGTTTTTCTGCGAGTAATGACGAATAGATGACATCATTCCCATATTGATTAGAAATATGGAAATTGAGCTTAGAAGAAAGTCTTTGGGGTGCTGAACCTGGGGAACCACTGTTGACAGGCTTCTCAACTTGATGACAAACTTTCCCATTAGCTTGAAATATGTGCAGTTCAGAAGGATGTGACTGAAAGCTTAACTCAAGCTGATTTTTAATAGGCTTGTTTCCAGCATCCCTTGTATCACATTGGTCTTTGCTACCAGTAAAATTTTCTTTTCCTGTCAAAGGTACCATGTTGTAATTTTGTTCATTATATCTCCACTGAAACTCAAAGTCATGGACATTTTTCTGAATTTCCCTGAAGCAAAAATCTGCACTGGGATGGCTTTCATGTCTTTCCAACATCACTGTGTGAAATACTTCCCCTGTGGTACTTTCCCCTGTTGGGGGTAATTCCTTGATCACACATTTAGGAGTGATATCTACAAGATATAAAGATCCATAGGTTTCCTATTAACTATAGATAGTAAGTAAATATTTAATATTGAAATGCATAATATTATACAAAAGTAATACGTATGTTAAACTTCCTAACCATGATCACATTTGGGAACACAAAAGGAATAGAATTCTTTAAGAAAGAAAGAGTCATTACATGTAATTCAAATTAATTCTAGGGAATCCTACTTTCTAACATCATGACCAAACATTCACATTGCACAAATATATGTAAGTCTGAAATAAATAGTATTTTTCCCACAGTGACCCCAAAGAATACAGCAATTTTCAGAAACATGCCACTGTCTCATAAATGAAGAAAAAAATATATTACCCGTATTTACAGCATACTTACTGTGCACAAATAAATGCTAAAAGACCATACAATATACTGTATTGGTAAATAATCCACAACAAACTAGGATAATCTAAATCAAGGGTAAATCTGAATTATAACATAATAGCAGTGAGAAAATAAGATTAATAAAACAATGTTAACAAATATAATATTTTTCTAAATATCTGTTATAAAATTATCTACACCCACACAGAACAGGAATTTTGTGACCTTAACAAGTGGTGCATTTCAGTTATATTGCACAACACATACTGAAAAATCATCATCTGTAAATCATAATAAAAACTAATTAAGCTGGGCACGGTGGCTCATGCCTGTTATCCCAGGTACTTGACAATCTGAGACAGGAGGATCACTTGAGTCCAGGAGTCTGAGACTTCAGTGAGCCATTATTGCAGCACTGCACTCCAGCCTGGAATACAGACCAAGACCTCCTCTCTTAAAAATAAATTAATTAATGAGATACTGCAGTAATCCATAATAAAACAAATAAGCAAGCAATTATTAAGCTCATCATACAAAGTTATAGTCTAAAGAATTCTAAAGAATTCTCCTAAGAAGAAAGCCAAATCCTCTATGTAAGAACCAGCACACAATATATAGATGTTAAGATCACTGACTTTTGATGTATGAGGTAAGGAAAATACATAGCATTATAAAGCATAAGAACTGAGTAACCAAATGAGAAATCGCAACTGTGATTTCACACTTCCAGTTATATAAGTCAATGGAGCAATTTCGTGCAGATGCAGTGCCCTTTAATTATCTAGTCTATTGGCTGCAAAATAGATATGTTAATAATAGCATTTGTACTTAGAAAATTAATTAACTGACATCAGAGAAAACACTGTATGGCACAAATTGAAAAATAATAAAAGAGATTTCAAAATATGATGCAGGCTCTATGGCCTGAATCATTTTTGTATCAGCCAAAATTCATGTGCAGAGGTCCTATTCTCCAATGGAACGTTATTACAGGTGGGGCCTTTGAGAGATAATTAGGTCATTAGGATAAACTATTCATGAATAGGACTAGTGCTCTCATAAGAAAAGGCATGAGAAAGTTTGTTTTCTCTCGGTCTTTCCACCGTATCAGGACACAGCAAGGAGGCGTTAAACCAGGAAGAGGGCTCTCGCCAGGAATCAGTTCAGCTGGCACCTTGATCTTGGACTTCCTAGCTTCCACATCTGAGAGAAATAACTTTCTGTGTTTTATGACTCCCAGTTTATGGTATTTCTGATGGGAAAAATGACTAAAACAAGAAAAGGACCATGTCATCATACATGTCACCAAACACTGATTAATCTTATTAAACAATGGAATTTAGAGACTTTACTATAAAAGTGGCATTTTTTTTCCTTGCAAAGCATAAGCACAAAAAACCCCTTAAATATATGTTAATATAAATATAACACATATAGAAGGAATTTCTGCCATCAATAACATAAATGGGGATTGGAGCCATAAAGAAGTAGCTGTTGTATATGATTGAGGTTAAGTTTTTATCAGTTTAAAATGGAGGGTTATAAGTTTAAGATAGTTTATGTACCTGCAATGATAACCACAAAGAATATACCTGCATGAAATAGAAAAAGGATATAATATGGGCATCAATCACTATAAACAAAAATCAGGGAAATACAAAACAAATAAAGGGACTAAGAAAGAAATGAAGATAAAAAATCCACAAGACGCACAAACAATATGTAACAAAATGGCATCAGTAAGGCCTTCCCTATTTATAATTACTTTTTAATGCAAATGGTTTAACTCTGCAATCAGAAGACATGGATTGGATGAATGGAGAAGAAAATAGGATCTAACTACATACTATCCACAAGAGACTCACTTTTGCTGTATGTATACATACAGGCTGAAATGGAAAGAATGGAAAAAGATATTCCATATAAATGGTAATCAAAAGAAAGCCGAGATGGCTATGGCAATATCATGCAGAATAAACTTTAAGTCAAAGTTATACCAGACAAAGAAAGACATTGTAAAATGATAAAAGCAGGAGGCTGGGCATAGTGGCTCATACCTGTAGTCCCAGCACTTTTGGAGGCTGAGGTGGGAGGATCATTGGAGGATAGAGTTTGAGACTAGCCTGGGCAACATAGTATGTCCCCATCTCTACAGATAAATTTAAACATTAGCCAGGAGTGATGGAGCATGCCTGTATTCCTACCTACTTGGGAAGCTGAGGCAGAAGGATCACTTGAGCCCATGAGCTACAGGCTGCAATGAACTATGATTATACCACTGCACTCCAGCCTGGGAAACAGAGCAAGGCCCAGTCTCTTAAACAAACAAACAAAAAAGACAGAAAACAAACAGAAGACCTATAAGGAAATAGATGACATAAACATCACTGGAGGCTAACTGGGCCTGATAGACTTATACACAACAAACCACCTGAACAGCACAATACAAATTATTCTGAAGCGAACAGGGAATGATCACAGAAGAGACCTCATGTTAGGATATAATACAAGTTTTAAAAAGTTTAATAAGATCAAAATCATACAAACTGTCTTTCCCTACCATAGTGGAATTAGAGATCAAGAGCAGAAGGAAAACGAAATTCCAAACATATGTGAAAATGAAACAATACACTTATTCAACCAATGGAACAAAGAAGAAATCACAAGGGAAAGTAGAAAATATCTGACACAAGGGAAAAAGAACACACAACATACCACAACTCATGGAATGCAATAAAAACACTCTTAATAAGGAAATTCATAACTATAAATGATTATATAAAAATAGAATAAAGGTCTCAAATCAATAACCTAATTTATACCTCAATGAATTAGGAGAAAAAAACAAACTAAACAAAAATATAGCAGAAAGAAGGAAAAAAAAAAAGACCCAAAAAACTAAAATCAAAAATGAGAGAGGACACCAGACACGGTGGCTCACACCTATTAATATAATCCCAGTACTTTGGGAGGCCCAGGCACAGGAGTTGCAGTGAGACCCTCAACTCTACAGAGAAATAAATGACATGCAGTGGAAACAGACAAGTAAAATGATCTCTGTTCACAGAGGACATAATCTTATATATGGAAAACACTAAAGATTAAAAGGAAACTGTGAAGTCATGTATCTGATAAGGGGTTAACATCTAAAGAACTCCCACAAGTCAACAACAAAAACAAAAACCTAATTAAAAAACGAGCCAAGGAACTGAATACACATTTCTCCAGAAATGATGGACAAATGACCGACAAGCATGTGAAAAGATGCAAAACATAGCTAATCATTAGGACAATACAAAGAAAAACCACAAGGAGATATCACCTCAAACTCATTAACACACTTGCTGTCAAAATTAATAGAAAATAAGCAGTGTTGGTGAAGCTGTAGAGATGGAAAAGCCTTGTACACTGTTTTTGGGAATGGAAAATAGTGAAGAACATACAGAAAAAAGAATCACATTTCCTCACATAATTCAAAATTGAATGAGCATATGTCCTAAAACTTCAACTTTCCAGTACATACCAAAACAATGGAAAATAGAATCTTCAGGAGATATGTGTAAACTCATGCTTATAGCAGTATTATTCCCAATAGTAAAGTGGTGAAACCAACGGAGATTGACATCTGAATTGACAGATAAACAAAACGTGGTATATATACACAATGGAATATTACTCAGCGTTTAAAAACATGGAATTCCCAATATATACCACAATACTGATAAAATTGAGAACATTATGTTAAATGAAATAAGCCAGGCATAGAAAGGCAAATATTGTCTGATTCTACTTAAGAGGTATGTTAGATAGTCAGATTCATATGAAGGAAAAGTATAATGGTAGTTTCCACGGGATGAGTAAAGAGGGAAATAGGGGAGAAAGGTAGAGTTCAAATATTTATGGAAATCAATTGGATCTAAATTCAAAGAATAAGATAAATATGGTATATTTTAATTCTGCTAAGATAATACGATGGAAAATATTAGAAAAGTTCTATGACAAAATTTAAAAACCAAGACATGAGGTCAAGGGTACTACTACTGTATAATTAGTAGTTACATAGTTGTGCATATGAATGAATGAAGATTAACATGCAAAAAATTAATAAATTTGACTGCATAATTACCACCAGGGGAATATAAGTCACCTTATAGAAAAAAATAAGTAAATAAATAACAAAGGGGAATGGCTTGTACAGAAAGGCACTCTTAGTAGCTGCAAAGTACAGAAACATTCTCTGGCAGTGACATGGAGACCCATGGAAAAGATCATCAGCAACCTAAGCAGCAAAGAAGAGCCCAAGAACAATAGGACAATACCTGGTGGTGGGTTGATGGGGACAAGGTAAACTTTTATATGAAATTCAGATGGAAAGAAAAAGAGGGGACACAACAGTCTTCACATGTTAACAATGTAATTTCTAGAACTTCAAAAATTGTGTAGAGGGCTAGGCATGGTGTCTCATACCTGTAATATCAGTACTTTGGGAGGCTGAGGAGGGAGATCACTTGAGGCCAGGAGTTTAAGACCAGCCTGGACAACATAGTAAGACCCTGTCTCTACAAAAAATTTTTAAAAATTAGCCAGCCTGGTGGCGTACATCTGGAGAACCAGATACTCAGGAGGCTGAGGGGGAGGATTGCTTGAGCCCAGGAGTTCAAGGCTGGAGTGAGCTATGATCACCCACTGCATTCTAGCCTAGGCAGAAGTAAAATAAACAGTTTTTAAATTTTATTATCAAAAAAATAAAAAACTAAACAAAGATTTTTAAAAAAACGAATGACACATACAGCAGATAAAAAACATGGCATGAACAACAGTTTAGTCAAGAGCCTCAGACATAGGCTGTGGGCTTGAAGAATGTTCTCCTTAGGAGGAACTTCTACACCATTAATTGCTGGTTCAGAGGAGACGATCATTAGTACATGTGATTAACACTGTCACAGTGCCCTTCAGAGACACTTTTGTGAAGCTCCTCAAAAACCAGAACGACAACTGGAAATGCTTATCAGTCAGGCTCTCCTGATACTTTGCATCTCAGTATCCTGGGACATGCTGACAATTCTGCTCAGGGTTTCAAGGGGCATCTCTGTACGTAGCAGGATAATATTCAAACATAGTAGTCAAAATGTTCACCCTTGTGAATTTTCTGTTTTGATGTAAACCCATTCCATAGGAAGGTACCCAACAACATAACCTATACTGGGGTTATCACAGGGGGAAAAAAGGACAACAAGTCCTAGGAATATGTACAGTAAAAGCAATTATCAGTGGCAAAAATCGCACAAACTTAAGAGGATACAAAATCAGACAAGACCCAAGGATTACCAACATTCGTCAAGTAGTAAGAGTGGTGAAAAAGAAAGGAAAATACAACATATGGGGGTCAGATTTTGAGGAACATTAGTGGGGTACTGTGTGTGCTACCCACAGACCCAAAGTTAAGAGCCTGAAAGAATGAGATACGCTCCCTATGGAAGACTAGGCATCAAACAGAGGAAACCTGTCAACTGTTTTTACAGTTCTGCTGAATAACAATCTCAGAAGATCCAATGACTCTCCTGTTCCACACATCCATGAACTGTGGCAAAAGCAGAAGAAATGGCTGAGGAACTCAAAAGGCCGAGAGGGCTTGAGAGAGTTTCATGCAGTTTCCAGTTTCCCAGACACAAAGGAGGAACAGCCAATGTGTCCCATGTCCTCACTAGGTCTTCTTGGTACATGAAATGGGATGGAACAGGCATCTGGGCTATGGAGACCTCCACTCTGATCTACTTGGAAAGTGAATCGAGCATCAAATGGAATCAAGTATAGGAGAGATCCAACGGAGAAGGAGCCCTTTGTGAAATGGCCCTCCCCGGGCCCCTCAGAGTGAAGGAATCAAAGAGCTTGTTGAAGCTACATGTCAGAGTGTGTCCGCCACAATAAGAAATTTCCATTTTGTTTCTGGTAGAGCTGGAGCACCACTGGAGGGTGAAGGATAAATTTATATATGTCCGAAGAGCAGAGTGATAAGTAAGGAAAGCTTTTCTTTGAGAACTCACAGGATATAAACTTGTGTTTTCCCACATTATCCTTTCAACTTGCTGAGAAATTCCCAAAACATTATTTAATGGTGCAGCTTCTACTATGTCCATCTGAGCTCTTACCTGTGATCACACCTTTCATACGTTCCCACTGCTTTGGTTTCCTTGCTATTTTCACTTGGCTCTCCACAGACCAGGGCTTTTCCCCTGTTTCCAACATGGAGGTAAGATTCAGGCCAGGAAAAGAATATCCTGCTCATAAAATGAAAAGAACATGATATACTCTGGTTTTTCCAGAATCCCAGCCCTATGTTCATGTGAGAATAGAGGACATTACAAATGAAGCTAGGAAATTACTTCACAAATTCACCCACTGACTGCCTCATTCTGAAAGTTTAAAGAACACTATAAAATTGCAGACACCTTGTTCTGTTCCAAGAACTACTGAGTCAAAAGCATAGGGGTAAGTTTTTATGCATCTTTCAGGTCTGCAATCATCACTGCTGTATTATGAATGGAGCAGAACATCTGAAGAAGGGGGATGCTTAAAGTCCAGATGCTGCATTACAGAGCTTTCCATTCCTGAGTCAACAAGGCTTCCATCTCAGCCAAGCAATGCAGGGGCTTCCAAGAGGCACACGAGATTAAATGCAAAGACACACAAGGGCAGATCCCAATTTCTGGAGGGAGGTTATCCTCACCCAGGGAGACCAGGTTCCTGTAGTTCTCCAACATCACGTCCCTGTATAAAGACCTCTGAGCAGGGTCCAGGCATTCCCACTCCTCCTGAGAGAATTCTATGGCCACATCCCTGAATGTCAAGTGTTCCTAAAATGGAAAAGACATTTCACCAAGGCATTATGGAGAGAGATATCATCTTCACACAAAATGAGGAGAGGAGCGAAATTAAGTATTAACTAGATTGATGTGAGTGTTCTGACAAACTCAGGTTAAGGTACTTTTGAATAAGTTTTCTCTCCCTAAATGCATTGTATTGTACTTTTCCATAAGAGATTATGATATCCCCTAAGTCACTGTGAACTTCTCGGTTTTGTGGAAATAAACAAAAAGTAAACACAAGTTTATATCCATAGAAGTGTTGGATATTATGTTCAATACACCAAGTGCTACTCAGTGTCTAGATGAGCTGGAATACAAGTGGTGTCTTCAGACATGACAAAATCCACAGTGGCTTTAAAGAAAGAAAAGTCAGACTCTAACAACTGTGATGATAACAGCGACAGCAATAACTAACATTTTTAAACATTTCCCATGTGCAAAACACTATTCTAAATGCTTTACAAGTACTAGCTTGTAAAATAAGATGATAGCCCATGATAGATAGGTTTGTACTAGGAGATAACTCCCATCACAGATGCTCTAAGAAACTGGCTGGAAATCAAAGAACTAAAAATGGCAGAGCAAGCACCTGAACCCAAGTGACTGGGATTCAGATTTGAACATAAAGACACAATCATTTAATAACTGATACAGCTTCAAAAGTATATTGGCAGAGGTCTATCTAATGGAGAAAATGTGAAACAAATTCAAGAGTAAGAACATGGAACATCATAAAAAGTCCTTGTATAGATACACAAGCATGCACATAATACGTTACTGTCCTTATTACTATTAACTCATTAACATGATAGTTTAGCACAAATTTAAGCCCATGGAAAATATTTAACACAATTTCAATTATTAAGAAATATAAAACTTATTTTGAATGATGTTGTCCCTTTGATATAAACCATGGGCTTGCCATCGATGCACACATCACATATCCACACACCTAAATTAACTTCAGTTAGCAGATTATAAGCAAGAGCTTACAGAGCACACATCCCCAGAAAAGGCTTGAGAAATCTCAACAATCATGAGCCAGGCTGATTGGACAGCATCCTTCCTGAAAAAAGCCAGACACCAAAAATGGTGAGAAGTGCTGATTTTTGAACTGCAGTACTACTAACAGACAATAATAAGACACACAAAGAGAAAACACAGCTGATACAATGGGACAAATCAAATCACCACAAACTGACATTAAAGAAACAGAAACTCATAAATAACCAGACCAAGAATTCAAAATAAGAGTTATAATAATGCTCAATGAATGACAAGATACCATACATCGACAACGTCAGGAAATCATGAAAGCAATGCATGAACAAAATGAGAATAGCAACAAAGAGATAGAAACTATGAAGAACTACACAGACATTCTCAACTATTAAAATATAATAACTGAAATGAAAAACTCAATAGATGGGTCCAAAATCAGACCTAACCAGGCAAAGAATGGAAAGTGAAGAGGAAAAGCAACAGAAGAGGGGGTGGGCAATAAGAAAGGAAAGAAAGGAAAGAAGAAAGGAAAGAAAGAAAAGAAAAGAAAGAAAAAGAAACAAAAAGGAAGGAAGGAAGGAAGGAAGAAAAAGAAAAGCACCAGAAGAAAAAAAGAATAAAGAAAAATGAAGAGCACCTAAGGGATTAATGAAATACCATGAAGGACAACATCCTACACATTGTTAAAGTCCCAGAAAAAGGTGATGGAGAAAAAGGGACACAGAGCCTGTCTGAAGAAATAATGGCTCAAAACTCCCAAATTTCACAAGAGGCGTGAACATACAAATTCAAGAGCTTAAAGATATTTATGCTGGTGCAAAAGTAATTACAGTTTCCGACCGTGAATTTTAAATCATCATAACTAGGCTCAAACACATCTTTTTTTTTTTGAGACAGAGTCTCACTCTGTTGCCCGGGCTAGAGTGAGTGCCGCGGCGTCAGCCTAGCTCACAGCAACCTCAAACTCCTGGGCTTAAGCGATCCTACTGCCTCAGCCTCCCAAGTAGCTGGGACTACAGGCATGTGCCACCATGCCCGGCTAATTTTCTATATATATTTTTAGTTGGCCAGATAATTTCTTTCTATTTTTAGTAGAGACGGGGGTCTCGCTCTTGCTCAGGCTGGTCTCGAACTCCTGAGCTCAAACAATCGCCCGCCTTGGCCTCCCAAGTGCTAGGATTACAGGCGTGAGCCACCGTGCCCGGCCTCAAACACAGCTTTATTAATCAAAATAGGAACCACTACAATCAACACATTATTGCCAATGAGAAATAAGTTTGTTTATTCCTGTAGCATAAAAATCCCTGCTTCGGGATTCAAGTAACTTTTGGAAAGCATTTTCTGCATCCTGCTGGATGTGGAGTGTTTTCATGCAAAAAGTTGTCCAGATGCTTGAAGAAGTGGTAGTTGGTTGGCAAGAGGTCAGGTGAATATGGTGGATGAGGCAAAACTTTGTAGCCCAATTCGTTCAACTTTCGAAGCGTTGCTTGTGTGATGTGCAGTTGGGAGTTGTCGTGGAGAAGAATTGTGCCCTTTCTATTGACCAATGCTGGCTGCAGGTGTTGCAGTTTTCAGTGCATCTCATCGATTTGCTGAGCATACTTCTCAGATGTAACGGTTTTGCCAGGATTCAGAAAGCTGTAGTGGATCAGACCAGCAGCAGACCACCAAACAGTGACCATGACCTTTTTATGGCTTTGGGAAGTGCTTTGGAGCTTCTTCTAGGTCCAACCACTGAGCTGGTCTTCACCAGTTGTTGTATAAAATCCACTTTTCCTTGCATGTCACAATCCAATCCAGAAATGGTTCACTGTTGTTGCATACAAGAAAAGAAGACAACACTTCTCAACGACGATGTTTTGATTTTCAGTCAGCTCATGAGGCACCCACTTATCGAGCTTTTTCACCTTTTCAATTTGCTTCAAATGCCCAACAGCTGTAGAATGGTTGACATTAAGTTCTTTGACAACTTCTTGTGTAGTTGTAAAAGGAGCAGCTTTGATGATTGCTCTCAATTGGTCGTTGGCAACTTCCGATGGCTGGGCTCTGCTCTCCTTATCTTCAAGGCTCTCATGTCCTTTGCAAAACTTCTTCAAGCACCACTGCACTGTACGTTCATTTGCAGTTCCTGGGCCAAATGTGTTGTTGATGTTGTGAGTTGCCTCCACTGCTTTATGACCCATTTTGAATTAGAGTAAGAAAATTGCTCACATTTGCTTTTTGTCTAACATCATTTCCATAGTCTAAAATAAATATAAAATAAACAGCAAGTAATAAGTCATTAGCAAAAAAACAAAAAGTGAAAAATGTACATTAAAATGATGTATATACTATAACCACATTTATTTAAGAATGTAGTCCAATATCAAATGGCAAATTTCAACAATGCTTAAACCACAATTACTTTTGCACTAACCTAACATCCAACTAGGATAAATCTCAGAGACCTACAACAAACCACATCATAATAAAACTGTCAAAATTCAGAGAAAAAGAAAGGATCTTAAAAACAGCAAGAGAATAGCTAAGTCCAAGAGGGAGCACCTATGATATTACTAAGATATTTCTCAGCAGAAATTTTGCAGCCTACAAGGAAGTGGGATGATATATTCCATATGTCAAAAGAAAACAACTGGAAACTAAAAATACCACACCTGGAAAAATTTCCTTCAAAAGAGATGGAGAAATTAGATTTTCCTCAGATAAACAAAATGTCAGGGAGTTGGTCACTACTAGATGTCGTCTAAAAGGAAAAATTAATTCTTAGTGGGCACAGAGTTTCAGTTTTGCAAGAAAAAAAATTCTAAAAATCTGTTGCACAATAATGTAAATATACCTAATACTACTTAACTGTAAAACAAACAAAGAAACTTTACTGAAATACATTCTCAAAGATTGACATATCCAATTCTTATTAGAAGATATGGTGAAATCAAGACTTCCCTAAGTACAGATATTAGGAGCCATTAAACATAAAAGAAATAGTCAAATTTCAATAAAATCTGACTGTCTTCTGTCAAAGGAAAACCAACATAATTTTGAAAAGCAAAAGAACATGGAAGAGTTTACCAAACTAAATATGAACTACTTATGACATATATTATCTGAAACTTTAAAATGAATCAAATAAAATACCTAAAAGATATACACAAAAATCCAAATTAAACACAGATGTAAACAACATTTTAAACAATAAAATTAGATCTCAAAGAAACACAGAATTTTGTAATCTTGAACTATGCAAAGCCTGTCAAAGCAAGGTGAAACAAACAAATGAAAAAAGGGAGAGGAGAAAGACTTCTGTTTTACACTAAAAAAAAAAAGTGTAACATGAAAAAAGACTCCAGTGTATAAAGAAAGAATTAAACTATAGAATATAAATAGCTCTTAAATACATAAAAATCAAGTAAAATATTAAAATCATTCTATATATACATGTCTACAAATTAATGAAACCTACTCAGACTCCCAAGGAATTCACGAATGTAATTAAAAAGGATTACCATTTTCCCCACATAATCCAAATATTAAAAGAACACAGTACTAAGTTTTGCTTAAATGAGTGGGAAATCTCACATGGCATTGGTGTGAGAGGGCACCTTTGCAGGCAGGGGTAGGAAAGAAATCTTGCCAGATCTAAGAAAACAGGTAATGAACCCTGCTAGTAGAAGCAACATTGTTTTCAATTGTCTAATCTGCATGAGCGCTCAGACATCTGTATGCTCATAGACAGGCAGTCTTTCTTTAAAACAATGGAAAAAGGACCTACCTGCCTTCATTCAGAGAACACACAAAGGAGGATGTAAAAGGACAAGCTATCCCAGTTCCTAACATGAAAACATGTAAATTTTCAAAGCATGCAGGATAAAATAGCTAAATAAAACCTTCACTGAAGAATTTTCTCTAAAATCTCTTAACACAGAAATACATTTGTACAATACTTGCACTGACTCTTGCAACAGAACTGACAATAGTGGTTCTCCATTTGTGAGGGAGGGAGCTCATCTCCAGGGAAAAGGACAAGCTTTATGCCTTAGGATCTTTGTTTGAATATTTACTATAAAACAAATATATAAAGCATGTGAGGTTTAAAATAAAAGAAATATAACATTTAATAATAATAGATGGAAAGAGAATATGGTTCCATTCTCTGTAATGACAAAGTTGTTCTGCTCTGATTTCTGAGGAAAATAGCGACCATTTTTACCTGAAATACCTACAGCATAAGAGTCTCGATGAGATGAAAGTACTGAGAATGATTTAGAGAATCTCATGCAGTTAGATACTGATTTCATATTTTAAAATTAATGATGGAATAAAGCATGCGGTCACTGATGTTTCAACCTTCCATTCCATTCCAAGTCATTAAGAGCTTGGAGTCAGAGACATACTGCCTCACTAGCTTGAAATGCATGACAAAACCAGGCTAAAAATGTTTCCCCTTATTGGTCTCCTTTTCCAGAATTTAGCACATAATTATGTACATTATGATGTGACTTCCAAATGCAGCTTCACTAATCCCGGTCTACAGAAACCTGGCAGTGCATCCAGATGTGGCTCCTAAACAATCCCTTCTGCCCAACAGCAGACACCATAGGGCCGCAACCTGTCTCCAATCCACATCTGGGTGTGAAGCCCTTCCCAGGACCATGCCCAGTGGAGCCTCGTTACAAGGTCATGTCACTGGGTCATCGTGAAATGGAATTTAAGTGGGGATGAGAAAGACTGAAGGAAGACACGGGTGAGTACAAGGAAACATGTCAGGCTGGAAGGTTCAGAGTTAGAGAATAGCAATGCCTGGCATCTCAGAAGGGAAAGAGACTCAGAACAATCCACCAAAAATATCATTTCACCTGAATAAGAGGCATTCCTGACTCCTTTTCTTTCCTCTTCTTGGCTTCTTCTTTATGTATGATGAGTCTTTAGAAGTTATTCCTGAATGTCAAAAATACGAGGTTTAGAGCTTACAAACCACATACCTCTTCCTGTGCCACGATGACACACAAGGAAAGACCTTACCCTGTGTAAAGGCAGTCTTCTGCCACCCATGGCACTGGGAAGGCAGGATGCAAGGTCAATAAACTCCTATAGAAGACCAACTAGTGAGTTCACCACTCTTTTCTTCCGAACTCTGCCCTCCTGGTGAAACGTGCGCGCACACACACACACACACACACACGCGCGCGCGCGCGCGCTGCAGGAGTGTTGAGCCAAGCTGGACTTGCTCCCTTCCAGGGCACAGCGCCGGCACTGACCAAACTCGACACAGAGCACAGTCCCCCTCACCCCTTTGTGGATCACAGGCTGGTCTCAACCCTCAGCAATGGAGGACACAGAGCCTTGGTCCTCAATGCTGGACAAAGACTGTAAACACCTGGGGCATTGCAAATATAACTGACAGTGGGTCCCAACCTATGTGAATGGGAAGGGGACACAAGACATGTATTTGAAAAATGCCTCAGCACTGTAATGTGAAGCCAGGGTTGAGCTCTACTCAGAGGGGCAAGCCCAGCACACCTCCCACCCTCTGGCTCTGTTCTTCCCTTGGGGCGTCGTTGTCACCAGTATCCAGATGGTGGACCACAAAGGAGCAGAAAGAAAGATGCAGAGCAGGCAATATGGACCAGAGGAGGAGTGAGGGTGTGGCTGGAATGTTAAGTTAGAGGAGGTCAGAGAAGCCTCTACTGAGAAGGTGATAACAGAAACACACCTGGGGTGTCTGCCACCTGCAGCTTAGGAACTAGAGAGTTCCAGGCAGAGGGACAGTTCATGTGAAGGCCCTGAGGCCAGAGACACCTTGGCCCCAGGAAAAGGAAAGAGCCCTGTGAGGCTGGAGCAGAGTGAGCAAGGACAACACAAACAGGAGACAAGGCTATAGAAGTCTTGGGGGAGCCGAGCAGGGAGGGCCCAGGTCTGCAAACATTTCTCTCCCACATCAAGAAAATTTTCAAAAAGATGTATTTCCTTATCATTTTAAGTAAATATGTATTTTTTATTTATATTATAAATTACAACACTTACAAATAACATAATTATCTCACATATTTAAAATACATACCAATAAATTCAGCCAAGCCCCAGGAAGTACAGGGTGCTTCTCACCTGAGAGGTAGGGACTGCAGGGGAACGAGTCTGGGGGAGTTCAGGAAGTGACTTTTGGACATATGAAGGTGGAGATGCCTGTTAGACTTCCCAGCAGAGATGTCACAAAGACAACTGGCCAAAGGATTCTAGAGTTCTGGGGAGAGGTCAGTAAGGGAAATGGAGACATGTAGTGGGGTTGAAATCATGAGATGAGATGAAAAGGAAAGGCAGTGTGTGTGCACACAGATGACAAGAGCTTCACGGATCCAACTGTGGGTCGCTCCCACATTCAGACAACAGGGAGTTCAGGAGACACCAGCAGAAGAAAGCTCTAAATGATCAGGGAGGTGACAACAAAATTAAATAGATTTTTAAAGGTTAGTGGGATGTCCTCAAGGCAAGATAAAAGGACAGAGGAGATCAGCTGTGCAACATACTGCTGACAGGAAAAGAAAGATGTGGACAGGAAATTAAATATTGGATTTAGAAATAGGGAGATCACTGGTGACTCTGAAAAAGAAAATATCAGTGGAATAGTGGATGTGAAAGCTTGACTGGATGGGGTCGAGAGAGAATTAAAGGCAAGAATTGAAGACACAGTACCAAGTTTTTAGCTTTTAAATGGAACACAGAAGGGTGCTTACTAAAGATAAATACATATTTCATGGACAATTTTTGTTTTAAAGATGGAAGAATGGAGGGAAAACAGCCTCATTCTGTTGGGTGAGTGTGTGTATTAATGGACAATACCACTATCTGGGTACACTGACCAAAATAATTCAATTGAAGAAAAATTGATGGCACCATAAAGGGAGGATGCCACGCCATTCTGAGACTGCAAGTGGGGCTGGCAAGTGGGGCACAATCGCAGGGCCAGCAATAGCCAGGAGCAGGGACAGACCATTCCCAGTCACTACAGAGTAGAGATCACAGGCCCTGAGATGGGAGTGGGTGGGGAGGGCGTGCGGCTGTGGGAGGAGAATTCTTCCTTTGTTCCCAGGGGCTCAACGGAAGAACAAAGGTCTTTGAAAGAAAAGATAAAAGAGGAGGCGTTAGGCTGCTGAAGGGACCAACAGGAAAGGTGTGGAACAGAAATGTCGAAATGCAAGGAGGAGAAAACTGAAGTGAGACAAGTCAGTTTGGGTGTCTATCTTCTCCAGGCTGTCATCAGCCACAGGGACAGAAACAGAGTGGGCAGAGCTGGATGAAGTAGTGATGTCACAGAGAAGCAAGGGAAGTAGGGACTCCTGGGGGAATGATTACATCAGCTCTCTGTATTGGGGCATTTGAATTATATGACCACTAATTACTGAAAGGGTTTGTTTTTCTCCTTCCTTTAAAAAATAATCTTGCCAGTGTGGCAGCTCGTGCCTGTGGTCCCAGCTACTCAGGAGGCTAAGGTCAGAGGATCACTTGAGGCCAGGAGTTCAAGACCAGTTTGGGCAATATATCCAGATCTTGTCTCTAAAAATAAAAAATCTGGGTAAAGTAGTGGAGTATATTCTGTTGGTTTACCATTTTAATCCCTGTTGCAGACAAAAAAAAAACCTGGCTCCATATGAAGTAAATAAATGAATGAATGAGAATGACACAGCCATATCAGTACACCCTCTGGCATGGCCTTCACTTTGAGGAGTCTAGATTTTGTCCTGAGGAACATGGCAAACTAGTGGAGGTGTCAATGCCAGTGACTGGCATGACCTGCTTTTAGATTTAGTCATAACTCAAATGCAGAGAAAGATGGTCTCTCTTAGCTGAGTCTTAGCCCTGGTTTTTTTCATTTTTGTACTTTTGTTTTTATTTTTGGAGTACTGGGTCCCCCTTAAAATTGTAACTGAAACTGTGCACTACACTGTCCCAGAAGAAAAGCCACACACAGACATGCACTCCATTTGGTCAATCACTTCAGGGGTTAATGAAGCTCAGATTGAGATTTTCTGGTCTAGGCCCTCATGTCCTTCAGGTGGGCCCACTGAGGCTCAGAGGGGGAGACATTTCACTAAGTTATCCTGAGAAGGTCTAGGTTGAATGAGAAGGAGGTATGACTGAATTCTGATATGGTGGCCTAGAAGGGCCAATGGGCAGGACTGTCTTTACCACATCACCTCTAGAAAAGTCCAGGACCATCTCTCACATGACTGAGAAAAAGAAACTTCTCTTTAAAGGTTCTGATGCCATTGATCCCAAACATTTCATTCCTCTGTACCAGGAAAAACAGTAATATACTAAAAAAAAAAAATACACAATTATGAACACATACCTATAAATGTTTAAAAGAGAATTGCTGTAAAAATAAGCTCTGAGCAAATTCTTTCTTCATGAATACATGGGCTCTGTTGGAACAAACTTCCAAGTCAATCCAATCCACCATTTTACATTTGCAGAGAACAGAATGGACCAGAGGGACTAGAGAGGAACATCTATTTAGTAGCTCACAGGCTCACTATTTTATCAGATGACATAGGTAAGAAAACTGAATAATAGATTAACTCTTTCAACTAGGATTTGATATTAAGGCTAAAAAAAAGTCACAGATATCTTCACTAAGTACACATTGAAACAATCTAAAATTATGTATTACATACCAAAGAATGTTTCCAATATATAATAAAGGCTAACTGGGAATGGTGGCTCATGCCTGTAATCCGAGTGACTTGAGAGGCTAAGGCAGGAAGATCGCTTGAGCCCAGGAGTTGGAGGCTACAGTGAGCTATGATTGTGCCACTGCATTCCAATTTGGGCAACAGAACAAGACCCTGTGTCTTACAAAAAAATAAAATAAAATCTCATCATGGAAAGAATAGGAAAAAAAAAAAAAAAACCAAACTGGCCACAATTAATTTCAAAGAGAAACAATTTTGAAACTATTAAAAAAACCTAATGAATCCTGGGGTCAAAGGAAAAAAATTTGAAAATAAGTCATACTTTAAAAACACTGATGTGAGGAGATCCTATCAAAGCTATTTTAGAAATAATTACATATAGAAAAATAGAAATTGAATAAACTCAAATTATCTTAAGGTTCAAAAAATAACTAACGAAATGAAAAAGAACTAGAAAAAAAAGTAAATCTAGTACAAAAAGAGAACAAAACCACTTTTAATGTTCCTTTTAAAAGGTACCGTGCAGAAACAGAGACTCCTTTACTTTTTGCCCCCTTCACAACCCCATTCCCCACCCCATCCCAGGAAAAAAGAAGAGAATGACCCACACTGAATGAGTCAAGTCACTGCCCTCTGGCTGAACAGGGACTGCAAATAGATGCCAAGAATTATACAATGCACCAGCTTTATAGACAGGAATTTGGCAATTCTCATCTGTAAAATTTAAACAAATTTCAAATTTATTCCAGTATAAAGAAATTAACATGTTACAACTTAATCATCATATCCAATCAACTCCCGGGGTCCCCCTCTTTATTACTGTTTCTCTCCCTCATTCTGTACATATCTCTCTCACCTTCCTTCTCTAGCTCTTTTTTTTTCTTTTCTTTTCTGTGTTTTCTCCTGGGTTTCTGCTCCTCATTTTGCACCCCTCTCCTCTCCTGCTCCTTCTCCTCTTCTTCCCCTCTATTCCCTCTCTTACACCTGATCTGCCCCAATCTGGAAATTTGTTTCACTTCTTGTTCCTCCTTCTCCCCCAATCTTTTCATTGTCCCCACTCTCCTCCTTCTTCCTCATCTGTTGCCCCTCTGCTTTCCCTGTTACACCCCCTTCTCCCCACTCTCTGGCACCCTTGGGTCCCTAGGCTTCTTTCCTGCTGTGGTTCCCCCTCTGCTCTCCTTGTCACCAGGTGCCCCCTCTTCTTGTCCCAGCACCAGGCTGCTCTGTCTGCCCTGGCTCCAAATCATCCATCCTCTCCCCCTACTCTCTAAGGTGCCTCCCCCTTTGCTGCCCCTCTCCCTATTTTGCTGTCCTTCATCTCTTGGGAGATCGAGCTGTTCTCTAAATTTCTCCAGTTACTTTTCTCCCCATGCTACCTTCTCAGGTGCTTCTTTCACTCTTACTGCGTCTTTGCAAATACCTCCCCACCCTCTACTTTGCCATCTGTTTAAGGGTCTCCCTCATTCTTTTTTTCACTTCCTCCGTTTTTCTGTTTCCTCTCAGTCGCTCTTTCTCCTGATCCCCTTTGACCACACATTCAAACGGAGTGGAATAGAGTAAGATGCCCGACTCCAAGAAGAGCAGCATTTTCTAGTGGGGCGTTATTTGGGACGGAACAACACTGGGTGTCTCAAGACAGGCCCAAGGTCACCTTCCCCAACGCGGCATCAGAGGAATGTGAAGGGAGCTGTAGGGCCCGGACCCAGGAGGAACCGGCGCGGGTGTGGATTAGGACAGGGATAGTGTCTGCAGAATCGCAGGACGAGGAGGACCGGGAATCTCCAGGACTGCGGCTGCGGCGCTGCCCTCCAGGGGCCAAGGGCGAGGCTTGGGGGACCGGAAGAGCCTGAAACCACCGCGTGGGTGAGGACTTCACATAGCGCGGGCGGGTGATCAGTAACGGGTTTTAAGCAGGAAAACGGGGCGAATGGAGGTGTCTACGTGGCCCGAAGGCAGAAAGACCGGCGGCCAGGACCAGCCTCAGAATGATTTCACCCAAAGAGAGTCGATCCCCGAACCCTCACCGCGACGTCTGATTTACTGGGGGTGAAGGGAATGGTGTGCGGATTACGAACCCCCAGATCCCAGGTGTGGAAGCGCCAGAAGATTGTGAAGCCCAGGTTTAATCCTAATATCGGTAAAAGGAAACTCACGCGCCGTGGCGTCCCAATCAGCCAAAGCAAGAGCCGGCTTCCGGCTCCTCAGGAAACTGCGGGCAAAGGAGCGCCCAGGCCTGGGCGGGGCCGCGAGTGGGCGGGGCGAGCCCGCGAGTGGGCGTGGCAGGAGCGGAGTGGGCGGGGCCTGCACTTCCCTCCGCCTCGCTCTCAGCACGTCTCTACAGAGGTTTGGAGGCAAGACGACCGACATGGCACTGAACTGAAGCAACTCAGTGGAGTGGGAACTGGGATTAATTACTAAGTTTGGCAATTTAATTCTAAAGCCCTGGAATTGTCTGTGAAGGGGATGCAAACTAGAATGTGAAATGCAAATCTCTGGGTGGGCAGAATGTGCAATTTCATGCCGGTGCCCAACAGAACAGAATGGAAATCCTTTCCACTTCTGCTCTCCATTCACTCCGAGGGGAGTCAACCCTGTGCTCAGTTCCAGAGACTTTCATAGGGACAACACCTGGGGTACAACGCATGGAAAGCTAAATCCAGTGATAAAGTAGGTCAACAATTGTTGCTTTAAAAAAAGCAACAACTTTTAGAAGTAGATATTAATTAGTTCTTCCTTACACTTGTTACACTTGTTATTTTATTCCACTGGGGATGAGTTAGCTTGAAATACTTTTGAGATAAACTTTGTTGACATCATAATATTGTTATGTCAATAATTTCTAAATATACTGTAATTTCAGATTGACTTTATGTGCATTCTGAAAACATGCTTTTTATTTTAAAATTGTAATGTATTTTACGTCTTTGTTTTATCTTTCTGAATGTTCCGTGTGGATAACAAAGGCATTTGCATTTATTTTCCCCTAGAGAATAATTTTGCAATAGCTCTAAGGGCATATGGCAGGCAGGTTATTCTCCTTCATAAGAACCCTGAAGAAAGTAAAACTTGATTATCAAATTTTAAATACCCTCCTTTCTACCAGGAATGCTTTTATGGCAATATCTGTGAGTTAACATGTACTCGGGAGTATGTTTTTTTCTAACATTATTATTTGTGGGAAGTTTCATTCATGGAGAAATGGAAATCAATTTAAATATGATCGTGCTTGCATAGGAAACTTACCATATTTAACATTTTAGCAGGTTAAAATGAGCAGAATGTCCTGGCATAGCACACAAATGAATACAAGAAAATATATTGGCATTTTTTTAAAAGATGCAGTGTCCAGGGTGGAATTTGGGATCTTTACGAGGTAGATAATTCTGTGTTATGCAATATTGCTAAGTAGCTATGTTGCCAAGAAAGAACTTTTAGCCTAGACTTCCATGATCCCAAGCAAATAAATGAACTGTTTGTGGAACTTTTGGTTAAACTCAGAACAGCAGATGGGAAGCTGACTCTAGCTGAAAGTCATGAATCCATCTGTATATGGGGAGTTTTGTTGCTTCTAAAAATTTCAAGGAAGCAACATGGACATTCTTATTCACAAGAAATAAAAAGGGATATTTTCTCAGTCACAGATTTTGATATATGCCTCCCTGTAATATCATTATAACATAATTAACAATGGAAGGGAGGCTTAGCAGTGGCTGACTCCACTTTTGCTTCTGACCCCCGGCAGCAATATCCCTTAGGTTAAAAGATTCTGCTTATAGCACTCTGGGAGGCCGAGGCAGATGGATCGTTTGAGCTCAGGACTTCAAGACCAGCCTGAGCAAGAGCAAGACCCCGTATCTACTGAAAAAAAATAGAAGGAAATTAGCTGGACAACTAAAAATATACAGAAAAAATTAGCCGGGCATGGTGGCGCATGCCTGTAGTCCCAGCTACTCGGGAGGTTGAGGCAGGAGGATCACTTGAGCCCAGGAGTCTGAGGTTGCTGTGAGCTAGGCTGACACCATGGCACTCTAGCCTGGGCAACAGAGTGAGACTCTGTCTCAAAAAAAAAAAAAAAAGATTCTGCTTAGCTTTGCCCATAGGCAAGCTAATTATAGGAGGAATTTAGCTAGTAGTTCAACTTCAGAAGAAAAATGATAACTGTCTCTTTCCCAAAACTAACTCCCAGGGAGATAAAATATGTACACAAGTAACAATATTACATTAAAGATTTATAGGAACTTTGTGACCTGAGCTACATCATCCAAAGTTAACTGACCCTCAGACTCTTGCTGACACCCGGATATCTGTGGTCATCAGTCACCTCTTGCAACTGCCCTCCTCTTCCCCCTTCCCTTAACATAAAAAGGAGCCTAATGTTCATACTAACCTACGATGGTTCTTTGGGACATCAGTCTGCCTACTTCTCGGTTTGTTATTTCTTTGCGCCCAACACATTGACTCTTGATTTACTGGCTACCTTGCAGTGGGCTGTATGACCACAGACTCAGAGAGATGTAAATTGTTAAGGATTTTTAAAAATTGTTTTAATTAAAAACTACTTTCACCTATTGAGTATATATTATAGCCTGTGCCACAAAAAGAGAATGTATGTATTCTAACAAAGAACAATGAAAATATTTACTAATGTCAAAAAACACATTTAGACATGGATTAGGAGAGACTTTATTCAAAAAAAAATTATTGCAATAGGGAGAATACTTCAACCACAGGATCTGCAAATGTCCAAATAATGAAGGGACAAGGCAGAAAAGGAAGGTCTAGAGAGCCTAAGTGCAGCCATCTTGGCCAATATACCAGACCCTCACCTTTCTGAACAAGGAAATTGCTAGCAAGTCACCGGCCCAGAACTGTCCTCCCCTGGAAGATGAATGAATTACTAAGCTGGATGCCTTACAAACCATTTGTGTTTACCTTTCTGTTACAGCAGTTTGTGATTAACCTTTACGACCTGACCTGAAGACAATGCTAGTCACGTACAGGATTTCTGAACATTTTAAAACCTTGCCATTGTCCCATAAGGGGGTCCCCTTCTGCTCAGAAAAGGACCCCTACTCTGTGGAGTAGGATCTGTTCTCTCCCTTTCTCTCAATAAACGTTGTGTTGTTGCTGGTTGGCACACTCTCAAATTCTTTTCAGTGTGAAGCCAAGAACGCACTTAACGAGTTCAGGTGGCTTTCCCACCTTCATTGGGACACTCCTTGCATCACAAGAGTCACACAGAAAGGAGTTTTTCTTTTATGTGGAGGAAGAAACAAGGCTGGAAAGCACCAAGTACAGAGCAGTGGATGAGCACGTGGCGTGCTCTACAGATACTCAGGAAATATTTTATCCTAAGGTCTGCCTACTATTGGGAGAGGGTGTTAAGAATTTGGGCTAAATGACATTGCCAAAGAGTGGTTCCAAGTTTAGAGCCCTGGAAAAAGGGGGAAGCCTACTTAAGGTTTGATTAAGTCAAGTTAATAAGCATTGTTCTCACTGATTAGTGGGGACAAACAATTAAGGAATCCTTAATAAGACAAAAGGCAAGAATTTGGAGCTTTTTTGATGTAAACTGTTTCCTGTGTAAACAAAAGGGCTATCTTAGACTTAACGAAGATCTGTGGGGAAGAGGAGTTCTTTGCAGGAAGCTGTTTCCAAGAAAACAAGGGGGTGGGGAGAGCTTTCTGGTGGTTCTTTAACCTTTGCTATTTTCTAGGATTACAGGGTATAGTAAACTTCAACATTGTCACCACATATTATAGCATATGACCATATTACATTATAACATCAAACACAGTTTTAAAAATAATAAATATGAATGTTCACCACCACATCACATGAAGCATGTTCAAATATACCAATTCTCCTCAAACCTTTACCTTAATTTGTACCAACCCTTACTTTTTAAACTACAGCCTCCATTAGGACTTTATCCACAGGTATTAGTTTTATAATCCTAGGTAGAGGAAGTGTTTCTTGCCAGGCAGAATACCCCTTTCCATAAAACACTTAGGTAAAGGAGATACAATTTCTTTACATACAGCCCATTTAAACATTCCAGCTTTTATGATTGTATCAACTCTTAACCTTTTTATGTTTTCTCAGCGTAATTGTAGTCTGAGTCAGGGCTTCCCTAGTGGATCTTGGTACTACAGTGCGTGGGGCTGCCACAAAGGTGCCACACCAGAATTCCTCTTCACCAGCCCCTGACCATTCTGCACACCTGTGACTATAAGGCTTTGGATCCCAGCTGGGGGTTAAGCCAAAGAACCCTTGCCCATGTGTCAATCTTTATTTTGATTAACCTGCCCCAACATCGCCCTAAGCAGTTGTCGGTCAGCTTTCCCACTGTCGTCTTTGTCTTCTGACTTGTTAAATTAATCCAAGCTGGGGTAAATTGAGCAAACTTGTTTGGAACCCTTTAATGTTGGGGGAGCAGCAGGGGCTCCTTTTGGTCCACACAACCTTCAACAGTGTTGTATTAAGACCTTTGTTTTAATCTCCCGTCATTTTCCATTTTCTTCATTTTATTTTTTAATAACCATCTAAAGATTTCCACCCTGCTGGGACAATTCCCATGACACTCTCATACTTGTCCCCCCTTAGTTTCACTTTCTCGATGTTTTCTTTATTCACCTTATTTCTTAATAACTATTTAAAAATTTCCACCTTCCTAGGAGGAGTCCTTGGAGTCTCCCCTCTGTTCTTCCCCATTCTTTTGTTAATCTAATGTTTTTATTAGCACTTATAAGACCCGACTTATCATGACATTGGTCATTAGTTTTGAAGGAGTAAGGCTGTGTGCAGTGTCCAGAGTAAAGGGGCACCCTTAACCTATTCTTCACCCCTTTTCTTGCTTGTAGTTCTCAAGAATAAGTTTAGAATGTTCTGGAAATGTAACACCCTGAAATATGAAGAAACTGGCTGAGATATGTTCCAGTTCCACCCCACCCCAGAAAGAAACGGTCCTTCAGTGTTCTAGGTCAGCTCATCATGAGATCCTGGGGCATAAAACCCAGAGTGGTCTGCTTTCTGGGGCCCCTCAGCTTGGGTGCCAGTGGGAAACATATGGATGAGACTCCATCTGTCCAGGGCAGTTTTCTTGAACCTTGGCGGACCAGCTCCCAATAAATCCTAGACTTCTGTTGTTCCTTGGTGCCTATATGTAAGTCATGTAACTTGTTGTATGGATGGGTGTTCTGGACACAGACATGTTTGTAACCAGTGCACAGTGGACCTGCTACACAGGCAAAGGAGGGAGAATTTTTAGTCCTCCTGCATCTGGGGGTGGGAGGACTGGGCACTCAATCTGTGGGACCTGACACTATATCCAGGTAGAGACTGTCAAAATTTAATTGAGTAAGAGGACACTCAGCTGGTGTCTGCAGCAGAATTACTTGTTGTGAAGGGAAAAACCCAATACCTCTGGGGTCAAAGATATTCTGCATTGTTATAGTACAATAGGAGAAGGTGAGTCTATTTTTCTTATATTCCCACACATTATTTTTCAGCATGTTATATCTCTCTAGTTCTGTTTTATTACACTTCTTCCTATGAGGGTTATAATATTCCTTAAATTAATGTGAGGCCAGGCACAGTGGCTCATGCCTATAATCTCAGCACTTTGGGAGGCTGAGGTGGGAGGATCACTTGAGGCCAGGAGTTCCAGACCAACCTGGGCAACACAGTAAGACCCCATCTCTATAAAAATGTTTAAAACTTAGGTGTGGTGGTGAGCACCTGTAGTACCAGCTACTGGTGAGGCTGAGGCAGGAAGATTGCTTGAGCCCAGGAGCTGCAAGCTGCAGTGAGCTATGATAGCACCAATTCACTCCAGCTGGGTGACAGAGGAATACTCTGTTTCCAAAAACAAACAAACAAAAATTTAGATTCAAAAAGTATGTATTGCCACAGTATGTACTGGAAGAAATTATCAGATAGTTAAAAATCAGACCAAAGATTGGGCATGGTGGCTCATACCTGTAATCTCAACACTTTGGGATGCCAAGACAGGAGGGTTGCTTGAGGCCAGGCGTGCAAGACCAGCCTGGGCAACATAGCAAGACTCTATATCTCTACAATAATAAAAAAAGAAGACTAAAAAAGAAATGTGGGAAGTAAAAACAAAATCTAATGTTAAGCAAAATATTTCACCAATTATCGTGATCACCAGTAAACAGTGAATGCATTTCTTTTAATTAAGATGGAGAAAAGTGGGCTGGCCAGGGCTCCAGCCAAACACAGGATATCTGAGCAGGGACCAATAAAGAGGGAAAGTGGGGGAAAAAAAGGGAGTGGGGAAGAGAGTAAAGAGATAAATTTGTTAAAATTAACAGGTGATGACATGATTGTAACCTAGGAAAAAAATGTTGTATAAATATAAGAACAGTGTACTGAAAACCATCTTCCTTGTTTAATAGCTCTTATTAAACACACCCACACATACACACTCACACATGAGATACATTGTACATTTTCATTAGCAAATATATCATGGCACCTGCTTTGGGAAGACACTCTTTGTCCCATGCCTTCCTCTACACTCCACAATAATCAACATAGAAGAAAACTTCTGTGACCAAATGTGAGATTTTTCCTTACACATCAAGCAGCAGATGCGAGCTGGACGTCCTCTGGTTCAAATCCAACACTATCTACTTAGGGATAGTAGGTCCCACAGGTGGAGGGCTCAGTCCCCAAGACTGACCCCTCCTTCCCACTAGTCACAAGTACAGGCCTCTGGAACTTCTGACTGGCTTCAAATTGGGGTTTCCACTACACCCTCTTAGGGTTTGATTATTTTGCTAGAGCAGCTCACAGAACTCAAGGAAACATTTACTTATGTTTACAGGTTTATTACAAAGGATATCGTTAAAGGACACAAATAAACAGCCAGATAAAGAGATACACAGGGCGAGATCTGGAAGGGTCCAGAGCCCAGGACTGTCTGTCTCTGCAGTTGGGGTGTGCCAGCCTTCCGGCACACGGATGAGTTCTTGTTCACTTTCCTGTCCGCCTCCACATGTTCAGCTCTGTGGAAGTTCTCCAAACCCAATCCTTTTGTCCTTTTATGGAGACTTCATTGGTTGCACAGACTGAAGCACAGAAAACTCTGTCAAAATGTGATGGACAAAAAGCACATGATCTAAACCCAGCAAGGCCTGTCTGCTCAGGTTCTTTGTGGCCTCTCTGTGCAGCATTCCTTCCTCCAGGGCATGGAGCGGGACCATCTCTAATCCACAATCAGATTAGAGTCCTGCCTTGGGCAGGTGAAAGGAGGACACGAGTAGATCAGAGAGGGAGATTCTGTCTCCTGAGGCTGCTTCTGAGGCCTAAAATGCCCCAATGTTGTATCAAGGACTATGGGAGTTATAAGCCAGGAACCGAGGATGAAAACCAATATGTGTATCAGAACACCACAGGCCACCCTCTGGTTTTCAAACACAGATTCCTTACAGCAAAATGATCATATTTCTCAGAGTATTTGTGTTTGTTATGGCATTTAGAAAACAGATACAGCATGACTGATGCCTCCTTCCCACCAGTTGCAAATCCAGGCCTCTGGAACGCCTACCGAATGGCTTTAAATTGGGATTCCCAAGATCCCCCCTCTTTGGGCTTGATTAATTTCCTGGAGCAGCTCACAAACTCAGAGAAGTACTTAGTTACACTTACTTGTTTATTGTAAAGGATATTACAAAGGATATAGATGAAGAGATGCATATGGCAAGGCATGGGGAGAGGGGAATGGAGGAGCTTCCATGCTTTACCCCAGGCGCATCACCCTCCAGGAACCTCCTCACAATCAGCTCTGCAGAAGCCCTCTCAACCTTATCCCTTGGTCTTTTTATGGAGACTTCATTGGTTGCCCATGATTGAAGCATGGACAACTGTGTCAAAAGGAGATTGGACAAAAAGGGCATGATCTAAACCCAGCAAGACCTGTCTGCACAGATCCTTTCTGTCCTCTTTGTGCAGCATTCCTCCCTCCAGGGTATGTGTCAGGATCCTCTCTGGAATGAGGATCTTTTGACTCACAATCAGATTAGAGTGCTGCCTTGGGCAGGTGAAAGGACAGAAGAAAATTGGAGAGATTCTGTTTCCTGAGGCTGTTCCTGAGGTCTAAAGTGCCCCAACATTATAACAAGGACTACAGGAGTTATAAGCCAGGAACTGTGGATAAAAACTGATTATATATATATATATATATCATAACACCACAGCACCTCATTAAAATGCATTTCCAGAACTATGTAAAAAAATCACAAAATCGTATTCAAGTGGTAATGTCAGTAAGATAGAGGAATAGGGGGCCGGGCGCGGTGGTTCATGCCTGTAATCCTAGCACTTGGGAGGCCGAGGCGGGCGGATTGTTTGAGCTCAGGAGTTTGAGACCAGCCTGAGCAAGAGTGAGACCCCGTCTCTACTAAAAATAGAAATGATATGGCCAACTAAAAATATAT
>CM052449.1:18566072-18582371 GCA_028533085.1 Varecia variegata | reverse complement strand
AGCCTGAGCAAGAGTGAGACCCCGTCTCTACTAAAAATAGAAATGATATGGCCAACTAAAAAATATATATACAAAAAACTAGCCGGGCATGGTGGCGCATGCCTGTAGTCCCAGCTACTCAGGAGGCTGAGGCAGTAGGATCACTTAAGCCCAGGAGTTTGAGGTTGTTGTGAGCTAGGCTGACGCCACGGCACTCACTCTAGCCCGGGCAACAGAGCGAGACTCTGTCTCAAAAAAAAAAAAAAAAAAAAGATAGAGGAATAGGAAGCCCCAGACATGGAGACATGGAGACATGGATTTAACAACAATACACAGTTGAATTGCCTTTGTGAGAAATCGAGAAATCTCTTAAGAGGTTGGATCCCAGCCAAGCAGGCTCACACCTGTAATCCTAGCACTCTGGGAGGCCAAGGCAGGAGGACCGCTTGCGCTCAGAAGTTCGAGACCAGCCTGAGGAAGAGGAAGACCCCGTTTCTACTAAAAATAGAAAAAATAAGCTGGGTGTGGTGGTGTGCACCTATAGTCCCAGCTACTTGGGAGGCTGAGGCAAGAGGATTGCTTGAGCCCAGGAGTTTGAGGTTGGCTGTGAGCTAGGCTGACGCCACAGCACTCACTCTAGCCCAGGCAACAGAGCGAGACTCTGTTTCAAAAAAAAAAAAAAAAAGGTAAAAGAAAAGAAAAAGGAAAAGCAAAAGAGGTTGGATCCCCTAATGCAAGCCCAGTAAGATCATTTGAGAAACCTCACCAGAGGCTGTAATCTGGCATGATGTGGTGTCATCGTGAGGACAACCCCAACTCCTGATTTCTCGTAGGGGAAGGGAAAGTATGGGCACATCCACCCAACATTCTGGTTTTCAGGGGACTACTGGAGGGACAAGTTTCTATCTTGGTTGAACTGAAAGTAAAAACGCACTGGTTGGGGGAGCCACTGAGAATAAAGGCCATTAACATAACCAACGTCTGCAGTAACAACAGTGGACCACTAGAGGGAGATCCAGACCACAGTTTGCTAGAGCAACTAGCACTCTGGGAGGCTGAGGCAGGTGGATGGTTTGAGCTCAGGAGTTCGAGACCAGCCTGAGCAAGAGCGAGACCCCCCCCTCCCCCGCCCCGCACCCCCGTCTCTACTAAAAAAATAAAAAGAAATTAGCTGGACAACTAAAAATATATATAAAAAATTAGCTGGGCATGGTGGCGTATGCCTGTAGTCCCAGCTACTCAGGAGGCTGAGGCAGGAGGATCGCTTGAGCCCAGGAGTTTGAGGTTGCTGTGAGCTAGGCTGACGCCACGGCACTCTAGCCCGGGCAACAGAGTGAGACTCTGTCTCAAAAAAAAAAAAAAAAAGACAGCCTAAGGGACTATGATACACTATTCCATGCATCACCTGCATGTCCCTGTAATAAAAGGACAACAATAAACAGACAACTACGATTAAGTATATGTCAACAAATGAGATAATTTAGAAGAATCTGTATTAATAAAAACAGAACCTTCTATGACTGAGTCTAAAAGCAATAAAAAAATCTGTGCACACCTAAAAATTGTAAAGAGATTGGACTCGTAGTCAAAATCTCCCAACAAAGAGACCAGGCACAGATGTATAATTAAAAATCACTGCATAATTCTATTGAACATTTAATGAAAAAGTGATACCAATCCTTCTCAATTCCAAATAACTGAAGACAAATATTCATTCTATGACACCACCATGACTCTGACACAACCCAGCCAAATATATGACAAGAAAACAAAATTATGAGGCCAAGTGCTCATGTCTGTAATCCTGGAACTTTGAAAGACTGAGTTGGGGGAATCATTTGAGGCCAGAAGTTCAAGACCAGCCTGAGAAACACAGCAAAACCCCGTCTCTACAAAACATTTAAAATTATTCAGGGGTGGTAGTGTGCGCCTATAGCTGAGGTGGGAGGATCGCTTGAGCCCAGGAGTTTGAGGTTGCAGTGAGGTATGATAATGCCATTGTATGGTAGACCAGGCAACAGAGCCAGACCCTGTCTCAAAAAATTAAAATAATAAATGTAAATAATTTTGAAAATAACTTTCTAATGCCTTTATTAGTTCAGCCCAATGCTATTAATTCTTGTTCTGCTTGATGTTGGGTTAGAATCTCCATGACAGTTCAATGCTGCTTGCTGCTCCCTGTGTCTCTCAGCATCTGAGACTGCTGAGGCTCAGCAGCTTCTTCCCGAAAACAGGCCTGTTTCAGGCCTTCCTGAAAACAGGCCCCATGTGTGCTTGTTTTCAAAGGTCTAAATGGTTTGAGATACCCTGGACAGGACATAAGATTCCTCCTCCCATGGGATCTCGCGATGGAGATTGGGGCAGCTTCTATCAATAGACCTAGAAAAGTTTAAGTCCTTCTCTTCCCCAGATCTCTTCAGGATACTCAACTTTTCCTTAAGGTGACTGAGACTGGGATGCAGGACAAGGGAGTTTTCAGGGTCAGAAAAAGATGGGGTTCCTCAACACCAGAAGGCAAGATACCATTGACATTAATTTCAAACCACTTGGTGGCTGCTCATGTAAGAACTGAGTGACATTTCAACATTTTATATCCAACCTAAACTTTCTATCAGCTTTGCAAAATCTTTGTCCTCATCTCCTGTCACCAGGGGGAGAATGAACAAACATTTAGGTGGCTTATTTCAATCCTAACTCTAATTCCTAAATCTCCACTCACAGGTAAGACAGTGGAGACTCTTAATGCCCTTTTTGCTCACTACATAGGCCAAGGAAGTCTTCTCAAATCCGCCAACCCGGCTCGTGAAACACTTTGAGTTTTTTTGTTTCAGAAGCTATGTACCTGTCATGAGCTCATGAACACAGAAGAAATTAAGATAGGATAAGAAAACTAACTAGGTATAACAAAAAGCACAAAATAAGTTCATAAACCCAAACTCCAATATATTATTTATCAAACATAAATAGATCAATTGCTCTTCTTAAAGCCAAAATTCATGTGTTTATTTCAATTGGTTTTTTAAAGATAAATGTATATAAATTACTGTTATAACTTAACATATTTTATGTAATTGCAATGGTAATCACAAAGAAATTATCTATAGAATATACACAAAACAATTAAAATGGCAATAGTAAGTCCTTCCCTATGGTTAAATACTTTAAATTGAAATGGAATAAATGCCTCAGTAATAGACAATAGAATGGCAAAAAAAAGTAAACAAGATCCAACTATATGCTAGGTGTTTTTGGTATTTCTTATAGCTTCTTTTGTTCTGTTTTATACCCTTGCTTCCTTGTTATGGGTTTCACTGACTTTGTGAAGTGACTCTTTTTATTTCCCATTGTGTATATGCTATAGATACTTTCTTTGTGATGTAAGGACACACATAGACCAAAAGTGAGAGGATAGAAAAAGATAAGCTATAAGAGAGGAGGGGGTGCATGTACTTACATTACACAAAATAGACTTTAAGACAAAAATATCATAAAACACAAAGAAGGGTTTTACGTAAAGATAAAAAGATCAATTCACCAGGAAGATAAAACATTTATAAATAACACTAGTATTTGTGAAAAGTTCCCTTTTACTTACTGTTATTAATTTTGATTTTTTTGTGTGTGTGTGTTTGGAGTGATACATGGATTGATGTTGTTCTTTTTCAATTTGTTAAGACATGTGTGATCTAACATGTGACCTATGCTGAAGAATTTTCCGTGTGATTGAGAAGGATGTGAATTCTGCTGTTGTGTGAAAAGATCTGTCCTTGTGTGTTAGGACCATTTGGTCAATAGTGTTGGTTGTTGTGCTATTTCCATATTGATTTATATGTGGAAAATCTATCCATTATAAAGAGTGAAGTACTGAAGTCTCCTACTACTACTGTATTATTATTTCTCCCTGAAGTTCTGCCAGTGTTGGCTTTATTTATTTAGGTGCTGTGATGATGGGTGCATATATATACTTATATAGGTATATCTTCTCAAGGTATTGATATTTTCATCATTATATCATAAACTTCATTGTGTCTTGTGATTACTTTGACTCACAGTATATTTTGTCTGGTGTAAGTATAGCCACCTCTGATCTCTTTTAGTTATGACTTACATGGAATTTCTATCTCCATCCCTTCCTTGAAAGAATGGAGAAAGACCATATATGTCCTTAAATTTAAATTGAGTTTATTCTAGGCAGAATATAGTTTGATCTTTTTTTTTTTTTTTTGAGATAGAGTCTCGCTTTGTTGCCCGGGCTAGAGTGAGTGCAGTGGCGTCAGCCTAGCTCACAGCAACCCCAAACTCCTGGGCTTAAGCGATCCTACTGCCTCAGCCTCCCGAGTAGCTGGGGCTACAGGCATGCGCCACCATGCCCGGCTAATTTTTTGTTCATATATATATATATATATATATTTTAGTTGGCCAGATAATTTCTTTCTATTTTTAGTAGAGACGGCGGGGGGGGGGGGTCTCACTCTTGCTCAGGCTGGTCTCGAACTCCTGACCTCGAGCGATCCACCCGCCTCGGCCTCCCAGAGTGCTAGGATTACAGGCGTGAGCCACCGCGCACGGCCTTGATCTTTTTTTTTTTTTTTTTTTTTTAATTCATTCAGCCACTCAACGTCTTTAGAATCAGGGGTTGAATCCATTTACATATAAACTAATTTTTGGTAGGTAAGACCTTACTATTACCATTTTGTTGTTTTCTCTGTTTAGCAGACATGTATATAGAAACGACTACAATATACCTTTAAAAAACCCAACTGAAACAAATCACTAACAATTTGACTTTAACAAGAGCATTTGTCTAATTATGTTTAATAAATAATATATTGGAGTTCAGGTTTATGAATTTATATATGCTTTTCATAGTATGTAGTTTATTTTCTTTTTCTATCTTACCTCTCACGTGTTGATGAGGTTGTGACAGATACATGGCTTCTGGAACAAAAAAACTCCAAGGGTCTTTCATGAGCTGGCTTGCGGGATTTGAGAAGACTTCCAGTAACAAATTCCTTGGCCTACCTGGTTAGCAAGAAGGGATTAAGAGTCTCCACGTCCTGTTCATTGAGGCTTAGGAATTAGAAGTAGGACTGAATCAAACCACATAGTCTTTGGTTGTTGTTCATTCTCCTCGTGGAATGAAAAGGACAGAGAGTCCCGAAAGCTGATAGCTTAGAGTGGATATAAAACAATAAAACTTGCTTCATACACAGCCACCAAGCTGCTCGAAATTAACGTTGACGGTGTCTTGCTTCCTGTGGTTGACGAATCTTCTTCCCTGACCGACTTCTCCCTCCCCATCTATCCCAATAGCAGTCACCCTAAGGAAAAGAGGAGTATCTTGGAGACAGGGTATACAATAATACGAAAGCTGGAGATCTACCAGGCCTCAGAACTTTTCACTGTGACGTCAGGACTCGCTGACCATTGCACGGGCGGGAGTGGGGATTTTAACGTTTGTGGGGGACGGTGGATTCTGAGTGTGGTTGGATTCGGGACTAGGGAGCTGCGAACGGCGAGTTTGAACCCGAACGGGCTAAAACGCACTCCCCTGAAGGAGCTCTGTGGGCTGCAGAAAGTTGTGGGCGGTGCTGGGGCGTTCCTGGGCGGGGCCCTCGCGGGAGAAGGGCGGGGCCTAGACTGCGGGCAAGGGGAGGGTTGGGATGGGGCGGGAGCCGCAGTGGGGGCGGGGCCTGGAAAGGGGCGGAACCAGGGCTCCCTCCGCCCCCTCCTTCCCAGGTCCTTGCCTTCTCTGTCAGTTCTGCCGCTGCGACTGGATCGACCGCATCACCATCAAGGAGAATCTCCCGGTATCTCTCCCTTCCTGCCTATTTTAAGTAATTATTTCAACGATTTAAAGCAAAAGAATAGAGTTGTAGTCGGCCGCTTACATTGAACGCTGAGTTGTTTTTTCCTCTGAATTTGAAAACGGTTTAAATGAAAAACTCCCTTTGTGAGCGGGTGAAGACACAGGTTCTACGCATGAGTACGACTCAGTCTGGGGAAGGGTAGCAGGAGAGGGTGCAGTGGCCTCAGCGAAGGAACGCTGTGGGGCGGTGGCTGCCCCGGGAACTGGCAATTGGAGCGGCTTATTTAATTAAGCAAGGACCTGAATGGTCTGCGTAGCTGGTGGAAACGAGAGGTGAAATGCAAAACTCCCTATTTACACACTAGAGCTGAATTCTAAATTCATTTCTCTTTCAAATAACTTTGGGTGGCATCTAATTTTTTCAAGTAGCTGAAATTGTCTTTTGGCCAACATAAAGGTCACTGATGAATAGTCTATGTATGTGTCCTAAGGACAAATGCCAATTACAAATGAGAGGCTTTTTTCTCCTTTGAGAACAAGGGGAGTCATTTTCCTCTCTCCTCTTTTTGTCAGAACGTTTACCTTAGAAAACTTGTAAATTTGAATACTTTCTCCTGAAATGTATATTTTTAGAAACTAAATAAACATTTTGTTAGCGTAATAACCTGGGAATGTCTTTCTGAGGGCCTTGGGAGCCATCCCTTTGAAATTTCACTATCGAGGGAGATATCTCCTCTATCCCTCAGTTTCTGTGGGACTGTAGGAGCCTAACTAGAGTGAGCATATGTCCCTATGCTGTGAAACTAACATCTGTCCTAAAGATATGGTTTAAGGTTTTTCCCCATCCCTCTGGATAAAGCCAATTTGCTAACATGGAAGGTCATCCCAGTTACCAAGTAGAGTCAGGATGAACTATATATGTGTTCCCAAGGGTGATGTTAAGTTCTCTTACTTCAGGCTAATTAGTGTTTATCTTGAAAACAAATGCATAATGGGTTGAAATTGTAATATTTTGCATCTGTCTTATAAGAGACGTGGAGGCATAAGTCAAAAATCTTGTGATTGAGGAAACATGTTTTTATTTATTTATTAAAAAATATATTATTTTTATTTATATTGAAGTCCATCTTGATCCTTTGAAAATTTTAGAAGCAACCAACTCCCCACATATAAAACAGATTCATGACTTTCAGATATGATCAGCTTATCCTCTGCTGTTCTGAATTTAATGAAAAGCTCCACAATCAACTTATTTCTTTGCTTTGGATCATAGAAATCCATGCTAAAAGTTTTTTCTTGTCAACATAGCTACTTAGCAACATTGCATAATAGAGACATCTATCTTGTAAAGATCCTCAAATCTATCCCAGGTAGTGCATCTTTAAAAAATATGCCAAAGCTGGGCACCATGGCTCATGCCTGTAATCCTAGCACTCTGTGAGGCTGAGGGAGGAAGACTGCATGAGCTCAGGAGTTTGAGGTTGCAGTGAGCTATGATCATGCCACTGCACTATAGCCCACATGACAGTGCAAGACCATGTCTCAAAAACAACAACAAAAAACAAAGAAAATATGTTGATATAGGTCATGGTGGCATGCACCTGTAGTCCTAGCTCCTTTGAGGGCTGAGGTAGCAGGATTGCTTGAGCCCAAGAGTTTGAATTTAGCCTGGCCAACATAGTGAGACCCTGTTTCTAAAAAAAAAAAAATAATATAAAAAAAAGCCAATATATCTTATTTTCATCTGTGTGCCATGCCAGTACATTCTGCTCATTTTAACCTGCTAATATTTTAATTATGGTAATTTTCATATCTAACCATGATAATATTTCAAATGATTACCACTTCAAGATGAATGAAACCTTCCAAAACTAAGGATGTGAGAGTAATACATATTTAATTAGTACATGTTAATTCAAAAACATTGCCATAAAATTATTGCTGGCAGACATGAGCCTATTTCAAATTTGAAAATGTAGTTTTACTTTCTTAAGTGTTCTTTAAAAGAGAATAATCTGTCTGCCCAGTCAGTTAGAAATATTGCAGAATCAATTATTCTTTAGGTCAATATATCCAGTGGTCTTCTGAAGACCTTTTTATAGGCTTTGTTATCCACTCATGCCAGAATATTGAAGAAGAGAAAACAAAGAAAAGATATTAAAAGATATAAAAGATATAAAAAGATATTAAAACATATTACAATTTTTAAATAAAAGTACGTTTTCTAATTACGTTCATAATGCGAATTTGAAATTACAGTGTATTTAGGACATATTGATGTGAGCATACTATGATGTAAACGAAGTTTATCTTAAAGGTATTTACGGTTAACTCATCGCAAGGGTGGAAGAGAATAACAAATGTAAGGAACACCTACGTAATTTCCATCTATTTTTATAAGTTATGGCTTTTTTTTTTAAAGCAACACTTGGAGTCCTAACTTATTACTGGCCTTAGCCCTCCATGTCCCAAGCGTTGTCCTTGTGAAAGTCTCTGAAACTGAGCACAGGATTAACGCTCTCCCTCCAGAGTAAACGAGAACAGAAACAGAAAGGGTTTCTATTCTATTCTGCAGGGCGTCAGCATGAAGTTATAAATTCTGCCCAGGCAGGGTTTTGCATTTTACATTCCAATTTGTATCCCCTTCACAGGTACTTCCAGGGGTATTTAATTTAATTGTTAAACTTAATTTTCATTGGAGGAACTTTCCTGCATCCAACCTCAAGCCAAAGTTGACTCTCCTGGCCAGACACTACTTCCCAGACCGCTAGTTGTCCCAGCGTCACGACAGGTTTTGCTTCCTTAACGCGGAAAACCAGATGGGCCAGGAGCGAGGCCGCTGGACGCTCAGGCCCCGCCCACACCCCGCCCCCGTCCCCGCCCACACTCTCGGGCCCCTCCCCGGCCGGGCAGGTCCGGCGCGTGCCGTTCCGCGCAGACCCGGAAGTTGATTGCGTGGAGAGCAGGCGACCCCGCGTCTGGTGAGTTTTTCTTTATGTGGAGTAAGTCTCCGCTTCGCAACCCCCTAGCGCTTCTATACCTGGGATCTGGGGGCCGTACTGACCTTTAAATCCTAGCACCGCTCCTTCCACCCTGAGTAAATTCACACGTCCCAGTGAGAGTCCGGAGGTCTCTTCCCTTTGAGTTAAATCGCTGTGTCCCCCATCCTGTCCCCGGTCTTTCTTCCATAGGGCCATGGAGACACCTCCCTTCGCGCCGTGTCTCTGTTTAAAACCCGTCAGTGACTCCTACACTCGCCCCGCGCCACGCAAAGTCCTCACGCGCGAGGTGGGTTCACACCCTTCCAGTCCCCCAAACCTCGCCCTTGTTGACCCCTGGAGGGCAGCGCCGCAGCCCCAATCCTGGGGAAGCCGCGTCTTCTCCCTGACCCTGGGATTCTGCACACCCCACCTCTCTCCTAATCCATCCCTCGTCCTTTCCACCTTGGGCGGGGCCCTTGTCTCCAGGCCTCTTGGCAGTAACCACTTTCTCCGATTCCGCTTTGGGGGAGGTGACCGGGGCTTCCCTTGTGACACTGAGTGTTTTTTCATCCCAAATTCCTCCCCACTGGAAAATGTGCTCTTCAGGAGGGAGCATGTTATTCCTGTTCCTCCCGTGTGAATGTGTGGAGAAAGAGAGATGGCGAGCAAGAGAGAGGAAATAGAAAAATTTAGAAAAAGAAAGGAAGAATGAGAGAGACCCATAAACGGACAGCAAAGTAGAGGATGGGACAGGGATTTGCAGAGACAGGAAGAGTGAAAGAAGCCCAGAAAGTGTACGGAGAGAAAAGCTCAATCTCCTGAGTTGAAAGACAGCAAAATAGGGAGAGGGGCAGCCCAGGGAGAGGCAGCTCAGATAGAGAGGAGGGGAGGGGATGGATAATTTGGAGTTAGGGCAGACAGAGCAGCGGGGTGTTGGGACAACAAGAGGGGGCACCTGGTGACAAGGAGAGCAGAGGGGGAACCCCAGCAAGAGAGGAAGCCTAGGGATCTTAGGGTACCAGAGAGTGGGGACAAAGGGTTATAACAGGGAAGAGGAAATTCAACAGGGAGAGCAGAGGAGGAGCAGAGACACCAGAAGAAAGAGGCAGAAATATATGATATTGGGGACAATGAAAATATTGGAAAGAACAAAAGCAAGTGAAACAAGTTGCAAGAATGGGGCAGATCACATGTAAGAGAAAGAATAGAGGAGGGGAGAAACAGTAGTAGAGGAAAGGGACACAAATGAGGGCAGAACCCCACGTGGAAATAGACGAGAAAAGAAAAAAAAAGCGGGGGAAAGAAGGTGAAGATGAGAGAGATGTACAGAGTGAGGGAGGTAAACACAGTAATGAAGAAAGAGGGGACCCCTGGGTACAGATGAGTGGTGAGATGATTGAATTAAGTTGTGATATATTGATTTCTCTAATTATAATCTAATAAATTTAACATTTGTTGAAATAATACAGGTCTGAAACTGAGAATTGCAAAACTCCTATCTATGGAGCTGATGCATTTTATAATTCTTGGCATCACAAGCTGGCTTCCATTTGCAGTCCCTATTCTGCCAGAGGACAGTGACCTGACTCATTCACCCTCTTCCCTTTTCCTGGGATGGAGTAGGGTGTGGTGCAGTGTATGAGATAGGAGGAAAAACCAAAGTGTTTTTCCTACTGTCGCAATCAATATGTTAGTGAACACTCAACACAGAATACTTTACCTCTGGTCACCAAAATGTCTGAGGATTACTGCTCACCAACAATCAATTTCCCATCAGACACCAACTGTGTGATTTTTAATTTAACTCAACTCTGAAACTGCCTACCTGGGGTTAACATGAGATCCAATTCAGACCAGCCCCACTTCAGATGCCAGTCATGGGTCCCAGGTTGGGACCTGAACTTCTGACTGAGCAGCTATAAATTAGTATTTCCATGACCATTTCCTCATGTTTTATTAGATAGAGCTATTCACAAACTCAGGGAAAGTTTTTGCTTAGGTGTACCCATTTGTTATAAAAGATATAAAGGATACAGGTGAACAGCCGGAAGCAGAAGCCATTCTCACAAAATAACTGAAACCTAGGAGGGTGTTTTGAAAACCATGATTTTTATCCTCATCTGAAGGGAGGGGCAGTCTTTGGGACTGAATCTTAACCTGTGGGATCTGGCCCCATTGGTACTATGAAAATTGAGTTAAATTGTGGGGCATCTAGGTGGGAGTGTCCCAGAGACCTAGTCAGTATGGGAAAAACCACACACACCTTGTTGACTAGAGGTGAAGTACTCTGTATTGAGTGTGAGTAGTGTTTTGCTGTCTCAAACATTACAGTAAAGCAAAGAAATTTCCGACAGACCCACCTCCTATCTCAGGGCCTGTGATCTCTACTCAGTAGTGACTGGGAATGGTCTGTCCCTGTTCCTGGCTGTTGCTGGCCCTGTGATTGTGCACCACTTGCTAGCCCCACTCACAGTCTCAGGACAATGTGACATCTTTCCTCCATGGTGTCATCAATATTTGCTTACAGGACATTTTTTTGCTTGGTGTACCCCTATGGTGGTATTGTCCCCTAAAACACACAGATACACACACTCACACACACAAAACACATATACACATACATACACTCTAAAGCCTTTATTTTTCTCCCTTCCATCATTCAAGCAAAATATACCCTATTAACTACATTCTTCTCTATAGTACATAGCTCTCTTCTATGTTCCATTTGAAAGCACAAACCCTAAAGTCTTGTTTTGTCACCTGTCTTTAATTCTTACCTTGAATTCTTGATTTACCCCTTCCAGTCAAGGTTGCATATCCACCATTCCACTGATCCTTTCTTTTTCAGTCACCAGTGACTTCTCCATTTCTAAATCCAAGTTTTAATTTCCTGTGTTTGTCTTTCCTTTTCTGTCAGTAGCTTGTTTTTTCTTGGCTTTGAGGATATCTCTTTAAATTTTGAAAATCACTTTGTTTTAAATTTTTGTCACCTCTCACCGGTTCTTCTCTGAATATGGAGTGTCCCATGACTTAGTCCTTGAAGCCCTTTCCCTCTCTGTCCACACCCACTGACCTTCCTTACCATCTCACCTCCTGGTTTACACCCTACGTACATGTCTCCATTTCCCCTGCAGACCTCTCCCCTAAACTCTAGAATCCTGTGTCCAGTTGTCTCCTCATCTCTCTTCTGGGACGTCTAACAGGCGTCTCCCCCTACATATGTCCAAAAGCGACTTCCTAAACTCCCTCCAAATGTGTTTTCTGCAGTCCCGACATCTCAGGTGAGGGTGAGCCTATACTTCTTCAGACTTCGTGGAGCTTCTCATATTTTAAGTGTGTTCATGCTTAAAATAAAGAAAAAGTCACATGTTTACTTAAAATGCTAAAGAAATAAATCTTTTTGAAAATTCTCTTGAGGTGTGGGAGAGAAATGTTTGCAGACCTGGGTCCTCCCTGCTCTGCTCCCCCAGGACCTCTCTGGCCTCATCTCCTGCTTGTGTTGTCCTTGCTGGTTCTGCTCCAGCCACACAGGCCTCTTTCCTTCCTGGGGCCAAGGTGGCTCCTGCTTCAGGGCCTTCATGTGGGCTGTCCCTCTGCCTAGAACTTTCTGGCCCCTCAGCTGCAAGGGACAAACATCCTTCCTTCCTGGGGTCTTTTGTGTATTATCACTTTCTCAGTGAGGACTTCTGTGACCCTCTCCTCCCTCCGCCATTTAACATTCCTGCCACACCTCACCCCCACATATGGTCCATATCGGCTGCTCTTCGTGTTTCTTCACCTTCCACTGTGTAGGTGATGACGTGTCCCCAAGGGACAGCAGAGCCTGAAAGTGGGAGGTGTGCTGGCCTTGTCCCCTCTGAGTAGACCTCAACCCTAGCCTCACATTACAGTGCTGAGGAGTTTTGCAGCTACATGTTTTGTGCCCCCTTACCAGAGATTCCCATTCACATACTCAGGCTGCTACCTGGCCCTAATAATATTTACAGTGCCCAAGTGACTGTAGTCTGTGTCCAGCATTCACCACCAAGACTCTGTGTCCTCCATTTCTGTGGGCTGAGATCAGCCTGTGATCCACTCAGGGGTGAGAGGGGCTGTGCTGTGCATCGGGTTTGGTCAGTGCCAGGTCTGTGCCCTGGAGGGGGGCTCAGCCCAGCCCAGCTCCCCACTGCTGCAGCGAGTGGTGGGGGCTTCACTAGGAGGGGAGTGAGTTCTGAAGAAAGGGGTCAAAACTCCCTTGTTGGTCTTCCTGTAGAAGTTTTTTGTCCCTCTATCCCTCTCAGTGCAGTGGGCAACAGAGAACCATTTTTACACAGGGTGAGGACTTCCCTATGTGTGTGGTTGTGGCACAGGAAGGGGGTGTGTTGATTCTCAGCATTTAAAAGCATATTTTTGACATTCAGGATTGACTTCTAAAGACTCATGTTGGATGAAGAAGAAGCCCAGAAGAGGAGGAAGAGGAAGGAAAACCAGTCAGGAATGGCTTTGACTCAGGTAACATTATATTATCAGTGGATTGTCCTACATCTTTTTTCTTTCTGAAATGCCAGGCATTGGAGTCGCTGATCTTCTCTGTCTCGGAAGCATCCTGCCTGGCATGTTTGCTCACACTCACCCATGCCTTGCCTCAGTCCCTCTCATCTCCACTTAGATTCAAGGTCACCATGACCCAGTGACATGACCCTGTGAAGAGGTTCCACTGGGCACAATCCTGGGAAGGGCTTCACACGCAGACATGGATTGGAGATGGGGTGTGGGTCCCCTAGTGTCAGTGCTGTTGGGCAGCAGGGATTGTTTAGGGGCCACATCTGGAGGCACTGCCACTCTCTGTAGACCAGGATTAGAGAAGCTGCATGTGAGGTCATGTGTGAATGTACACATACACATATATATTGTCACAGGTTTTAGATTCTGAATGTCCACTTGGTGTGTCAAACTGAATATCTAACACCTCTATAGAGATACAGATATAAGCTTGTGTTAATTTTTTTATTTGTATTTCTTGTATTGTCCACAAAAATGAGAAATCTAAACTGATTCAGAGAATATCATAACTTCTTATGGAAAAGTATAATAAAATGCAATTACAGACACGTAAGGAGCTCAAACTTACGTTAAGCATGGATCTGTCAGAATGCTCACTTCAGTTGAATCAATCCTTACAACTCTTTTCTCATTTTGCCTGAATATAAGAATTTGTCCTATAGCCCATTGGTGAACTATGTTTTACATTTTAGGGACATTTGACATTCAGGGATGTGGCCGTAGAATTCTCTCAAGAGGAGTGGAAATGCCTGGACCCTGCTCAGAGGGCTTTATACAGGGCCGTGATGTTGGAGAACTACAGGAACCTGGTGTCCCTGGGTGAGGATAACGTGGCTCTTGACGTCGGGATCTGCCCTTGTGTGTCTTTGCGTTTTCTCTGTGTGCCTCTTGGGAGCCCCTGCCTTGCTTGACTGAGATGGAAGCCTTATTGACTCAGAAATGAAAGTTCCATAGTGTTTTCTGGACTTTAAATGTTCCCTTTCTTCAGCTGTCCTCTCCTGTCATGATACATCATTTTGTGGTACAAGGGCTTACATTTGCAAAAACCTTATGGCAGACTTTTTAAATGTCCAGGTCCTGTTATCTAACCTTCACTTTATGATTCAGTAGTTCTCAGAAGAGATCTTGATGTTTGTATAGTACAGTATTGTACGTATTCAGAAGGAGGCTATTTATGGATGAATTTGTGAAATATTTTCTTGATCCATTTGTAATGTCCTCTCTCCTACCTAAACGTAGGAAAATTTTGGAAAAACCACAGCACTTCTTGATTTTTTTCTTTTTATAAGCAGGAATCTCGCTTTCTGACCTGAGTGTTATCTCCATGTTGGAACAAGAGAAAGAGCCCTGGACTGTGGAGAGTAAAGTAAAAACAGCAAGAAACCCACATGGGGGAGAATGGATGAAAGGTGTGAACTCAGGTAAGAGCTCAGGTAGGCACACTGGAAGCAGCACCATTAACCAGTGGTGGGAAACTCTGCAAGTGGGAAAGTTCTGTGGGTAAAGAAAGGTTTGAGTCCTGTGAGCTCTGAATGGAAATCTCTCTTTGCCCCCACTTACCACTCTGTTCTTTAGACGTGTAACAGTTTATCCTTTTACCCTCCAGGGGTTCTGCAGTTTAAACAGAGTCCGAGGCAGAGTCTTTATCATGGTGGACAACACACTATCATCTGGCTTCTGTGAACTCTTGGTCCCCTCCCTCTGTGCAGCACAAGGAGGGCCATTTACAAGGGGTCTCTTTCCCCCATGGCATCTCCTGTGCTTGATTCCATCTGATGCTCAGGTCTCTGTCCGTATATATTACAGCTGACGCCCCCATAGACCTAATGCCTTGACCTATTCAGGTTCTACCGCATTTCCTGTACTTGGAGGACCTAATCAGGAGATGGGACAATGTTGGCTGCTCTTCCTTTGCATCTGGGGCCTGGAAACTGCACAGAGCTGTCTCCAGCTCTCCCTGCCTGTTCAGGTCTGTTTGAAATAGAAAGAGCCAAAGTGTTTTTCCTCTTCTCTCATGCCACTCGCTGCAGAGTGCTTCACTTCTGGTCAGCAAAAATTGTAGGGATTTCTCCCCACCAGCAACCAATTTTTTGATGGCCATCAACTGGATTTCCTGTAATTCACTCTGACTCTATCTGGAGTTAGAATCGGATCCCACAGGCTAAGGGCTGAGTCCCCAAGCCTGCCTCCCACCTCAGATACCAATTACAAGTAATAGGTTGTCACCTTCCTTACTGACCAACCAGCTGTAAATTGGGGTCCCCTTGACTCCTTCTCAGGTTTGATTAATTTACTAGGCCAGCCCACAGAACCAGAAACATAAATGTTCTTATGTTTACTGGCTTATTATAAAGGATATTTCAGAGGTTACAGTTGAACAGCCAGATGAAGAGACTCACAGGGCAAGGCACATGGGAAGATTCACAGGACACACCATCCTCCAGGCACGTCCATGTGTTCAGCACTTGGAAACTCTCATAATCCCATAGTTTAGAGATTTTTATGGAGGTTCCATCAGATAGGCATGATTGATAATTACCTCAATCTCTAGCCCATCTCCTCTTTTAGGAGGATGGTGGTCGGAGCTGAAAGTTTCAGGCTTTCAATCATGACCTTGTTTTCTGGTGACCAGCCTACATCCAGGAGACCACAGAGGTTGACTCATTAGAACAAATCATACTGCTGTCACCTGGGAGATCCTAAGGTATTAGGAGTCTGTGTCAGGAACCAGGGAGGAGAACAGTCTATGTATTTCTTCTTATTTCAGAAGGTCCCTCACTCATTCTTCAGTTCTGCTTTATCCACAAATTATTGGTGTGTATAAGAGGGGACTGGGGCACTTGGGAGGCCGAGGCGGGCGGATTGTTTGAGCTCAGGAGTTCGAGACCAGCCTGAGCAAGAGCGAGACCCCGTCTCTACTAAAAAATAGAAAGAAATTATCTGGCCAACTAAAAATATATATAGAAAAAATCAGCCGGGCATGGTGGC
>CM052449.1:18549567-18565572 GCA_028533085.1 Varecia variegata | reverse complement strand
TAGCTGGGACTACAGACATGAGCCACCATGCCCGGCTAATTTTTTCTATATATATTTTTAGTTGGCCAGATCATTTCTTTCTATTTTTAGTAGAGGCGGGGTCTCGCTCTTGCTCAGGCTGGTCTCGAACTCCTGAGCTCAAACAATCCGCCCGCCTCGGCCTCCCAAGTGCTAGGATTACAGGCGTGAGCCACCGCGCCTGGCCTAATTTCTAGTTTTATTTCATTATTGTTAGAATAAATAATTTGTATGACTTCAGTGTTTTTATATTATCAAAAATTTTTTGTATGTCCTGAGGTGTATTCTGGAAATTGTCCCTTGGATACTTCAGAAAAAATTGTATTCTGCTGTCATTGGGTGGTGTGTTCTGTATAAGTCTGTTATGTTTAATTGGTCAATAGTGGTATTTGAATCCTCTGTTTTCTTCTTCTATCTGGTTCTAACCATTTCAAAATGGGGTAGTATAGTCTACTACTATATTGTGAAGGTATCTGTTTCTCCTTTGAATTTTATTAATGTTTCCATTTTATACTTATGGGCTCTAATGATTGGTGGCTATATATTTATAATGGTTATATTTTCTTGGTGAACTGGACCGTTTCATCATTTTATAATAACCTTTGTCTCTTAACAGTTTTGGAGTAAAAGTATATTTTCTCTGATATCAATATGGCTACCTCTGCTCTCTGCTGGTTACTATTTGCATGGAATATCTTTTTGCATCTTTTCAATTTCAGCCCTCAGAGTTAAAGGGATTCTCTTTTGCAAATTTAGTTGGGTCTTGTTTTCTTCTGGTTGTGAAGTTAAATGATTTAGATTTGAAGTAATTAACTGATAGAGAAGGCCTTATAATTTCTGTTACATTACATATTATCTGTAGATCCTGTAATATCTTATAGACTTTTAAAATTTTTCATTACTCCTTTACTGGCCTTCTTTTGTGTTTTGCTGATTTTTTTTGTAGTGAAATGCTTTGATTGCCATCTCATCTTTTTTTGTTCTATACATTTATTTTTGTGGTTACCACTGCAGATATAGGGAACATCATAAAGTTATAACATTGTATTTTAAAATGTTAACAGCTTAACTTCAATTATGTACAGACAGAGCTCCCTTACAGCTCTGTTCTCCCTTTATGTTATTGATGTCAGAAATTATTTCTGGGCCGGGTGCGGTGGCTCACGCCTGTAATCCTAGCACTCTGGGAGGCGGAGGAGGGTGGATCGCTCGAGGTCAGGAGTTCGAGACTAGCCTGAGCAAGAGTGAGACCCCGTCTCTACTAAAAATAGAAAGAAATTATCTGGCCAACTAAAATATATATATATGCAAAAAATTAGCTGGGCATGGTGGCGCATGCCTGTAGTCCCAGCTACTCGGGAGGTTGAGGCAGTAGGATCCCTTCAGCCTCACTCACCATTTTCTTAGCTATTCACTCATCTACCACACACTAGGTACTTGTAAACAAAAAGGGCAGGTGATCTGAGGGTGGCTTCCACAGAGTCCTGGCCATTTCAGAAGCCCGTCAAGCAGAGGTCCAACCATGACCAATACGCTGCCCTTTGTTAATCTTGCCTCTCCATACTCATTCTAAAGTGCTCAATAGCATTTATTTTAAAAAGGAAAACGAACCAAAGTTCATACTAAGATGGAAGTCCCTTGATATATGACAAGCCTATGGATGGAAGTCTTTGTTTTCAGGTCTCCAGACACAGCCATGGTTTAAGGACCATGCCAGGGTCTTTATAGAAGCCTTGTGGTCTCTGGAACCTGTAAGTTCAGAGTTGCAGAAACCTAGTTTTGCTCCATAATTTCTATTTTTTAAAAAGTTTCTCTTTTATTTGATATTCTCCTTCTTTCAAGTATTTTGTCCTTCATTCATTTTGTTGTGTATCTCTGTTATCTTTTAAGCTCATTTAACATCTTGGGATTATTGCTTTAATTATTTGTCAGGTAATTCAAAGGACTGTGTTTCTTTAGGTTTTGTCTTAGGGCTTTTATTTATTTATTTATTTTTTTGAGACAGAGTCTCACTTTGTTGCCCTGGCTAGAGTGAGTGCCGTGGCATCAGCCTCGCTCACAGCAACCTCAAACTCCTGGGCTTAAGCAATCCTACTGCCTCAGCCTCCCGAGTAGCTGGGGCTTTTATTTTTATTCCTTTTATTTGACCATACTTTCCTGCCTTTTTGTAGTCCTTGTAATTTTCAGTTTGGGTTTGGGCCTTGGTAAAACAACCACCTCTCCAAGTCTTTTTGCCCTAAAATTGTGCAGAAAGAGACCTTTTACTCATCAGCCTGTTATAAAGGATCTAGGTGCACTCACTCCTCTTCTGGGGATGTGTCCTTCCTGACTTTTATTGTGTACTATTACTAATGTTTATATAGCTGTTTTTAAATGTTACCTTTTCCGTAAGAGGCCCATTCCTGCCTGTTTTCAGGGGATTTTGGTTTCTGTTGTATTTCTGTGCTCATAATCTCTCTCAAATGCACCCATAATCTTCCTGGCTCCTACAGACCCTCCACTGCTCCAGGATGGCACCTCACTCCCTTATGTTTTCAGCATTGCCAACATGATATACTAAGTATGCTGATATTCCTTTCAATGTCTGAGTCAGGTGAGGCAGATTCTAATCCTTCTCTTAGAATGTAGACATGCCAGAACCATGGGTTCAAGTTCTACTCCTTTCTTGCTTTCCTAGGGAGAAGCTATACATTGGGAGGTGATGCAGAAAACAATCCTGTTAACAATGGATGTGGATTAAGCTTTCAGCTATATCTGCCAGAAATGCAGCTATTTCAAGCTGAAGGGAAAACTCATGAATGTAATCAAGTTGAAAAGTATATCAACCATATTTCCTCATTTTCACCACTTCAAAACATTCCTTCTGTCAAAACCCACATTTTTAATAAATATAGGATTGATTTTGTTGATTCTCCATTACTCACACTAGAACAGAAAGCATACATTAGGGAAAAACCTTACATATGTAATGAATGTGGCAAAGCCTTTAGTAAATCTTCAAGCCTTACTAACCATAGAGTGATCCATAATGGTGAGAAACCTCCCAAATGTAAAGAGTGTGGCAAGATCTTCAGGCACAATTCAAACCTTGTACGACATCGGAGAATTCATACGGGAGAGAAACGTTACAAATGTAATGAATGTGGCAAAGTCTTCAGATACAATTCACAACTTGCAGAACATCAGAGAATTCATACCGGAGAGAAACCTTACAGATGTAATGAATGTGGAAAAGCCTTCAATCGAGTTTCACTCCTTGCACAACATCGGATAATTCACACTGGAGAGAAGCCATACAAATGTAACGAATGTGGCAAGGTCTTCAATCGAGTTTCACTCCTTGCACAGCATCAGAGAATTCATACTGGAGAGAAACCTTACAAATGTAACGAATGTGGCAAGGTCTTCAGTCAGATTTCAAGTCTTGCTCGTCATAGAATAATTCATACTGGAGAGAAACCTTACAAATGTAATGAATGTGAAAAGGCCTTCAGCCACAATTCAAAACTTGCAGAACATTGGAGAATTCATACTGGAGAGAAACCTTACAAATGTAATGAATGTGGCAAGGTCTTCAGTCGAGATTCACGTCTTACTCGACATCGGAGAATTCATACTGGAGAGAAACCTTACAAATGTAATGAATGTGACAAGGTTTTCAATCAGATTTCACACCTTGCTAGACATCGGAGAATTCACACTGTAGAGAAACCTTACAAATGTAATGAATGTGGCAAAGTCTTCAGATACAATTCATATCTTGCAGAACATCAGAGAATTCATACAGGAGAGAAACCTTACAAATGTAATGAATGTGAAAAAGCCTTCAGTTGAGTTTCACTCCTTGCACAACATCAGAGAATTCATACTGGAAAGAAACCTTACGAATGTAATGAATGTGGCAAGGTCTTCAATCAAGTTTCAAGTCTTGCTCATCATCGAACAATTCATACTGGAGAGACACCTTACAAATGTAATGAATGTGGCAAGATCTTCAGTCGAGATTCACATCTTACTCGACATCGGAGAATTCATACTGGAGAGAAACCTTACAAATCTAATGATTGTGGCAAAATCTTCAGTCAGGTTTCACACCTTGCACAACATTGAACTGTTCATACTGGATAGACACCCTACAAATGTAATGAATGTAGCATGGTCTCAGGCAAGAGATATCCTGTACAGTTCATCAGAAAATTCATACTGGAGGGAAATCTTACGAATGAATGAATGTGGTAAGGACTTCAGTCACAATTCACACCTTGCACAACATCTGAAAATTCATTCATGACTGAGACCTTACAATTTCAGTGAGTATGGCAAATTCATCATAAGTAGTAGCAATTTTTTTTTTTTTTTGAGACAGAGTCTCGCTCTTTCGCCCTGGCTAGAGTGCCGTGGTGTCAGCCTAGCTCACAGCAACCTCAAACTCCTGGGCTTAAGCAATCCTTCTGCCTCAGCTTCCCGAGTAGCTGGGACTACAGGCATGCACCACCATGCCCTGCTAATATTTTTCTATATATTTTTAGTTGTCCAGTTAATTCTTTCTATTTCTTTAGTAGAGACAGGGTCTCGCTCTTGCTCTTGCTCAGGCCGGTCTCGAACTCCTGACCTCCAGCGATCCACCCACCTCAGCCTCCCAGAGTGCTAGGATTACAGGCGTGAGCCACCGCGCCTGGCCATAAGTAATAGCATTAATCAACATCAGAGAGTGCATACTAAGGAGAAATTCAATAAATGTATGTGTCAGAGGCTTTATCGAGGCCTCATAGCACAATGGACATCAAAGTGTACATCTTTGATAAAACCATACAATGGAATGTGAATACATATTCAATGAAACCATACAAATGGAATGGAATGTTACTATAGAACATCAGAAGATTTACACAGGAAATAACTCAGTCTCTTGTTCTCCAGTATTAAACTATGATATTATATTACATGCTGGAGATAATTATGAGTCAAAATAAGTTGAACTTCATTACATGATATATAGCATATGTTCAAGGTCATATGGAAATGGTCCATTATATTTAGGTTATAAAATAATTATTTGGGTTTTTTTGAAATGACTACTTTTTGTAAGTATCAACTTGAAATTTGAAATCTCTCCATATGCCTTCCATACTGATGTCTTGGAAAGAATGAGTTGACAGACTGACTTGACTAGTGAGAATCATTTCTATCCAGTTTCCTGGAAGAATAAGGACACTTTATTTTGAAACTAAATATTGTATGATTTAGAGAGTATGGAGATGGGCAGACAAAAAGATAAAAATATGATATCAGTCATTATGCTTATTGGATTCACCACACCCTTCTCCTGACAGAAGGGCACAGTGGTTATAGGAAAGATGTTCTGCCAATAGACTGAAATAGAGCATGACCTTTGGAAATTGGGATTTTTATCAGAAGAGAATAATATGTTATTAGGAACTGATTATGTGGTAGAAAAATGCAGAGGAAACAGTGGCCACCTTCTCCACTGAATGGCAATAACTTTTATTTAGCAAAGACTGATGAAAAGTTAGTCTTGTTTTTGAAATTGAAGAGAGAAGACATATCAAGGTAGAGATTTTAATCAAAGCTATGAACATAGGATGTTCCTGAGTAGGATTCACACTTTCCTACTGGCAATGTAATTTGAAACTATTTTATATAGATGTCCTAGTTCTCATGTTTTAACTAAAAAAAAATTAATTTTTTTATAACTATGAGTGAATCACATTTTATCTACCAACAATATTTTATTCTACCTCAGGAGGATACTTCACAACAGACAATAATAATATACTATTAGTCCCTTAATGTTGAAGCATCTAGAACATTCTTGTGTGGGTGTGGGTGTGAAATCAAGCAACATAACACATTTTGATACATATGCTTAGGTCAGTATGATTTCGGGTAGTTATTGTTAGCACTTGAGTTATTCTCTACACAGATCCTTACTTATGTGGGTACGTTGAAAATCCCTTAACAGTGCAACTTCAGACTCACATATCCTCAAACATGCATTGCTGTTGATAAAACATGCACTATATTATTATATTTCTACGTGTCCCTTTTTGTGTGCCAAATTAGACCCATGGCATGCACCTTCATTTTTCATGAAGCAAAAATATATAGTAGTATGGCAAATATTATAAAATGAAAATGTGTGGTGAATAAGGATAAAAATACACCATCTTTTTTTTGTCCTTGCTGTGGTCAGTATTTATAATTTGAAAATATTAATGTTCATGAACTTCCACATATGAATGAGCATACAGAATGGAAACTTTGGTAGATAAAGTGGAAACTTCCTATATTTACCCTCATAACCTTTTTGGTATGTTCTATTTTTGACCACTCCACTGGAACTTGATTAAAGTGAAACTGACATTGAGTTTGGATGTTGAGAGTGATAACACTATACATTAAAGTGTTATGAGAATGTTTGTTACATAATGAGGCTTTCTGGGGAAAGCAGCTTGTCCAAAACTGGCTTTGTTGAACTGGTATATAAGACTGACTTTCAGTGTTATGATTGCTAACGGGCGGGTTTGCGATGGAGATATCCACTTGTGGTTTGAACTTCTAATTGCTGTCGAAGGGAATACTCAGGGTTTATTGTCAGCTTGACCAGGTAGGCAGAATAAGCTTAGGGAGTACAGGGGTGTAACATCACCATCACACAATGTAGTCTGACTCTTTAGTACAATATTGTATCTTTACTCTTCAAACTCCCAACGTCTTAGGAAAGATCCCAGTTTTCTCATGGTAATGGCGTACTACATTCCTTTCTTGGCTGCACAATACGACTATTGAAAAATGTTTGTGAAATACTGTTTAGTTAAATTGCCTAATAAATTTTTATAGCCAATGAAAATTATTGTCTGGAAGAGTTTATTATATAATCAAAATGATTAAGTAACTTCATTGGAAGAGCATTTTTCCAAAAGGTGTGGAACTGAGGAATATATTCCATAGTTCATACTTTTTTTTTGTTTTTGTGTATAGTTCTTTTACAGGTTTTTTTCCCCATCCAGGCACATTCCAGTAAGTGGCTGATTCAGTATCTAATCTATGTTGTCTGGTTATAAAGACAAGTTTCTTAACCGTGGAGCTTCAGTAAGAAGGCTACTTATTTTTGTCCTTCAAATTATCAACATCTGTATTTTTTAAGTATCTCCTGTCATTCTTAAATGGTTTATGTTCATCCATCCTTGAGATTGTGTTATTCTGTCTACACTATGATTTCATAGCCCAGTACTACCTGTGAATTAATAGTTAAATTAATCGGAGATACACAAATGACCACATAATCCTGTAAGAACGATTATCCAGTTTTTCAGCAGAGGCCTCCAGTCCCTGAGGTGTTAGTTTGTGATTCATCAATATCAATTCACAGACCTGCACTTAACAATTCATCAGTAGTGGCAATTAGAATACACATTTCCTGAGCTGAGCATATTTGAAAATCTTGTGTTCCCTCTGCCAATTTCCAGAAACAATTACAGGTTTCTAAAGTACCTCACCGAGAACACATTGTAGTGTTTGGTAGGAGTTCTTCCTTCTAAAGTATCTCTGAAGGCAGACAGGGGTCCACGTGGAAGAGACAGAAAATGCTGATGTCTGACACTTGATGGGTAGTAATGTTGGCAGTCTTTTCATGTGCCTATTTGCTTTGTGTTTATGCATCAGTGAAATGTCTCTTCATATGTTTGTCCATGTTATACCTTGATTATTTTTCTTTTTTTGCAGGAATTCTAGAATTCTTTGTATAGTCTGTCTTTTGTCAGATGTTTGATACACAAATCTTTTCTGTGACTCTGTAGCTTTTCTTTCATTGTCTTAACAAGGTCTCATACAGATCAGAAGTTTTAAATTTGATAAAAATCCAGTCCATCAATGTTTTTTTTTTTTTTTTTTGAGACAGAGTCTCACTTTGTTGCCCGGGCTACAGTGAGTGCTGTGGCGTCAGCCTAGCTCACAGCAACCTCAAACTCCTGGGCTTAAGCGATCCTCCTGCCTCAGCCTTCGAGTAGCTGGGACTACAGGCATGCGCCACCATGCCCGGCTAATTTTCTATATATATTTTTAGTTGGCCAGATCATTTCTTTCTATTTTTAGTAGAGACGGGGTCTCGCTCTTGCTCAGGCTGGGCTCAAGCTCCTGACCCCGAGCGATCCACCTGCCTCGGCCTCTCAGAGTGCTAGGATTACAGGCGTGAGCCACCGCGCCCAGCCCTGCAATTCACATTTTAGTTTGCCTGCCCTTCACAGAAAATTCCGGGGGTGTTTAATTTAATTACTGAACTTAATTTTAATTACAGGAACTTTCCTGAATCCAATCTCCAACCGACGTTGAGGCTCCCAGCCAGATTCCAGTTCTCAGACCGCTGAGGTGCTCCAGCCTCACGGGTAGGTTTTACCCGCTGAACGTGGACAGCTGAACGCCACGGGAGCGAGGCCCGGGGAAGCGCAGGCCCCGCCCAGACCCCGCCCACCCCGTCGCGGGCCCCGCCCCGGCCTCTCCTGTGCGCGCAGTTTCCCACAGCCCCGGAAGCCGCGAGCGTGGAGAGAAGGTGACCTTGTGGCAGGTGAGTTTCCCTTTATCTAGATTAAGTGTCCGCTGCGCAATCCCCAGCGCGTCTATACCCGGGATCTGGGGGCCGTACAGACCTTGAAATCCCCGCACCACTGCTTCCACCCGGAGTAAATTCAGACGTCCCAGTGACAGTCCGGGTGTCACTTCCCTTTGTGTTAAAATCAATTTGAGGCCGGTCCTATCCCCCATCTTTCTGCCATAGGACCATGAAGACACCGCCTTTTGCACCGTGCCCCTGCTTAAAGCCCTTCTGGGACCCCAAACTCCCTCCTGGCCATGTAAAGTGCTCACCCGCGAGGTGGATTCAGGCCCCCCAACCTCGCCCTTGTGGGCCTCTGGAGGGCAGCGCCGCAGCCCTAATCCTAGAGAAGCCTCGTCTTCTCCCTGGTCCTGGGATTCTGCACACCCCACTCCTGGCCTAATCCACCTCCCTCCCTTTCCTCCTTGGGCCGTGACCTTCTCCTCAGGCCTCTTCGCAGTCACCACTTCCTCCGATTCTGTGTTTGGGGAGGTGATGGGGTTGTGATGTGACACTGAATGTTCTTTCATCCCAAATTCCTGCCCACTAGAATATGTGCTCTTCAGGAATTAGGCATGTTATTTCTATTCCTTCGGTGTGAATGTGTAGAGAAAGAGATGGAGAACAAGAGAGAGGAAATAGAAAAATCTAGAAAGAGAAAGGAAGAATGAGGGAGACACATGAACACTGCAAAGCAGAGGTTGTGGGAGGGATTTACAAAGAGACAGGAAGAGTGAAAGCAGAAGCTGAGAAACTAGCAGAGGGAGAAAAGTGCTTGAAGCAATTTAGAGAAAAGCTTGATGTCCTGAGAGATGAAGGACAGCAAAGAAGGGAGAGGGGCAGCAAAGGGGGAGACACCTCAGAGAGTGCGGGCAGAGGATGGATGATTTGGAGCCAGGACAGACAAAGCAAGCACCCAGTTGCTCGGACCGCAAGAGGGACCACCTGGTGACAAGTAGAGCAGAGATGGGAATTTAACAGGGAGACCAGAGAAGGAGCAGAGACAGGGAAGAAAGAACCAGAAGTATATGAGATTGGGACAATCAAAAGATTGGAGAGACAGATCTAGAAGAGGTGAAACAAGTTTCCAGAATGGAGCAGAATAGGTAGAAGAGAAGCAATAGAGGGACGACAGGGAGAAGGAGCAGGAGAGAAGAGGACAACAAAATTAGGAGCAGAATCTCAAGGGGAAACACAGAGGAGAAAAGAAAAACAAGAGCAGGAGAGAGGAGGTGAGAATGAGAGTTATCTATGCAGTGAGGGAGGGAAACACAGTAAAGAAGAAAGAGGGGACCCTGGCTCCAGATGAGTCTTGAGATGATTGGGTCTGATGATTACGTTGTGACATATTGTTTTCTAATCTAATAAATTTAACACTTCTTGAAAATATACAGATGAAGTTGAGAATTGTACAACTTTTGTCTTTAATGTTGTTGCATTAAATAATTCTTGGCATCACAGGCTAGCTTCCACTTGCAGTCCCTATTCAGCCAGAGGGTAGTGACTTGACTCATTCCACTGTGGGTCACCCTCTTCCCTTTTCCTGGGATACAGGGTAGCGTGTGGTGCAATGTATGAAATAGGAGGAAAAACCAATACATTTTTCCTACTTTCACAATCAATACATTAGTGAGCACTCCACAAAGAATACGCCACCTCTGGTCACCAAAATGTGTGAGGATTACTCCTCACTAGCATGCAGTTCTCCATCAGACACCAATTGAGTGTTCTGTAAGATAAGGCAATTCTGACACTATCCACCTAGACATAAGATGGGATCCAGTTTTAGGGCTCAGTTCCACAGGATTGCCCCACATCAGATGTTAGTCCCAGGTGCCAGGTTGGGACCCGAACTTCTGACTGAACAGTTATAAATATTTTATTAATTTGATTGAGCTGTTCACATGCTCAGGGAAACATTTTACTTTGGTTTACCGGTTTGTTGTGAAGGATACTACAAAAGATACAGATGGACAGCCAGTAGGAGCAGCCATTCTCCTCCATTTCTGAGGCCTTCATTCTGCCCATGATCCACAGAGGCGTGAAGGGGGCTGTGTTCTGCATCGGGTTTCATCAGGGTCTGGTCTGTGCCCTGGACGGCGGCTCAGTCCAGCCCGGCTCCCCACTGCTGCAGTGTGGGCTTCACCAGGCGGGGACCGAGTTCAGATGAAAGGGGTCATAGACTCACTAGTTGGTCTTCCTGTAGGAGTTTATTGTCCCTCCTGGTGTCATGGACAGTAGAGAACCATCTTCTTACATGGAAACCCTTTCCTCTTCATATAGTTGTGACACAGAAAGGGGGTTGTTGATTTTCAGCATTGAACAGCATATTCTTGACATTCAGGATTGACTTCTGGAAAGTCATGTTGGGTGAGGAAGAAGCCCAGAAGAGGAGGAAGAGGAAAGAAAAGGAGTCAGGAAAGGCTTTAACTCAGGTAAAGTAATATTCTCAGTGGATTGTTCTTTCTGAAGTACGGGACACTGGAGTTGCTGATCTTCTCTGACTCTGAAGCGTCCTGCCTGTTGTGTTTGCTCACACTCACCCATGCCTTCCCTCAGTCCCTCTCATCTGCACTGAGATTCCATCTCGCTGTGACCCAGTGACATGACCCTGTGAAGAGGCTCCATTGGACACAGTCCTGGCAAGGGCTTCACACCCAGGCATGGATTGGAGAGAGCATGTGGCCCTGTGTTGTCAGTGCTGTTGGGCAGCAGGGACTGTTTAGGGGCCACATCTGGAGGCACTGTCCGATCTTTGTATACCAGGATTACAGAAGCTGCCCATGGAAGTCATGGGTTAGTGTGCACACATACATGTTAAATTCTGGAAAAAGAAACCTAAGATAACTTTTCTGCCTGATTTTATACTACATTTGAAGCTAAATGAGTGAATCACTATTTCTGATACCAAATCAGAAATACCACTATTTCTAATGACCAAGAATAGAATTGAAGGTTAGACATCAATGACAGAGATCATTTTCTCCAGTCATCTATATTAAAATATGAAATCAACATAAACATCTGACAATATTAGAAGAACTATATTAGAAGAAGTAAAGTCTAATGGAGTTATTTCAACCACTTCATTCTTCCTTTTAAGATGTTTTAGCAATTCTAGTACTTTACTTTTCTATGTAAATTTTCAGGTAACTTTATCTGTATCTACAAATTATTTTAATAGAAAATGTATTAGCCCTGTGTATCCATTTGTGATAATGTCACATCATTTCTGTGTTGAGTGTTCCAATCAACGAATTATTGTATGTGTCTATTGATTTGAATGTCTTTGATTTCTCTCATCAGCATTTTGTAGTTTTCAATATAAACATCCTGTGAATGTTTTCTTCAGTTGACTCATATTTCTTAGACTTTTCCCCTTTTGAGAATTCATAACATGGTATTTTATTTTTAATTTTAGTTTGTCTGAATTAATTGCTAGTATATAGATATATAATAAAATTTTTATGTTGATTTGTACCTTGAGGTCTTAAAATTTTACTTATTCTGGACATTTTGTAGATCCTTTGGTAATTTCTACATAAAACTATTTCATTAGTTTTCTATTGCTACCACAGCGACTGGCTTAAGCAACACAGATTTATACTTTTTCAGGTAACACAAGTTACAGTGATGAGGACATGGACACCCTTTTTGAGAGGCATTATTCAGCTTGCCACAACCATAATATCTCCTGCTAATGAACACACTATTATTTCTTCCTTTCCTTTCTCTATCACTTCTATTTCCTTTTCTTTCCTCAAGTCACTGTCTGGAAACTTTCATACTATCTGGAATAGTAGTGATAAGAGTGGACATCCTAGCCTTGTCCCCAACCTTTGGAGGAATCATTCAGTCTTTCACTATTATGTATGTTGTCGTCTGAGGTTCTGTAGGTGTTCTTTAATGGAGTTGAGGAAATTTCCTGGCATACCATTTTTCTGTATGGGCTGCACCGTTTTACATTCCCACTGAGTGTATGAGGATTATAATTTCTCCACGACTTTGCTTCTTTCCCCTACTTGTCACTCTTACACTCTTTCACTGCCCTCCCAACCCCTGTGTTACTCTCACTATGTAAGGCAGGACAACTGCTCACCCACTGGACAACCTTCTGAGGACATGGTTTAAATCAGTATATTCAGGGATGATGGCTCAGATACCACTATCTGTGAGGGATGGCTAAATAATGCTGTTAGCAGCACAGCTCAGCTCTTGTATCTCCCTTGAAGTCTCTTTTTATGTTCCTTTTATTTCCTGTGATGTGGTGTTCTCTTTGATGCCTGGGTGGACAAACATGTAGGTCCACAGTCACATCCTGTTTCTTTCCCTTTATGTGTAAATTGGGGTTAAATGCATAAATACTCTGGGCCTGCTGTCCTTATTGAAAAATAATGATAATTTACCTAAGGTATTTTAAACAAATTAGTGCTCTTACATGGCTTAGAATATTGCATGTTTTACAGTAAAGACTCTAAATTTCGTTTAATAAGATTTATAAATTTTTTCTTATGTTTATCATGGGATGTTCTGCTACTTGTCTTACTCAACTCATCTTGTGATATAACATGTTTTTATTAATTTCTTCTTGATTTTCCCAGTGCTATTATTGTTTTACAATTCATAATTGCTACTTATTTACATTATACATTATATAAGTTTGCTGTGGATTATTTAGAAATACAGTATATTGTTCTGTTTTTTAGCATTTTTTTCCTGCACAATAAATATGCTTTAAATATGTATAATATAGTATTTTTTTTGTCTTCAATTAACAGACAGTTATATATTTCTTCCCAATTGTTGTGTTCTGTGGGATCATGGTGGAAAAATACTTTCAGAGCTAACATAGGTTTGAGAAATGTGTTTTGGTCATAGGTTGTTTGAAACTAGACCTACCTAGAAACAATTTAAATGACATGTAATCATGCTTTCTTTATTAAAGACTCCTATTCCATTTGTGTTCCTAAAAGATGAAGATCATGATTTGAGGATTCATAACTCTGTTCAATATAAGTATTCCTTTTGGTGTAATATTACATTTTTGAATGTGAAATATTTATCATCTGTAATTAATTGCAAATGTATGTATGGGACTTTATATCTTGTAGATATCTCTTCTAAATGTGTGATCAAGGCATTGCCACAAAAACAGAGCAGTAACTCAGGAGAAGTATTGCAAACAGTGATGTTGGAAAGATATGAAAGCCATGATATTGAAGACTTTTGCTTCAGGGAAATACAGAAAAATACCCAAGACTTTGATTGTCAGTGGAAAGATGATGAAAGAAATGACAAAGAAGTGCATATGACTCAGACAGAAAAGGTTACTAGAAAAAAGATCAACATGATAGAAGGAACGCAGGAAACAAGCCCTTGAATTAAGCTTTGGGTCACAAAGTTTTGAATTGCAGCTGTTTCCAGCTGAATGGAAACTTAATGAATGTAATCAAGCTGAGAAGTCTGTCTTGGTTCATTAGTTTCACCACCACAAAATTCACTGTAGTGTATAAACCCACATTTCTCATAAATATAGAACTGTTTTGGTCTATTCTCCATTACTTACACAAGAACAGAAAGGAACTTAAAAAAAGGAAAAACCTTACAAACGAAGTGAGTGTGGCAAAGGCTTTGCGGTGTGATCAAGACTTATCTCCCCTCAGATAATCCATACTGGAGGGAAGCCTTACAAATTTAATGATTGTGGCAAGGCCTTCAGTTACAATTCAAGCCTTGCAAGGCATTGGAGAATTCACACTGGTGAAAAGTCTTACAAATGTGGTAAGTGTGGCAAAGCTTTTCATCAGCTTTCAAGATTGAATAAGCATCAGTTAATTCACACTAGACCAAAAACTGACAAAGACAGTGATTGTAGAAAAGTATTTAGTATTCATTCAAGACTTTCTAACCATCAGGTAATCCATACTGGAGACAAACCTTATAAATGTAATAAATGCCATGAAGTCTTCAGTTTCAAGTCATTCCTTGAGAGGCAGCAGAAAATCCACACCAGAGAGACATCTTAAAACTGTAATACATGCCACAGAGCCTTAGAGAACATTCAAGCCGGTAAAAATCAGGTGATCCATACTAGAGAGACACTTTACAAATGTAATAACTGTGGCCAAGGCTTTCATAAGCGTTCAGGCTTTAGGAAACATCAGGTAACTGGTGAAATGCAAAACTCTGTATTACGCCACTGGAGGAGAATTATAAATTCCTATCTCTTTGAAATAAAGTTGAGTGGCATCTAATTTTTTCAGTGAGATGAAATTTTCTTTTGGCCAACATTAAGGTTATGTTTGATGACTATTCTATGTGTGGGTCACAGGGACAAGTATGAATTAAAAATGAGAGGCTTCATTTCTTTTTTAAAATAAGGGAGATAACCCTCCCTGTCTCATCTTTTTGAGAGAACACTTGCCATAGAAAACTTGGGAGTACATTCTCCTGAAGTATGTATTCTTAGAAACTAAATAAAACTTTTATCAGCATAATGACCTATGGAAGGCAGGAATTGGGAGCCATCCCTTTCAAATGTCAGCATAGAAGAATAGAACACCTGTATCTCAGTTTCTGTGGGATTGTAGTAGCCTCCCTCACTAGAGTGGGCACTTGGATCCAAGTTGTAAAACTACTAACTCTTATAAAGATATGGCTGAGAGTTTTCCCCCTCCCTCTGGATGAAGCTAAGTAGCTAACACAGGTGGTCACCCTGATTACTGCATAGAGTCAGGATGAACTCATTTTAACTTGCTAATATTTTAAATATGCTAATTTTCATGTCTAAACATGATCATATTTCAATTGATTACCACTTCAAAATGGATAGAAGCTTCCAAAAATAAAGATGTGAGAGCAAAACATACATATTAGTACATGTTAATGCATAAATATTTCCATAAAATTACTGGTGGTAGAAATGAGGTTATTTAAAAATTGATAATCTCATTTTACTTTCTTCAGGGTTCATATGAAAAAGCACAACGTGCCCACCAAATAACCTTAGAAATATTGCAGAATTATTCTTCAGATGAAAATTGGCCCGGCGCGGTGGCTCACACCTGTAATCCTAGCACTCTGGGAGGCCGAGGCGGGTGGATCGCTCAAGGTCAGGAGTTCGAGACCAGCCTGAGCAAGAGCGAGACCCCGCCTCTACTAAAAATAGAAAGAAATGATCTGGCCAACTAAAAATATATATAGAAAAAATTAGCCGGGCATGGTGGCGCATGCCTGTAGTCCCAGCTACTCGGGAGGCTGAGGCAGAAGGATCGCTTGAGCCCAGGAGTTTGAGGTTGCTGTGAGCTAGGCTGACGCCACGGCACTCACTCTAGCCCGGGCAACAAAAGCGAGACTCTGTCTCAAAAAAAAAAAAA
>CM052449.1:18475060-18539605 GCA_028533085.1 Varecia variegata | reverse complement strand
AAGAACTGCCTATTGGTTATGCAATTAAGGAAGAAATATGAAATTTAAGAGGCAAAATCAATCATTTGAATTTTCCGACAGACCGATACTCAGTTTAACCTAGATCCGTTGACCATTCCCCACTGCTAACTGTTTTTAGGCCAGCTGAGATGTTAGAGGGAACACAGTCCACACGAGACCACCCTCACCTCTTACACTAACTGCAAGTTTGGCTGTTTCTGAAACCAAGCTCAGGTTTATTTTTTCTTCTTCTTATTTTTTATTTATTTATTTTTGAGACAGAGTCTCACTCTGTTGCCTGGGGTAGAGTGCCGTGGCGTCAGCCTAGCGCACAGCAACCTCAAACTCCTGGGCTCAAGGGATCCTCCGGCCTCAGCCTCCCGAGTAGCTGGGACTACAGGCATGCACCACCATGCCTGGCTAATTTTTTCTATTTTTAGTTTTTTGGCTAATTTCTTTCTATTTACAGTAGAGGCAGGGTCTCGCTCTTGCTCAGGCTGGTCTCGAACTCCTGAGCTCAAGCAATCCTCCCACCTCGGCCTCCCAGAGGGCTAGGATTACAGGCTTGAGCCACCGCACCCGGCCCAAGCTCAGGTTTAATAATTCTCTAGAAGGACTCACAGAACTCACTGAGAGCTTCTAAGCTCATTGTTACTGTTTATTATAGGGAAAGGATACACGGATTAAACTGAGAAAAGGAAGAGACACATGGGGCTGTATCTAGGAAGAATACCAAACACAGAGCATACTGTGTTCCTGTCCCCGTGGAGTCATGGATATGTTTCTTTCCTGGCATTGATATGTGACAGTACTCCTGCTAACTCTTGCCAATCATGGAAGCTCACACGAGCCTTGGTGCCCGGAGCTTTTGTTGGAGCTCCACCACTTATTGCCCAGGCAGCTGCCCTTTAGTCTCAGGTCTCTGACACCTTTAGTTCCATTCTCTCCAGAGGCAGATCTGACACTGTGTGGCCTGAAGCTCCCCATCATAAGTCACATTCTTAGCCTGTTTAGTGGCCAAGCTCACCAGCAAACAAAAACACTCCTTTTAGGCATGACATCCCAAAAGCCTTGAGATCACCTCTCAGTAGTTGAAAGCAAAGGCCAGTCCTCTCTTTGGGTGAGGTTAATTCTTCCCTACACAGGCCACTCCTGGCTTTTGGCGAAGGCTCTCTTAGAGCAAATGATCATAGTTGTCTGGGTATCTATATTTACTATCGCATTTACAGGAAAGACACAATGGTATCAATGTGAGTATTCCTAGCCTTTGGAGAAGCCCGTGTGGGGTAGAGGTAGACTAAAAGAAAGAGTAAATTGATTCTAAAAAGTTATTTCATACATTTTCATTTTTTTGTACTAACTTGTACTCATTTGCCTCTGTGATCTGCTGACCTCACTTTGGGTAAGGCTAGTTCTTCACTACACCCCCCATGGACTTGCAGGTCAAGGAAGAGCGCTGTATGGCTGACAACCCAGACTCCAAACACACACTCCTGACACACACAGGTGGTCAGGCACATACACAAGCACACAGAGGTGTGCACACTTACACATTTGAACACACTCAAATATGTACTTCCATACACAGTCATTTGCACACTGGCACATTGAGTTGCACTCCCACACTTCTGCACACACCTTATACAGACTCACCTACACATTCATACACAATGCACACACCCACACAAATGACAGCTCTACCCACCTTCACAAAATCACGCATGTAGTCAACAAGCGTGTGTGTATCTCAATAATGTATATGGAAGAATTGTGCATCTCTCCAAGGCAGTGAATGCCAAGAAAGGGGAGCTGTATCTGCCCTTTATATTCCTTCTGATCCAGCCATGGCCCACAAGGACAATATTTTAAATGTGCATCATTAAATAAGTACTATGAGCTCTACCACTTGCAGTTGGGGATGTGGTGAGAAGGTTGGAGTGAATGGAGTGGGATGAGAGAAAGGAGAGAGGGCACAGGGACAGAGTGCAGTACCATCCTCTTTCTCACCTCCTTCTCTCTCTCACCCATGTACCATCTCTACTCAAAACCCCAATTTCAATTTCCCCCCCGATGCATCTTGACCTAAGATGGTACTGCACAGAACAATTACTAAGGCTATATATTGTAAATATTGTCCTTGTGGTGTGTTGCTGTGTTAGAGGGATTAAAAATAATAAAAAGAGTTTCCCTTTTCTGGCATTCTAAAGTCTGGAGATACCACAATTCTTGTATGTGTGTTTGTGTGTGTGTGTGTGTGTGTGTGTGTATGGTAGCAAGGACATCCACACATCATTAACTGTGAAGGTTGATCTTATGAAAGTGGGTGTGATTGTGTGTTCATATGAGTGTGTCATCATGAATGTTTATGAATATGAGTGTCAATATGTACGTGCAGAGTGTGTGCATGAATGTCAGTGTTCAACTGAAATTGTGTATTTGAGTGACACTGTGTATAATTATGTCAGTGTTTCTGTGTGTGTGTGTACATGCATGGCTTTGTCGCATCTGTGTGTAAATTAGTTTGTGTATGTGTTTGTATGTGTGTAGCATCAGTGGTCCACCATTATGGCTCTAATTCCTGACCAAAAATTAGGGGAGATTGGATAGCGAACCTGGATTAAATTGTGGAATTGCTTGCAAGAAAAACCAGAGATTCAATTTCATTTCCTACTTTATGATTCTCAATTGCCACGGAACAAAACTCATCAGTGAAAATTCATAAAAAATATAGGTATAGAGAACTGTGGCAACTATTTGGTGCTCTTGAATTAAGTAAGGAGCACTGGCTTATCTGATAGTTCCATTAATGGTAGAATTAGCCTGTTAAACCGTCTGATCCTGGTGCTTTATTTATGAGGGCCTCTATCAGATCCTTCTCTCTTTCCTCTGTGGATGTTGTTCTATGATCTGTGACTAATAAAGGTCGATGGTAAAGTATGTTTTCCCATAAAATTTCCATATTAATTGACCTTCTATTGTGAAAATAGACAAAATCAATTGGCCTTTAGATGTGCATATGAGTCCAGTGATTTCCAATGTGAATTACTGGCATCATGTTCTTCCTTTTGCTTGTATCTCTTTGAACATCCTTCCCAGGATGTTTCTGACATCTTGTGGTGATATCCTCTCGGTTAAAGGCCTCTCCTGAGCTCTGAACACAGGCTAGAAGAAAGATGGTAACTATCCCTTTCCCAAAACTAGCTCCCAAGGAAGTCAGAAAAGTATACACACAAGTAACAATGCTATGTGAAAGATGTATAGCAACATCATGACCTGAGCCCTACAAAGTTAACTGACCAAGAACAAAGAAGTTTTATAACCTCCTCAGACCCTCAATGACACTTACGTGTCTGTGGTCCTCAGTTACCTCGTGTAACTCCCTTCGCCTCTTAACATAAAGGAGCCCAAAGTTCATGGTAACTTAAGATGGTTCTTTAAGACATTAGTCCACCATGTTCTCAGTTTGCGGCTTCCTGACTAAAAGTCACTTTCTTTGTCCCAACACCTTGTCTCTTAACTTCCTGGCTGCCCTGCAACCAGTGGCACGAACTCAGACTTGCTTACACTATTAACAACTTAAAAGATGGTGCCACTCAGTAAAATGAAGATTAGAAAACAACTAGACTTGGGTAGAAAAACTTTTCAGGGAAGCAAAGAATGCCATGGGACATACATACTTTACTGCAAGTCCCTCCCATGACAGACCTCAGTAACTCCTGCTGCCTTTCTGTGACACCTCGCCTGCTTCCAGGGATCATTCAAAACATAGAGCCTCTTGAAAATACCCCGGTAGTCTCTTAGGAGATGCTAGCTAGACATTTGTAATTGTTTTTAATAACGGACAACTGGGAAAAAACTTTTCAGAAATCCTCTCAGCTCCCAAGCCTGCTCGCCCATTGCTGCCGCTGCTGAAATGATAATTGCAGTTCCTAGGAGGGCTGAGGCCACAGAATCCCAAACCCACATCTAAGGGTCTGGCTGCCTCCCTGTCACACATGTACGCCTTGTAGTGACCGTCACACGGAGCTCGTCATCCTGGCAAAGAGAAAAGGCTGGGTGAGTGTTTTCTATTTCAGTCTGAGGGGCAGAGTCTGTAAGGAGAAAGCCATATCCAGGGTCTGCTTAAGTGATCGTATCAGAGAAAGGGACTGTCCTGGATTGCACCTGGCCGAATGCCTAAGCCACTCAGGAAGGAGAATAAGCTCTTGCTGAATGGACTCAGCTGCTTGTGAGAAATGGCAGTCCTAGACACCGCACCAACTCCTGATGGTGCCTAATTTGGTTTCGTAAGCCTCACTGACACAGACTTTTAGGGTTTAATCAAAGTGATAATGAAATCTGATGTATAAGGTACTTTAAAGATGTCATTCCAGAAGGATAAAAACTTTCAGTTATAAAAAAGAAGTTATGGGGGTCTAATATATCATGGTGACCATAGTGCATAATACTATATTATTTACATGAAAATTTATAGACAGCAGAGTTAAACGCCCTTAACTCACTCCCCCGGCACAGTTAGTATGAGTGAGGATAGATGTGTTAATTTATTTGACTCTAGTACTTAGCACACAATGTATATACATATCAAGTCATCATACTGTATACCTTGAATATATACAACATTTTTTTCTCTAAATTAAATATTTTAAAATAAGTTTCTTTAAAAAGTAAAACAGAGGATTATAAAATAAATACATATAGCCACACCTGAACAAATAAAAATCTTAAAAAGTCAATCTGCTGCTCAGCCTACCTTGAAGGAATCCTACACTAAATGTTCAGGATAACTAGAGATTTGCATATAATCCCTTCATGCTTATAATAAAGAGTAAGATGATTTTACAGGAATAATAGAAGCCCATATGGGAAGTGTATTTCAATGGTAATGACTTAAAGAGAAAGGGTTTTTTGTAACTCTCGGTGTATGCTGAAATTATTAGACAGAGTAATTGTGTCTGTGCCAAAAATATTTTTAGCCTGGAGATTGCAGTGAGGCTACTTTGTTCTGAAGTTTAGGGAAGGAATATTTAAGGAAAGGTTTACATAATAATTATGGATTTCTGACAGCAGCTGTCAGGATTATATCTTCTTGTGGTCACTTGCTTAAAAATATTCTCGTTAGGCCGGGCGCGGTGTGGCTCACGCCTGTAATCCCAGCACTCTGGGAGGCCGAGGCAGGTGGATCCTTTGAGCTCAAGAGTTCAAGACCAGCCTGAGCAAGAGCGAGACCTCGTCTCTACTAAAAATAGAAAGAAATTATATGGACAACTAAAAATATATATAGAAAAAATTAGCCGGGCATGGTGGCGCATGCCTGTAGTCACAACTACTCGGGAGGCTGAGGCAGGAGGATCCGCTTGAGTCCGGGAGTTTGAGGTTGCTGTGAGCTAGGCTGACGCCATGGCACTCTAGCCTGAGCAACAGAGCGAGACTCTGTCTCAAAAAAAAAAAATATTCTCATTAATTATAGCAGTTGTAGCACACTGGTGTCGAGATTTGCTAGAGGAGACTCTGTGCTTACACAGGGGTCTATGGGAAATCTCTGTCCCTTCCGTTGAATTTTCTTTTTTTTTTCTTTTTATTTTATTTTATTTTTTTATATTCTGCTTCTCACAGGTGCCAGATGTTCAATTTTCTTATGAAGTTAAAACTGCTCTAGACAATAAAATTAAAAATATATATTCTAATAACCCCAAATCTACTCATTGAATTTCCTATAAGCACAAGTTTTCGTCTTATATATTCCTTTTTTTTTTTTTTTTTTGAGACAGAGTCTCGCTTTGTTGCCCGGGCTAGAGTGAGTGCCGTGGTGTCAGCCTAGCTCACAGCAACCTCAAACTCCTGGGCTTTAGCAATCCTTCTGCCTCAGCCTCCCGAGTAGCTGGGACTACAGGCATGCGCCACCATGCCCGGCTAATTTTTTCTATATATATTTTTAGTTGGCCAGATAATTTCTTTCTATTTTTAGTAGAGACGAGGTCTCGCTCCTGCTCAGGCTGGTCTCGAACTCCTGACCTTGAGCGATCCACCCGCCTCGGCCTCCCAGAGTGCTAGGATTACAGGCGTGAGCCACCGCGCCCAGCCTTATATTCCTTTTTTGATATAACTTCTACTTAGTATCATTCACATATCATACTTCACTGTTAATAGTTTTGCTATTTATTATGTATTTATCTATTAACCAGGATAATACTAAATAGATAAGTATATGATCTAAAATTAATAACTTTCTACACTCCACCATTTTATTATGTATTGCATTTTATATCCCAGGTGTGGTGCATGAGAAATGATTAATCAATGATTCCTAAGATAGGTTCAGTTGTCCGTGTGTTCCTGTGACAAAAGCATGTGAGTTCTTCTGTGGCTGTCCTAATATCGACCCATTATTGCATTCACTACACATGACTTGTAAGGGGGCAAGTTCCTGCAGTAGTGTATTGCCCTCAGGGCACCAGTATTTATTAAGGTAGCTAAAGGTTTTCTGCAATTGATATTTGCCTAAAAAAAAAAAAACTTTGTAAATAAATGGAAACTTGTTACAGTGAAATTTAAAAACTACCACCAGTCTAAAAGAAAATGACAGTGTGTTAAAACAAATCTAGTTATACACCTGAATTGTTTTGGGAAAAAAAATCCTAAAACTAGCGATTTGGGAGATGCTAGTTTTTCTCTGCACTCTCTCTCTCTCTTCTTTTTTTAAAATCATCCAGTCATCTGAAGAGCCCTCTCTAGCTCTAATCAGCACTTGAATTTGGCCAAATATTTAACCTCCCTGTGCCTAAGTTCTCCTCATCTTTATAATTATATTTATAAAGTGACTGCTTCACACCTTTTGAAGAATGAAGAGGTTACATTGTGTACTGTGTTCATAGCAGGGATGGAAACATTATTAATTAATGCCCTTTAAAAGTTTTACATTCAAATTTTGGAAACCTCTTAGTAAAATAAAAACATCAATAAATATTTCTAGGCAATTAATGGGAAATGGGGAATATTTGGTTTGAATTGGCATCATACATGTAGTCCCTGCTTCATCTTCCCATGCAGGATCCTCTGGCTCAGAAGGCTCGTAACTGACAGGATGGCTGCCAGCAAAGTGGCAATAGGAATCATCTTCTTATCACAGACTGTGGTTGGGATTCTGGGGAATTTCTGTCTAATTTACTATCATCTGCTGCTGTCCTTCTCTGGATATAGGATAAGACTGACAGATATCATCCTTAAGCACATGATTGCAGCCAACCTTTCAATCCTCCTCTGTAAAGGAGTGCCCCAGACAATGGCAGCTTTGGGTTGGAAAGATTTCCTCAGCACCTTTGCATGCAAACTTGTTTTCTATCTTCACAGAGTGGGCAGAGGAGTGTCCATTGGCAGCACCAGCCTGTTAAGTGTCTTCCAGGCCATCACGATCAGCCCCAGGAGCTCCAGGTTGGCAGAGCTTAAGGTAAAAGCTCCCAAGTACATTGGCTCCTCCATATACCTGACCTGGATCCTGTGCATGCTTGTAAATAGTGTTTTTCCTATGTTCATGACTGGAAAATGGAACAACACAAACATCACAGGGCACAAAGATTTTGGATACTGTTCTTCTATTCGTCATGACAAAACCGGTGACATACTATATGGGGCACTTCTGTCATTCCCTGATGTGTTCTGTCTGGGGCTCATGCTCTGGGCCAGCAGCTTCATGGTTTTGGTCTTGCACAGGCACAAGCAGCAGATGCGACACATTCACAGGACCAATGTCTCCTCCAGGTCATATCCTGAGTCCAAAGCTACTAAAACCATCCTTCTCCTGGTCAGCACCTTTGTCTGTTTTTACACCCTCTCTTGCATCTTTCAGGTTTGTTTGAGTCTTATTGATTATCCCAGCTTGCTCTTGGTGCACAGTGCTGGAATACTCGCTGCATGTTTCCCAGCTGCCAGCCCCTTTCTGCTCATGAGCTGTGATTCCAGTGTATCCAGGGATTGCTTTGCCTGGATAAGGAATAGAACCCCCTAATGGTATAAGAAACATATAAATGATAAGCTTTTGCTCAATATTCAAGTGTTTATTTACTCTTACCCACAGAATTGTACGTGCCATATGAAAGTGGTAGTATAAGAGAGTGGCTGTATACACACACATATATTTGTATGTTGTAAAGGTTTGCATATGTATGTATGTTTGTGTGTGTACATAACAGATTATGTTTATTATCTATCTAGCAATAACACTGAAATATTGCACACAAGTATTTTATAAGTTTTGGATTAAAAATAATAGTAATTTCAACAACGAGAAGCTACTTTAACACCAAATCTGTTTTATTTTATATATATTTTTTAGTTGATTAACTTGTTAAAATACATGGACTGTATTTTTTACTTCTTTTTTTTTTTTTTTAGTTTTTTTTTTTTCCGAGACAAGAGTCTCACTCTGTTGCCCGGGCTAGAGTGAGTGCCGTGGCGTCAGCCTAGCTCACAGCAACCTCAAACTCCTGGGCTCAAGCGATCCTCCTGCCTCAGCCTCCCCGGTAGCTGGGACTACAGGCATGCGCCACCATGCCCGGCTAATTTTTTCTATATATATTTTTAGTTGTCCAGATAATTTCTTTCTATTTTTAGTAGAGACGGGGTCTCGCTCTTGCTCAGGCTGGTCTCAAACTCCTGACCTCGAGCGATCCACCCGCCTCGGCCTCCCAGAGTGCTAGGATTACAGGCGTGAGCCACCGCGCCCGGCCTTGTATTTTTTACTTCTGAACTCTCATTCTTATGTTTCAACTTTGTCTCTTAATAGAAATTCCTGATGAAATTTGGGCAATGTTTATCTTTAACAGAACAAATTAGTATTATGTATTTCCTATTAAATGGACATATTTGTGAAGCATTTAGTAACTATTTATGTGCCCGTCCTCACATCTATTCTATTTTTTCTATGTTGATTTCATCTGGGTTAACTTATTTCCATAATTGTACATTTTACCTTTTTTGGGGTGCTGTATATTTAGCAGCTGTTAGACTTCATTCAACCTGGAAATGGCAGCATACTTTATTAAACACTAGTCGCAAGGTAAAATTATTTAATACCCTTATCCTCCACCTTGACAATATAAGATATTATGTATGAATGTATTTACCTTCATACAACTGATTTTTATATTGCTGATATAAAATTTTAAAAAAATTGATGCATAAGTTAGGTGTGCACCGCTCAATGAATTTTGGCAAACGGAGCATCCCTCTGCTTGCAGCTATTATAACAAAAAACAGAGTATTTTTAGCCTTGCCGATCCCAGTAGCTAGCTATCTGCTATGGCTTCAGTGTGTCTTCCAAAACTTCATGTGTTGAAACCTTAATTTCCAGTGTGGCTGTATTGGGAGATGGAGACTAATGGGAGAGGTTTAGGTCAAGGGGGCTCCACCCTCTTGAATGGAAGAATTCTGTTTTCACTGTAGCGAGGTAGTCATTACAATAGAGAGTTGGTATGAAGCAAGCCCAGCCCTTTGTGGGTTTTTTTCCACACACAGTCTCTTGCTCTTTCACCTTCTGCTATGTTATTTATGATGTGGCACAAAGGCCCTCACCAGATCTGACTTCATCATCTTGCACTTCCCAGCTACAGAATCTTAACCCAAATATTCTTTTCTTTCTAAATTATCCAGTCTCTGGCATTCTATTCTAACAGCAGAAAAGGAAATAAGACACTGTCTCTAAGAGTGATCATGATTGTGACATCTAGCAATATACATCATCTCAGCTGTTCTGTACTTCACATACATGAAACTGTACGTCATAACCTCTCTTATATTTGACTTTTAAAATTCTATATGTTTCAGTTGTCTCTATTTTATACATTGTAAGTGATAAAATTTGATTGTGTAAATAGAATATCAAACAATCTTTTTGGCTTTCAAGAAACTTAAATTTTATTATAACAGAAGAATATGAAAAATGCATCTTTATCATGAATCCTGTCTTATTCATCAAAGTATTTGGTATTTTTTTGCACACCTCACTTCTCGTTGGAGAAGATAATGATGCTGTTGCATTTTATTTTTTCTATAAGCACTTGATTGATTAAGAAATTATGTACCAAAAGTAGATTAGCATAAGCAAAATTGAGACCTTCTGAGTTTTCTGGCTAGTGGCCATAAACCTAGGCACCAAACACTGTGTACTGCACACACAGGCCTTCAGTCAAAATCTATTTATTGTGGAGTAAGAAACACCAAAAATCTGTCTCCACTTAGAAAACAATTGCACTGGCAGAATCTGTCTGATGTAAATGTTTTGGAAATCTGGAGTATTTTGAGGGCTTGCAACTTTGAGAAAAACACTTGGAGGGTAACCTCTTTTTTCTTCTGGCGAGACGCCCCCTCCGAAATTTCCCACTAATCCACGAGAGGGCGCCCGAGGTCCCAGGTGTGCTTTGCTTTTCCTTCCCTCTCTTGGACTCTTCAGTGCCCCTGAGAAGCTCCCTCCGTTGTCATTGTCAGTCTTGGAATAGTTTAATCCTGCTTGACTGCATCTGCCCTTCTGAGATCACACTTTCGCATGTGGCGCATCTGTGGTCACCTCTCCTTTTTCGGGGGCTGGCCTGGTTCGTATTTCCACCATTCCGTAAAAGCAGTGGCAACCACTGGGAGCCCTGGGCTTTGAGAGCAGAGCCATACCTAGCACGCCCAGGTCCAAAAGAGGCAGTGGACACCCTCACTTGGGGACTCAGGGATCGTCCCGTCTCCCAACGTCACAGACCCACTCACCACATTTCATAAGCACCACCGCGTGCCATCATTGCCGTCCACACCGTGTAAAGTGCGAGAGGTGCAAGGAGGCGTCCGAGTATTCACCTCTCTTCCTGGGAAACTGAGGCTGCGGCGGGAATACACCCAGAGCTCTGCTCAAAGTAGTCCTGAGAACAGGATGGCTAGGTTCTGGCCCTGAGTCCCTATGTGCCACCTCCTTCTCGCTTCTGGACCCCTGCACCCCTTCTGTCCCGTCTCTTCCCAACTTGCGAACCCCGGAGATCCTATTGCTGCCGCCTACTAACCCCTGGGGTTCATAACGACCTCACACTGCGCGTGCGCGCATCTGGGGGTTGGGCTCGAGGTCACAGTGGCCGTGACGGTTGCCTAGGGATGGATAATCCTCAGGCGTCGGGGAGCAGGAGCTTTCTCTAGCCCTGCATTGGGATTGGGCCCTGACCTGTTCTTTCCGAGTCTTTCGAATGAATGAATTGTTACTGGAACTAAGAGAGGAGGAAGGATGACCAGGTCGAACGGACGGTGTCAGGAGCAGTGACATTGCCCTGCCAATGAGGATCCTGCCTCAGGGCGGCCTGCTGGCCATGGATGTGAGTCTCCCTCAACGTTGTGGCCCCAGGGACCTGGAGAGCTGGACTACCCGTGTACCCGCGGGTGGCTCTGACCCCAGGGACTTTGTGGGACGGCGTAGAACCCCACGGCCTCAGCAGCTGTCTGTGTGTGTGCCTGTGGGTGCAACCGTGTGATTGTGTCTTTCTGTGCAACTTGTGTATGTGTGTCCAAGCGTTTCTATGTGTGTGCGTGTGTCCCTGTGCTTTTGGGTTGTTGCCGTGTGTCTTCTGGTGGGAGGAGTGTGTCTCCTGTACTGAAACGGGGCTTCTTCCCAGTCTGCTTTCCTTCTGGTGAGCCCCTCTCTGTGCTTCCACCTGGATTGTGTGTGCGGCTGAATTTGTCCTCTTTGGGGTTCCCTTTGGCTTCGTGCACAGCTGGCTGAATTGGGGGGCTGCCTCAGCCCGGCAGGGGTAGGAATAAGCTCCGCATCTCGAGGGGGCACTTTTCTCCACGGAAGTGGATGACAGGACAGCCAGCAAGAGAAACCTCAGGAGGAACTCATTCCCCACGTGCAGGGCAGGTGCAGGCAGATGTCAAGGAAGGTGATTCTAAGTGCATTCCCATTGTGCCCTGGTGGTCACATCGGACCTCAGCGTGGCCCAATGACTGAGCAGCAGACAAGATGGTGGGCGCAGTGTCTTTCCCCACAACTGGGGACTTTCTGGCTCCCTCAACCAAGTGTGCACTCTTTGCCGCCCTCAGGTGGCAGTTGCGAGGCATTGCCCTTGCGTGCGCTCCAGCCTGCGCCATGTGCTCCATCTTTTGACTTCCTCTACCTTTCCATTGGCCTAAACGTTTCTTTCCCTAGGCCCATCTTTGGACAGGAGACCTTCCCCAGTTCATCCCTGATAATCTTCTTGGGGATCCTTGCACAAGGGTTTCCTGCTGAACGAATCTTAGTTCATGCTGAAAATCCGTGATTAATCTACAGAGCTGTGTTTCATGCCTTTTGCCAACAAGGGGAGAATTGGTCTCAATGTCCAGTGAGAAGGCTGCATGATTCACACAGGACCAGGTGCAGCTCTCCGTGTCTGGCCTTTGCCTTCCAGCAAAGGAGGCGTTTTCTGCCTCCTGCACTTTCCTTCTCCTTCTTGGGGGTTACACACTTGCTGTGGATATCCCTTGTGTTCCTCGTGCACGGTTCTCAAGGGGTGCTGCTTGAAAGCCTGGAATCCATGGCTGCCACTGGTTTCCCTGAGAGGAAGGGACTAGGTATTGGGCTGGTGCAGGGAGGGTGCTGGGGTCCACGGTCCACCTCCTTGCCCAGGGCAACAGTGGTGTTGCAGGAGGAGAAGGGGGATCCTTCTCCTAATGACTTACCCCGACACCAGGCAAGGGAGAAGAAGAGTGTTTATTCTCCAGTGAGGCTAAGAGGGCAGGGTCCAAATTCGGAGCCCAAAACAAAATGTGTAACATGCTGGGAGTTAGCTACTCTTCCAGCAAAACAGGTCCCAAGGCAGGATCATCGCAAGGGATTTGGAAATAATAGGAAATAAAAAAAGATATAATATAGATGGAGAAATGATGGAAATGGAGACAAAGTGCAGTTTAAATGATGGAGGAGTTAGGGGGTCTCCAGCATTCCCATGAACTGTGAGACCACGAGTGAAGTCCCGCATCAGTATTTATTGTTACAGCAAATAGTTGTCTTTTGTTAGAGAATTACATGTACAGTTGATTTTTTGAGGATTCCAGGTGAACCTTACCTAATTCTGCCTACAAGAATAGATGGTTACACAATTTTTCTAAGATAAGCATATTAAACGCTAAGTTAGAAACAGACCTAGCTGAGCATAGAAATTAAAGATAAAACATATAAAATGAGAACACTGAGTCTGTGTACATCTGTAATCTACTTCTTCTAAACACAGAGACAGGAGTCAAGCAGGAATAGCTTTGAAGTCCAGGATAGTTCCAGCTGCACGTTATCTGCTGGGCAGGCATTTTAATCAGCTTCTCCTCTGATTAAAGGATCCAAACGGAGCTTTTCCCTTGCAAAAAAGCCCAAGGCAATGGCTGGCAGCAAAGAAGAAGCATTGCTTTGCAAACGTCCTCAGACAATGCCCTACCTTGTTGGAAGCAGCCTCTATTCTGTGAACTAACATGTCCACAGATTCCTTCAAGGCAAAGCCCTGCAAAACCCCTGAAACTTTTCACATCTCCTAGCCTATTTCCCAACAGTAACAGTGCTTTATACCTTTATAGGAAGGGTGAGGGGCACAGTTACGATGTAGTTATCTCTATTTCTAGCAGGGGCAGGCAGTGGTCAGGCACGCATGTCTGCCTTGAGTTCTCATCTTTCTGGCACAGGCCTGTTTTTCCTTAGGAAGAAAGTTACAGAACTCATAAAGCAATTTAGCAGTTTTACAACCTAGACCCCTTAGCAGTTTTACAACTTTAGTCCCTGGTACAGAGTTCCCATAGAATATCTTGCTCTATTCTTTCTTCTTTGTTTCACAGGGGCTGGGGACCACTACCCCAATGAGAGACCCCCCGAACAAAACGTTCTAGGGGCTTTGGTATCGTGACTTACCTTGTGTTGAAGAGGTGCACGCAGCAATGTGTGCTCGACAACACAGGGTCGATGAGCGAGTTGTGGAACCAAAGAGAGCTGTTTCTAGAGAGGATTCTGTAAAGCCTGATGCCCATCTAACAGGGTAGAAAATGTTTGTTGCTGGTACTAAAGAAGATACAGAAGAATACAATTGGAGAGACTACTTTGAAAAGTGTGGCAAGATTGAAACCATAGAAGTTATGGAAGGCAGGCAGAGTGGAAAAAAGAGAGGATTTGCTTTTGTAACTTTTGATGCTCATGAAACTGTTGATAGAATTGTTGTTCTACCACAGAATTGTGATTGAAGATCTCAGCAGCACCCAGAACCAGCACTCGGAACGTGGCTTCTCTACTTTGCTGAGTGTGGAGGCCCGAAGAGAGCATGTCAGCCCCGATGCCCTCAAAAGTAACCGGCCAGTTGGAAAATCCACATCTCTAACTTCTTCTCATTCCTGCTGGGCACCCTTAAGGGTGTAAATGGGGCATCGAATTCAAGGGGACACCTCATCCCACACCTGAACATGCAGGTGTGCACACGGGCAACTGTCTCCACCCTGCCTACTCAGATTGGTCCCTCCCTAGCCGGGTCCCCTAAATGCTGGCGCTTGCACCCAGGTTGCCTTACTATACCTTGTCTGCCTGGGACTTGCATCTGCACCTGCAAACCCTTCATCATCTCACGGGGTCCTCAGACCTTCCGTATAGCAGCCCCTTCCCACCCAAGGGATCACCCAGTCTATTCCTTTGCCCAGCATGTGCTAACTGCAAGGAACCAACAGTGTATGTGTGTTGAGATGTGACCATAGTGTGCAAGTCACATTCCGTACCCAAAACCTTGTCTCTTAACTTACTGGCTGCCCTGCAGCCAGTGGCAGGAACTCGGACTTGGTTATAATACTAATCACATAATCACATAAAATATGGTGCGACTAAAATGATGATTAGAGAACTAGACTTGGGTAGAAGAACTTTTCAGGGAAGCAAAGAATGCCATGGGACATACATATTTTACTGCAGGTCCCTCCCATGACAGACCTCAGTAAATCCTGCTCCCTCCTTGTGACACCTCGCCTGCTTCCACGGATGGTTAAAAACATAGAGCCTCTTGAAAATAACCCAGTAGTCTCTTAGGAGATGCTAGCCAGACATTTGTAATTGTTTTTAATAACGGACAACTGGGAAAAAACTTTTCAGAAATCCTCTCAGCTCCCAAGCCTGCTCACCCATTGCTGCCGCTGCTGAAATGATAATTGCAGTTCCTAGGAGGGCTGAGGCCACAGAATCCCAAACCCACATCTAAGGGTCTGGCTGCCTCCCTGTCACACATGTACGCCTTGTAGTGACCGTCACACGGAGCTCATCATCCTGGCAAAGAGAAAAGGCTGGGTGAGTGTTTTCTATTTCAGTCTGAGGGGCAGAGTCTGTAAGGAGAAAGCCATATCCAGGGTCTGCTTAAGTGATCGTATCAGAGAAAGGGACTGTCCTGGATTGCACCTGGCCGAGTGCCTAAGCCACTCAGGAAGGAGAAAAAGTTCTTGCTGAATGGACTCAGCTGCTTGTGAGAAATGGCAGTCCTAGACCCTGCACCAACTCCTGATGGTGCCTAATTTGGTTTCATAAGCCTCACTGACACAGACTTTTATAATCAAAGTATGATAATGAAATCTGATGTTTCAGGTTCTTTAAAGATGTCATTCCAGAAGGGTAAAAGCTTTCAGTTGTAAGAAGTTCTGGGGTCTAATGTATCACGACTACAGTGCATAATACTATGTTGTTTACTTGAAATTTATAGACAGCAGAGTTAAATGTCCTTAACTCACTCCCCCCACATAGTAACTATGGGGGAGGATGGAAGTGTTAATGAATTTGACCCTGGTAATTAGCACAAAATGTATAGGAATATCAATTCATCATACTGTATACCTTGTATATATACAATATTTTTTCTCAAAATTAAATGTTTTAAAAGTAAGTTTCTTTAAACAGTAAAAGAGAGGATTATAAAATAAATACATAGCCACACCTGAACAAATAAAACTTTAAAAAACTCAATCTACTATTCAGCCTACCTTGAAGGGATCCTAGACTAAATGTTGAGGCTTACTAGAGATTTAATCCCTTCATGCTTATAACAAAGAGTAAGATGATTTTACAGGAGTAATAGAAGCCCCTATGGAAAGTGTATTTGAATGGTAATGACTTGAATGGAAAGGTTTTTCTGTAACTCTGGGTATGTGATGCAATTACTAGAGACAGTAATTGTGTCTGTACTGAAAACATTGTTAGCCTGGAGAGTGGGGTGAGGCTACTTTCTTCTGAAAGTTAGGGAAGGAATATTTAAGAAAAGATTACATAATAATTATGGATTTCTGACAGCACCTTTGAGAATTATATCACCTTGCTGTCACTTGCTTAAAAATATTCTCATTAATTACAGCAGTTGTAGCGCACTGGTGTCGAGATTTGCTAGAGGAGACTCTGTGCATACACAGGGGTCTATGGGAAATCTCTGTCCCTTCTGTTCAATTTTGTTATGAAGTTACAACTGCTCTACACAATAAAGTCTGTTAAAAGTATAAATTCTAGTAACCCAAAATCTACTCATTGAATTTCCTATAAGCACAAGGTTTCGTGCCTTATATATTCCTTTTTTGATATAACTTCTACTTCAATATCATTCACATATCTCATTTCACTGCTAATAGTTTTGCTATTTATTATGTATTTATCTATTAACCAGGATATTAATAGATAAGTATATGATCTAAAATTAATAACTTTCTTTCTACACTCCACCATTTTATTATGTATTGCATTTTATATCCCAGGTGTGGTGCATGAGAAATGATTAATCAATAATTCCTAAGATAGGTGCTGTTGTATGTGTGTTCCTGCGACAAAAGCATGTGAGTTCTTCTGTGGCTGTCCTAATATCGACCCATTATTGCATTCACTACTCATGACTTGTAAGGGGGCAAGTTCCTGCAGTAGTACATTGCCCTCGAGGCATCAGTGTTTATTAACATATCTAAAAGTTTTCTGCAATTGATATTGGCCTTAAAAATAAATCTTTATAAATAAATGGAAACTTGTTACAACCAAATGTACAAAGTACCAGCAGTCTAAAAGAAAATGACAGTGTGTGAAAACAAATCTAAGGATACATCTGAATTATTTGGGAAAAAAAAACCCAAACTAGCTATTTGGGAGATGCTAGTGGTTCACTGCACTCTCTCTCTCTCTCTGTCTTCTTTTTTTAATCATCCAGCCAGTGAAAGAGCCCCCTCTATCCCTAATCAATACTTGAATTTACGCAAATATTTAACCTCCCTGTGCCTAAGTTCTCCTCATCTTTATAATTATAGTTATGGAGTGACTGCCTCACACATTGTGAAGAATGAAGAGGTTACATTGTGTACTGCCTTCATAGCAGGGATCAAAATATTATTAATTAGTGCTCTTTAAAATTTTCACATTCAAATTTTGGAAACCTCTTACTAAAATAAAAACATCAATACATATTTCTAGGGATTTAATGGGAAATGGGGAATATTGGGTTTGAGTTGGCATCTTACATGCATCCCCTGCTTCCTCTTCCTATGCAGGATCTCAGAAGACTCGTAACTGACAGGATGGCTGCCAGCGAAGTGGCAATAGGAATCATCTTCTTATCACAGACTGTGGTTGGGGTTGTAGGGAATTTCTCTCCAATTTACTATCATCTGCTCCTGTGCTTCTCTGGATACAGGATAAGATTCAGAGATATCATCCTTAAGCACATGATTGCAGCCAACCTTTCAATCCTCCTCTGTAAAGGAGTGCCCCAGACAATGGCAGCTTTGGATTGGAAAGATTTCCTCAGCACCTTTGCATGCAAACTTGTTTTCTATCTTCACAGAGTGGGCAGAGGAGTGTCCATTGGCAGCACCAGCCTGTTGAGTGTCTTCCAGGCCATCACGATCAGCCCCAGGAGCTCCAGGTTGGCAGAGCTTAAGGTAAAAGCTCCCAAGTACATTGGCTCCTCCATATACCTGAACTGGATCCTGTGCATGCTTGTAAATAGCATTTTTCCCATGTTCGTGACCAGAAAATGGAACAACACAAACATCAAAGGGCAAAAAGATTTTGGATTCTGTTCTATTCATCATGACAAAACCGGTGACATACTGTATGCAGCACTGCTGTCATTCCCTGATGTGTTCTATATGGGTCTCATGCTCTGGGCCAGCAGCTTCATGGTTTTGGTCTTGCACAGGCACAAGCAGCAGGTGGGACACATTCACAGGACCAGTGTCTCCTCCAGGTCATATCCTGAGTCCAAAGCTACTAAAACCATCCTCCTCTTGGTGAGCTCCTTTGTCAGTTTTTACACCCTCTCTTGAATCTTTCAGGTTTGTTTGAGTCTTATTGATTATCCCAGCTTGCTCTTGGTGCACACTACTGCAATACTCTCTGGGTGTTTCCCAGCTGCGAGCCCCTGTCTGCTCATAAGCTGTGATTCCAGTGTATCCAGGCATCGCTTTGCCTGGATAAAGAATAGAACTGCGTAATTGTATAAGAAACATGTAAATGATAAGCTTTTGCTCAATGTTCAAGTGTTTGTTTACTCTTACCCACAAAATTGTACGTGCCATATGAAAGTGATACTATAAGAGAGTGGTTGGCTGTATACACACACATATATATTTGTATATTGTAAATCTTTGCACATGTACATATGTTTGTGTGTGTACTTAACGATCAGATTATGTTTATTATCTATCAAGCAATAATACTGAAATATTGCACATAAGTATTGTACGTTTTGGATTAAAATAATACTAATTTCAACAATGACAAGCTATTTAACACCAAATCTGTTTTATTTTATATATTTTTTTAGTTGGTTAACTTGTTAAAATACATGGACTGTATGCTTTACTTCTCCATCTCATTCTTACATTCTAACTTTGTCTCTTAAAAGAAATTCCTGACTACATTTGGTCACTGTTTATCTTTAACAGAACAATTTAGTGTTCTGTGTGCTTGTGTCAGTGTCTCTGTGCAAGCTCAGTATGTCTGTCCGAGCGTTTCTCTGTGCGTGCGTGGGTGTCTGTGCCTGTGGGTTGTTGCCTTGTGGCTTCTGGTGGGAGGAGTGTGTCTCTTGCCCTGCAGCGGGGCTTGTTCCCAGTCGGCTCTCTCTGTGCTTCTATCTGGGTTGTGTTTGCGGCTGAATTTGTCCTCCTTGGGGTTCCCTTTGGCTTCATTCACGGCTGGCTGAGTTGGGGGGCTGCCTCAGACCAGCAGGGGTAGGAATAAGCTCCGCATCCGGAGGGGCCACTTTTCCCGACGGAAGAGAACACCATACCCAGTAAGAGAAACCTCATGAGGAACTCATTCCCCACGTGCAGGGCAGGTGCAGGAAGACGTTAAGCAAGGTGATTCTAAGTGTATTCCGGTTGTCCCTGGTGGTGACATCGGACCTCAGCGTGGCCCAGTGACTGAGCAGCAGACAAGATTGTGAGCACACTGCCTTTCCCCACAACTGGGGACTTTCTGGCTCCCTCAACCAAGTGTGCACTCTTTACCGCCCTCAGGTGGCAGTTGCGAGGCATTGCTCTGGCGTTTGCTCCAGCCGGCGCCATTTGCTCCATCTCTTGGCGTCCTCCACCTTTCTGTGGGCCTAAACGTTTCTTTCTCTCCGCCCATCTTTCCAATGAGAGACCTTCCCCAGTCAACCCGAGTAACATTCTGGGGGATCCTCGCACAGAGGTTTCCTGCTGCACGATTCTTAGTTCGTGCTGAAAAGCCATGATTAATCTACAGAGCTGGGTTTCCATCCCTTCTGCCAACAAGGGGAGAATTGGTCCCAATGCCCAGTGAGAAGGCTGCATGATTCACACAGGACCAGGTGCAGCTCTCCGTGTCTGGCCTTTGCCTTCCAGCAAAGGAGGTGCTTTCTGCTCCCTGCACTTTCCTTCTCCTTCTTGGTGGATATACACTTGCTGTGGATATCCCCTGTGTTCCTTGTCAGGGAGCTTAGGGGGTGCTGCTTGAAAGCCTGGAATCTTTGGCTGCCACTGCTTTCCCTAAGAGGAAGGGACTAGGTATTGGGTTGGTGCAGGGAGAGTGCTGGGGTGCAGGGAGAGTGCTGGTGCAGGGAGGGGCTGGCAAGACTTGCCCCCCGAAATTTCCCACTAATCCACGAGAGGGCGCGCGAGGTCCCAGGTGTGCTTTGCTTTTCCTTCCTGGTCTTGGACTCTTCAGTGTCCCTGAGAAGCTCCCTCCGTTGTCATTGTCAGTCTTGGAAGAGTTTAATCCTGCTTGACTGCATCTGAGATCCCACTTTCACATGTGGCCCATCTGTGGTCACCTCTCCTTTTTCCGGGGGCTGGCCTGGTTCGTATTTCCACCATTCCGTAAAAGCAGTGGCAATCACTGGGAGCCCCTGGGCTTTGAGAGCAGGGCCATACCTAGCACTCCCAGGTCCAAAAGAGGCAGTGGACACCCTCACTTGGGGACTCAGGGATCGTCCCGTCTCCCAACGTCACAGACCCACTCACCACATTTCATAAGCACCACCGCGTCCCATCATTGCCGTCCACCCCGTGTAAAGCGCGAGAGGTGCAAGGAGGCGTCCGAGTATTCACCTCTCTTCCTGGGAAACTGAGGCTCCGGCAGGAACACACCCAGAGCTCTGCTCAAAGTAGTCCTGAGAACAAGATGGCTAGGTTGTGGCCCTCGGTCCCTGTGCACCACCTCCTTCTAGCTTCTGGACCCCTGCACCCCTTCTGTCCCGTTTCTTCCCAACTTGCGACCCCCAGAGATCCTACTGCTGCCGCCTGCTGACTTCGGGGGTTCATAACGACCTCACACTGCGCGTGCGCGCATCTGGGGGTTGGGCTCGAGGTCACAATGGCTGTGATGGTTGCCTAGGGATGGACGCATCCCTCAGGCGTTGGGGAACGGGAGCTTTCTGTGGCCCTGTGTCGGGATTGGGCTCTGACCTGTTCTTTCCGAGTTTTTTGAATGGATGGATGGTTACAGAAACTCGGAGAAAAGGAAGAATGATCAGGTTGAAGAGATGGTGTCGGGAGCAGTGGCAATACCTTGTTGGATGGGGATCCTGCCTCAGGCCGGCCCGCTGGGCGTGGATGTGAGTCTCCCTCAACGTTGTGGCCCCAGGGACCTGGAGAGCTGGACTACCCGTGTACCCGGGGGTGGTGGTGATCCCGGGGGTCTTCGTGGGAAGGAGCAGAACGCTGCGGCCTCAGGAGCTGCCTGTGTGTGAAACTGTGTGCTTGTGTGTCTCTGTGCAATTTGTGTATGTCTGTCCGAGCGGTTCTCTGTGCGTGGGTGGGTGTCTGTGCCTGTGGGTTGTTGCCTTGTGGCTTCTGGTGGGAGGAGTGTGTCTGGTGCCCTGCAGCGGGGCTGGTGAGCCTCTCCCTGTGCTTCCGCCTGGGCTGTGTGCGGCTGAATTTGTCCTCTTTGGGGTTCCCTTTGGCTTCGTGCACAGCTGGCTGAGTTGGGGGCTCCCTCGGCCTGGCAGGGGTAGGAATAACCTCCCCACCTCGACGGGGCACTTTTCTCGACGGAAGTGGATGACATGACAGCCAGCAAGAGAAACCTCAGGATGAGCTCATTCCTCACGTGCAGGGGAGGTGCAGGCAGATGTCAAGGAAGGTGATTCTAAGTGCATTCCCATTGTCCCCTGGTGGTCACATCGGACCTCAGTGTGGCCCAATGACTGAGCAAGCAGACAAGATGGTGGGCACAGTATCTTTCCCCACAACTGGGGACTTTCTGGCTCCCTCAACCAAGTGTGCACTCTTTGCCGCTCTCAGGTGGCAGTTGCGAGGCATTGCTCTGGCGTTTGCTCCAGCCTGCGCGGTATGCTCCATCTCTTGGCGTCCTCCACCTTTCTGTGGGCCTAGACGTTTCTTTCCCTGAGCCCATCTTTCCAACAAGACACCTTCCCCAGTCCATCCCGAGTAACATTCTTGGGGATCCTCACACAGAGGTTTCCTGCTGCACGATTCTTTGTTCGTGCTGAAAAGCCGTGATTAATCTACAGAGCTGGGTTTCCATCCCTTCTGCCAACAGGGGGAGAATTGGTCCCAATGCCCAGTGAGAAGGCTGCATGATTCACACAGGACCAGGTGCAGCTCTCCGTGTCTGGCCTTTGCCTTCCAGTAAACGAGGTGTTTTCTGCCTCCCGTACTTTCCTTCTCCTTCTTGGTGGATATACACTTGCTGTGGATATCCCCTGTGTTCCTCATGCGGGGTGCTTACCGGCTGCCACTGCTTTCACTAAGATGGGACTAGGTATTGCGTTCGTGCAAGGAGGGTGCTGTGGTCCTGGTCCACCTCGTTGCCTGGGCCGATGGTGGCACAGCATTTCTTAGAAATCTCTTTTGTCTTCTGGCAAGACCTCCTTTTCCCCCGAAGTTTTCCAGGCATCTATCAGTGGCCATCTGAGGTCCCAGGTGTGCTTCGCTTTTCCTTCCCACTCTTGGGGTCTTCAGTGCCCCTGGGAATCGTGCCCCCCAGCCTGCCCTCGTCGTCATTGTGAGTCTCAGAAGAGCCCAATCTTGCTTTACTCCATCTGCCTTTCTGAGATCCTGCTTCTGCCTGTGGCCCACCTGAGGTCACCTCGGCTTTTCGTTGGGCTGGCCTTGCTCCGTGTTTCCACTTTTCCCAAAAAGCAGTGGTAACAACTGGGAGCCCCTGGGCTTTGAGACCAGGGCAATACCTAGCAGAACCAGGTCCAAAAGAGGCAGGGGACACCTTCACTTGGGGACTCAGAGATCTTCCTGTGCCCCAACAGACAGATTTTATCTGTACCAGTGCATCCGGTCATTTCCGTCCAGTGTAAAAAGTGCAATTAGATGCAAGGAGGCATGTGAATGTTCACCTCCCATAGCGAATGTTGGGCCTTCAGTGGGAGCTCTGCTCAAGAAGTCCTGAGAATAGGGGAATTTTGCATTCCTTCTGCATGTGGCAGTTATGGATTTCTTGTGTGTCCTCTTCTGCCTCCAATATGTGCTGGTGTAATCTTTCATGCAGACATCTTTACTACCTTCCCCTCTCTGAACTTTGGACAGTGTGGCTAAGAGTATAAAGCACTTTGGGAGGTTTTAAGTAATCCTGGAGGAGCCCGAGCAAGACACCGTCTGTACAGTAAGTGGAAGAACTAGCAGGGCGTTCTCGCAGGCGCCTGTAGTCTCAGGTATTCGGGAGGCCAGGTCAGGAGGACTCCCTGAGTCCAGTTTTTGAGGTATGATGGCACCCCTGCAGTCCACCATCCTGGGCAACAGAGCAAGACCCTGTCTCAAGTCTGGTGGGGAAAGAGGACAGAGCTATACACAGGCTTGGGCTGGAAATTTCTTCATTTGTTCACTCAGCACTCCTGCCTCTTTCTAGCCATTAGATGGAATTGGCTCCTAGGCTAAAAACATGAAAATTGACCCCCAGCTTGGGCAAGTTTCCCACATTCCCTGCCTTCATGTCAGCTTAGCTGTGAATCAGGGTTCGGGGACAGGTACCTTTTTGGAAACAGTTGCCCTTTTCGTGTAATTTAGAAACTGTCATCAGTGTCCTATGGAAGTAGAACTTGAAGAGCATTGGGTGAAGTTGTGTACCTGGAGTTTTCTTTTTTGGTTTTTTGTCCCCCCACCCCCAGAAGACAGGGTATAACTCTCATCACCCAGGCTGGAGGACAATGGCAAGACCATAGCTTATGCAGCCTCAAACTCCTGGGCTCAAAGGATCCTCCTGCCTCAGCCTCCATAGTAGCTGGGACTACAGGTGCATGTCACCAAGCCCTGATAATCTTTAAAACTTTGTGTAGTGATACAAAAGGGGGAGTCTCTTTATGTTGCCCAAGCTGGTCTTGAACTCATGGTCTTAAGCAATTATGCCTCCTCAGCCTCCCAGAGTGTTGGGATTCCATGCATGAACCACAGTGCCTGGCCAATTTGGAGATTTTTTGATGTGGCCCCTTGGAAAAAGAGACCCAAGGCCCAGAAATATAGCATGTGCTGCTTTACAGATCTGTCATACGATGTTGCTCTGTTGGAAATAAGATGAACTTCTCACATCTCCCTTGTGGTGGGCACCATGGGAAGGAGGAGCTCCTCCCTAAGATTACCTGGTGCCTGGCTTGATGACTTCAGTGAGGTGCAAAGGAATACTGCATTTATGGTGGGAATGTTCCTGGTGCAACCACATGTAGCCTGAGGAGTAGGAGGCAGAGAGTGAGGAAGAGGTTGGGGTAGAATGTGTGGGAAATGAATAAAGTAGGGAAAGAATAGCCAGCCCAATGCAGGGATAAATGGAAATACCCCATCATCCTCATCTTGACCACCCACACACAAATATAAACAGCCCTAGGCCCCAAGTCGTTGTGGCTCAGCAGGGAACTCTAGGCCACATTTAGATGTCCATCTCTTTGAGTTATCCCTCTTTGTAAGTAAAAGAAAACAAAAATAGATATGCATCCCCACAGAAGTGTGCACGGGGCTTGACCCTGAGCACAAAGATAACACATGACCGATGTTTTCAGCCCCGTGGTCAGCCTTGGGATAGATGAACCTGGTGTCTTCCATCCATGCCTGATGATGCTTCACCAGATCTTGTCCTTGGTGTGAACAGCTTGTTCCTCAGGGAGGAGGCACCACCTCCTGATCCTCATGTGCCCAGAGGAGCCATGGTAATTCTCCTGCACTGACACCTGCCGCTCACGCGCCACAGGTGGTTGTGCACCTTGAGTTGAGGGCACTGTGGTTCTGGGGCTCTACTTGAGCCCCTACTCGTTAGCCAAATGTACCAAATGGCTCAGCTCCATCCACATCCAGGCCATCTGGATCAAAGCAGTCGAAAGGCTAAGTGGAAAAGTGCTTGGCAAAAAAATCAGCCAAAGTGGGACCATCACAAAAGGAGACAGAATTTGTGCGTGGGTTCCTGTGAATGGTGAAGTGAAAGGAACCACCAGACAACCAATGCAGCTCCTGGCATTTAGGTGCAGAAGGGAGGAGAAAGCTCATCCTGGCTCCACTCAGTCTCTTCACCCGGACCCAGCTCCAGGAGCACAGGCTTCAAGGAGCAAACTTCATCTCCTACAGAGAGGGCCAGGCTTACAGAGCAAACAAAGCTGCACCCTGGGGGATCAGTAACTGCTCCTAATAATGTACTTAATCATATTACGCATTCATTACTTGATTTGATTCCCAACTTGAAGTTCATAGAAACTGAGTTACCTTAGCCCCTTTTCCCTGAGATCATTCCTCAGTAAGACGCTTGAACAAGAATCTCCACTCAGCCTCTGCTTCTAGGCAACTCTCCGGGTTATCTGGTGATTCTGTGTCAGGTGTTTCAAGGCTTCAACCTACCCTTCACCCACCTCTGTCATGCTAACCCCTGCCCCATCTCTGAACCTCAGCTCACCACCCAGCCCACCCTGGGTCTCAATCACACCTCTGCCTCCACTATGATCCCCATCCACCACTCACCCAATCCTGCAGCCTCAGCACGTCACTGAGCCTCGTCTACATACTCACACCCAATTCCAGACTCCATCTCTGAGCCATACCACATCCTCAGCCCTAGCCCCAGGTACCACTGACTTCATGCCAAACAGAGAAAAACTGAGTTCAAGTGTTTGAGGCAGGACTTCTCAAACTTCAGTGTGCAGACCTGGGGATCTCGTTAAAAGGAAAGCTCTGGTTCCATGGTCTGGGGCCAGAGATTCTCCATTTCTAATAAGCTCCCAGGGGATACCAAAGGCACTGGTCCATTGACTGCATCCTGAGTATCAAGGTTCTAAGGTCCTCGTGCTAACCACAGACGGGGTTAAGGTTCTGACTGCTAGACTTTGACATGTTTGGTTATACATGTATTGTCATTTCTGGAGCAGTGGTTCTCATCTCGGAGACAGTTTACCCTCCCCGGTACATATGGGAATGTCTGAAGATGTTTTTGGTGTTCTTCATCCTCATCCCCCAAGGCCCAATAGGAGCCAACAAACAGGACAGACTCAGTAACATGAGGGCTGAGCTGGTAAAAAATCACCTTGTCACCCAAGGCCACATTTTCCTCCTACTGGCTGAACCAAATTGTACTCAAGCATCATTTCCTCTGTGCAACCCTTCCATGTATACACCAAAATCCCTAAGTCCCTTGTCCTTTTTTCAGCGCTCTTTGGGCCCCTTCCTATATTAGGTTTTGGGTGGCCTTCAAGTGATAAAACCACAAAGGAACAGCCATTTAAACAGTTTAACTCTCCCACATAATGACTCTGGCAGGGTTCTTCACAGCATCAGGATCCAGTTTCCCTCTGTCACCTTCTGCCTTGCTTGGCCAGACTCCTGCGATCATTTGCTGGCCTGAAATCACTGCTCCCACTCCAGCCACCTGGTCCATGTTCCAGAGCATAGGAAAGTGGAGAATCATGCCTCCCCGCTGAAGAGCACTTCCTAGAAGCTGCACATACCACTTCTATTCACATCTTATTGGCCAGAATTTAGCCAAAACACCATTCCAAATTACAGACACTAGGAAAGTGCCTTGAATCCAGGTAGTTGTGCCCAGCTAAAAAATCAGAGCTTTTAGTAATATATTAAGGGGCCGGGCGCAGTGGCTCACGCCTGTAATCCTAGCACTCTGGGAGGCCGAGGCGGGTGGATCGCTCGAGGTCAGGAGTTCGAGACCAGCCTGAGCAAGAGCGAGACCCCATCTCTATTAAAAAATAGAAACAAATTATCTGGCCAACTAAAAATATATATAGAAAAAAAAAATTAGCCGGGCATGGTGGCACATGTCTGTAGTCCCAGCTACTCAGGAGGCTGAGGCAGGAGGATCCCTTGAGCCCAGGAGTTTGAGGTTGCTGGGAGCTAGGCTGACGCCACGGCACTCACTCTAGCCTGGGCAACAGAGCGAGACTCTGTCTCAAAAAAAAAAAAAGAAAAAAAAAAAGAAAAAAAAAAAGAAAAAAAAAAAAGGGAGACTAGATATTGAGAAACAAGTGGTACTTATCTTGCTACAGTACCCTTTACCGCTCCCTGTTATAGTCCTGATTACTCTGAAACCTCCTTGGGAATGGGGCCCACACCCAAGTCTTCTCCCAGAACACAGGGACGGGCCCACAGGGGATTCTCTGGCAATTTACATCAATAGCTAACCCTAACTGACTACTTCTCATGTGCCATGCACTATTATATTAATAATACATACTTTCCAGGTATTAACTCATTTAGTCCTCACATTTTATGAACAAAACTGAGTTCAGAGAGACTGTGCAACCTACTCCAGGTCACATGACTATTAACTGAAGGAGCCAGGATTTGGACCCAGGCAGTCTGGCTCCAAGGCACCTGCTCTTAACTGCGAAATACTTAGCCAACGTCCATGAAACTGAACTGCATGCACCACAGGACTCTTCAGGTCAGACACACCTTGTGGACCCTCCTACCCCGTAGGGCAGCTGCACTCCTGGGGGGCTCTCCAGAGAATCCTTCTCACTATTGGGATAGAGGGGTGTAACAGGTCCCATACCTAGGGCTTCCCCAGAGAGAAGGGCAGGGACCATGGCCCTGAGGTGGTGCCTCCTACTCCATGCTGATGACTAAGACCAGAGGACAGACTATTTCTAGACCTTTATTTCTCTGTGAAAAGGGCAAAAAAAAAAAAAACAAAAAACCAAGGAATAAAATAAAAACGACACAGTTGACACAAAAAAAACCACTGAGAGGGGAGAAAGGGAGGTGGAGAAGTAGATGGGGGAGGGCATCCCCATTACAGCAGCAGGAACCGATGACCTGGGATGCTCACGTCTCTCCCCAACGTGGGCAGAGTGGCCCCAGGGTCACCATCCTGTCCACCTCATTGCTCCCCCAGCCCCAGGGAGGTGGTCAGTGAGCAGTCTTCCCAGGCTGGGGAGAGGAGGAACCGTGCAGGGGGAAGGGGCCTGGGGTCAGACCATGCACAGGGAGAGATAGCCAAAGGTCCCCATTGCCTCCCCAAGGGAGGACTTGGGGGCAGTTGGAGGGTGGACACCAGAGTTGGCTCGTCTTCCAGCATCAGGCGAGAGACAGAACTGGGAAAACAGGAATAGGCAGGAATCAGAACCACAGCTCTCCTTCTGCCTACAGTGCTGTGGCACCTCCCCCTCCCCAGGACCTGCTGCCCACAGCCCGCGTGCTTCTATCCTTGCAGACCACTCTTCTGCCTGGGCTCCGAGCTCTACAGGCCTTACCAGTCAGCGCCTCCTGGGCAAAGTACTTGACATCCACATCCTGGTCCTGGGTCAGCTTCTCTAGGATAGGCTTGACTTCACTCTGCAGGGTGCTGGAACAAGAAGGGGACAGGAAAGGAGTGAGCCAGGCTGGGCTGGGGGCAACAGGCAGGCAGAGGGATCCTGAGCAAGGAGGTGTACACAGACACACACACACAAACACAAGGTAGGAGGAGTCTCAAGAGTCCAGGAGACACGCATGCACGAATTAGAAGTCTCTGACCATGGCACAGTAGGGTGGCTATAGTTAACAATAATATATTACATATTTCAAAATAGCTAGAAGAGAGGATTTTGAATGTTATCACTACAAAGAAATGGTAAATGTTTGAGGACATGGATATGCTACTTACTCTAATTTGATCATTATACACTGTATACATGTATCAAAACACTACTGTGCCCCATAAATATGTATAATTATTATGTGTCTCAATTAAAAATAAAATAAAACCTAAACTGCAAAAAAAAAAAAAAAGTCTCTGAGATCCTACATACAATTACTTTGAAGGTCAAAGGTCTGACAAACTAGGACAGAAGTCTCTGGGGTCCAGAAGAGGTAGGTTAGAGCATCTGGGAAAGTGGAACATAGAATCACAGAACCTAGAAGTCTCTGAGGCTGAGCAAATGGATGTCTTTCATTGATTTAACACAAATTGACTAAGGCCTACTGGGTATTAAGTGTGCATACAGTGGTAAATCACTGTTGATTCTTGCCCATGTGGCCCTTGGGCCAAGGAGGAAGACACAGATCAAACTGATAATAGGGGAGTAGTAAGTGGCTCAAAGGGCCAAGTTCTTGGCCCTGTAGGAGCCAGAGGAGGCATCTGCTCTCATCTAAGGGTGCCCAGGAAAATCCAACTGCACTGAAAATTAATTGTTTTGGGAAATAAAGGTAGACTTCAGAGAGAAACTATAAAGGTGTGAAGTTGTGTCTTGGAACAATTACTTTGTAATTGTTGATGCAGAGAGAAATCAGCAGCTTAGGGTTCCGGTGACCCTTTTTAGTTGACAGCTCCCTTTTACATCCAAATAACCACTGTTCTCACTTCTATCATCTAGATTCGTTTTGCCTATTTTCAAGCCAGATATATTGGCTTCTCAACATGAGGTCTGTGAGCCACCTGTGTTGTTACTTGCAGAGGGCCATCTGTGTTTTCATTGCTGAACACAGTTTTCCATTGTATGAATAGACTACAATTTATCCACTCTGCTGACAGGCATTTCGGCTGTTTCCATCTTTATCGCTACTATGAACATTCTTTTGACAAATAAGCACTCAATTCTCTTGGATATAGACCCAGGAGTAGACGTATAACTAGCTTCACTAAATTCTACTGGTTTTCAGAGAGACTGGATCCCAAACTTATAGCCCCACCTGCAACAGATGGGAGTTCTAGCTGTTCTATGTCTTCAACAACACTTGCACAATTGGGTCTTTTTAAAGTTTAGCTGCACAATTGGGGATGTGTAATGGTATTTCACAGAGTTTTAATTCACCTTTTCCTGAAGGCTAATGATGTTGAGTACCTTGTGATATGCTTACTGGCTATTTGGAGATCCTCTTTTTGAAGTGTCTGTTTAAGTTTTTTTGCCCATCTCTTTTTAGGGGTTTCCTTGTCTTATTGATTTGTTGACAAGCATTCTGGATAAGTCCTTTCTCAGAAATATGAGAAGGAATGTATGAAGGACATAGGTCATTTCAAATACCTTTTCCCAGCCAAGGGCTTGCATTTTATTTTTAAAATGTTGTCTTTTGGTGAACACTTGTTCATTTTACCGAAGGCCAACTTACCAATCATTTCCTTCAGTTGCTGTTTAACAAATCTGTGCCTATGCTAAGTCATGAAGGTGTTCTCCTACACCTTCTTCCAGAAGCTTTTTTTTTTAATCTTTATGGTTCTGGTCTGCCATCTCAAATTAATGTTTATGCACTGAGGTAGTTCCTTTATTCCTACAGAGATAGACATCCAATTGACCTAGCCATTTGTGGAAAATATGTACATTTTCACACCAAACTACGGTGGTACCTGCTGTTATGTATGTGTTGGTCTGTTTCTGTGCCCATGATTCTGTTACATTTAGCTATTTAAATTTATTCCCATGCTAACACTTCGCTGTTTTAATTGCTGTGGTATCGTAAGTCTCATTATCTGGTACTATAAGTCACCTAACTTTGTTCGTTAGGATTGCCTTGGCTAATTCAGATCTTTGCATTTCCCTATTATTTCCAGAATCAAGTTGTCAATTTTCCACCAAAGAACCTGCTGAGATTTAATGGGTTCACACTGAATCTAAAATTGAATTCGGGGAACTATCCCATCCATGAATATTACGTAGGTCTTCTCTAATTTCTTAGAACAATGTTGTATAGTTTCAATAGAGGTGCTACACATTGCACATTAAATTTATTTCTGGCTATTTTATGGTTTTGGTGCAATTATATATAAATTCCAGACACATTTATATACGAAGTTTGTTAGTTAATTTCATTTTTTAGGGCCGGGTGCAGTGGCTCACGCCTATAATCCCAGCACTCTGGGAGGCAGAGGAGGGAGGATCCCTCGAGCTCAGAAGTTCAAGACCAGCCTGACCAAGAGTGAGACTCCATCTCTACTAAAAATAATAAAAATTAGCCGGGTGCGGTGGCACACACCCATAGTCTCAGCTACTTGGAAGGTTTGAGGCAGGAGGATCGTTTGAGCCCAGGAGTTTGAGGTTGCTATGAGCTAGGCTGACGCCATGGCACTCTAGCCTGGGTGATAGAGTGAGACTGTCTCAAAAAAAATTTCACTTTCTAATGATTTATTGCTAGTATATAGAACTGGCATACCCTTACCCTCTCTTCCATTCCATTCTGTGAATTCTCATTCTACAGTTGAAAAAAGAGACCTTGGAAGGAGAAGGGACAGGCGAAGGTGACACAACAAGCAAAGAGTGGTGCTAGGCCTCCAAACCCTGGGCTCTATCTTTAAAGGTCAAAAATTAAGATGCCCAAAACAAGCCCCTGGTGGTGTGCGTGGAGTATCCAGGCCTCACCTGTTGTCCAGGATGGGCCCAATCTTCTGCAGGGACTTGGCCACGTTGAAGCGGACATTGGCAACTGGGTCTCCAGCCATACGCAGGACCGTGGGCAGCATGTGCTTGGTGGTGATGTCCTGCCCACAGACTTCAGACAGCACCTAGGGGCCGGTGAGTGGCAGAGGGGTGATTCTGCAAAGTTCCTAGCTAACTCCCATTTTCCTCTTCCTTTGATCCGGCCATCTCCCAACTCCCCTAACACCCTCCTAACACCCTGTCTCTATTCTGGGATGCCCCAATTCCTCTGTCTTCAACTTTCTTTCATTGCTCTGAGGATGGGCCTGGATTTCTAACCCCTGGGGATCCCTCCTCAGTGCAGTGGTCTCCAAAGTATGGCATAGGAAGAAATTATCACAACACTCAGTTATATTTATATTTGTTTTTAAATCCCATCTTTTAATCCTAGCTATGTGTATGGTTTATAAGTATACAGTAATACACGAGGTAATTATAATAAAAGCAAATAGATAGGAATATTCCCTGTATGTTCCTGTTTTAAGCCTGCAGTCCCCAACAGACTGATGCCGGTTTTCCATGAAACTTAGGAATGGGATGGGGGTGGGGGAGGCCCTACAGCAGGAGGTGAGCGGTGGGCGAATGAAGCTTCATCCATATTACGGCCACTACCCTCCCCATCGCTCACATCACCACCTGAGATCAGTCTCTTCCCCCACCACACCCCTCCCATCCGTGGAAAAACTGTCTTCCATGAAACCAGTCCCTGGTGGTGAAAAGGTTGGAGCTCACTGTTCTAAGCCCTTTGCATTCATAACCCAAATAATCTTCACAACCTAATGAGTGAATTACTGCGATTACCAATATGAATCCTTTACAAATGAGAAAACGGAAGCATTAAGTAAGTCATAGGATAATTTTCCCAAGGTCCAAAGCTAATGTGACAGAACCAAAATTTAAAACGAGGTGTGAGTGATCTAGAGTCTGCACACTTAACCACTGTATCATAAGTAGATACACATACATATTTTGTGGAGAAGAAAGGTGCTCATAAAGCACCGGAGATCACTGCTCTAACAGGTCAAGTCTCCCTAACCCAGGGTCTCATACCATGCAAGTCCCCAACCCCAGGCCCTGTGACCTTGACCCTGGGAGCCCAATCCCTGGCCTGTAGTTCCCCCAAGGACTCATCCTGTGACCAAAGATCCCTGCTATTTCTCCCTTCCCAAGCCAAGTGTCTCCTTTGGGGACCCTCCACCATACTTCCTCTCCCAGGCACTCCAGCTCCCCTAGGATGAGCCAGAAGGCAGGTGGGGGTGCTCACATTGATGCAGAAGAGTGTAGTCATTCGGTGCAAGTAGTTGGGGTCTCCAGACATGGCCAAGACTTTGGGGATGATGGTGGCATGGGCCCACTCCTTCCCAAACTTCTCCACCAGTTTCTTCAAGTTGCTGGTGGCCGCCTCACGGATGGCATAGACTACAGAAGGGTTAGGGCGAGAGGGGTGGTGATTCTGGAGGTGAAGGACTAAATTGTGGGCGGGGAGTAACAGCCACTCTCACCGCTGCTTACTGAGGAGCCCCTAGGTGCCAGATGACATATGAGCCAATGAACTCCAGTTGAAGAGAATATTGGGCTCACTATGTGCTCTAATAAGGGTTTTCTTTTCATAGGGTATCTTCTCAGCAACTCTAAAAGGTAGGTTCCAATACTGACCTCATTTTACAGATGGGCAAACCGAGGATCCAACAAGTGATTCACCTACGCAAGTTATTTAGTACTTAGTACTTCAATACTGATAGGGAAAAACATTAGCTTTTATTTTTTACCACTCTTAGTGAAAACAATGAGGAGTTCTCACAATGGCCCTGGGAGACTAGGATGAGAAGTCCCATGTTCCATAGAATGAGCGTGGGGGCTAAAAGATGGCAAGTGGCTTAAGCTGCAACAGCCAGGAGGGTGTGATCCAAGTCTGTCTGCTCAGTGGCCCTCCGACTCTCTGCTATACCAGGCAGCCCCTGGGTGATCTGCTATGTCCTCCTCCTCCTCTATTCTTTAGGATTCTAACAAGGAAGGGAGCTGGTCCATATGAGCATCCGATGGCATGAGGAAGTGACTTCAGCCTTCTCCACGCCCCCACCAGGCTCAGCTAATCCACCCATCCTTTTTGGAGTTCAATCTCCTCCTGCTACCCTGTTGGAGGTACTCACCATGATCCACCAGCCAGGCCATGCACAAGGAGTTGAGTTTCTCATCAAAGAACTCCACCCCCTGCAGGATAAAAGGAGGTAAGGACTCAAGAGAGAATGGGCAGGAGAGTTGCCAGAGACACCCCAGAAAAACTACCCCAGCCCAGAAAGACCAGACACTTCTCAACTTCACCCGAAGTGCTCCCTTCTCTCATCTCTCTTACTGACTTCTATTCATCTTTTAAGGTCCTGTTTCCTGGGTACCTTTCTCCAACTCCCCAGGCAGTCGTCACAGCTTTCACTGAGTCCTCAAAGCTCCCAGATCTCCCATCACAGCCCTGGACACACTGCACTGTGTCTGGACCCTGGCAGTCTACCTTCCCTGGGGCAGAGCTGCTTGGCCCCCAAGCCTCGTCACTCACCAGCTGTCCAGCCAGCAGAGGCATGTACTCTATGATGGCCAGTCGCACCCGCCACTTGGCATCCTCAGCCAGCTCCACGATGGCAGGGAGCAGGGACTGGGACAGCTGCCGGATGCCAATCACCTCGTTCACACAGTCCAGGTTGGAGATGATGTTCAGTCGCACCTCAGGGCACTGAGGAAAGGACAGGAAGGTTCTGAGAAAATGCACTGCACACAGCAAGCCAGGGTAAAAAGAGCTCAACTGCATCAACTTCCTATGATGGACCTTCCCTGAGGGCCTCTACTGCCCGAGCCCAGCTCCCAGACCTGGGGACACAGTCAAGGTATACACAGAGCAAGCAGCATGGATCACTAAGTTAAGCTAGCTTTTAAAAATCTTATAATAGCATCATAAGAAATGTTTATTTATTTTGAAAGGACTTGTAAGACTCACAGTAGGAATATATGGTACCCTGAAAAAACAGTCATGCCCACGATTCTAATCCTGGCTCTGTCGCTCGCTAGCTGGGAGCCCTCTGATAAGGGTTCCTTTCTGGATATCAATCTGTAACATGGAAATATCCACCTAGCCTCAAAGGGTGACTGAGGCTATTAGAGTGAAGTGCCTGCCAGTGTCTGACACAAAAAGGGTTAATGTGTGGGAACTTATTCTTATCATTTCTATTACTTCCACTTTCTCTGCTACTCTTTTGAGCTTCCTAAGAAACACGTATCATTCATCCTTAAGTGTTCAGGACCCAGCAGAGTCTCTGGCCCAAATAGGTGCTCAGTATATGTCTGCTGAAAGAAAAAAGGAAGGAATAAAGAAAGATGTTTTGAACTACTTTTGATTACATCAGTATTATGAGCTCTGATTTATAACATGTATATATACACACCCCATCTACTTCCATAAAGAATGTGAATAAATTCATAAGAAAAAGGAGCCCTCTTAGACCCTTGTCTTTCATCACATATTCCTGGATGGCAGATGTCATCAGTTATTCCTTTTTACAGTTCCCTCGGGGGACTGTGGGGTGAAGGACCAATACTGAAATAAACCAATGAACCAAGTAGGCAAGTGTGCAGTAAAGGATTAACTCAGCAGGTCTTGGCTGCTCAAATTCTGCACACTCCAAAAACAGGACTGGCCCCTGACCAGCTCCTGGGAGGTCACTTCTAAGCCCCGAGAATATCCTGACCAATAAGAGTGTCTTGGTTTACCTGGGGCCTTGGGCCACAATGGATAGTCTATGCTAACACTGTGATTTATGGGGGGGGCCTTGGGCCACACGTATCAGTTTGACCTCTGGAGGGACTAAAGACAGAGTAAAGTCAGCCATGTGTGACCAATCCCCAATGAACACCCTGGAAACCAAGGCTCAGATGAGCTTCCCTGCTTGGCAGTATTCTGTGTGTGTTATCACACATCTTGCTGGGAGAATTAAGTACGGTCCATGTAACTCCACTGGGAGAAGATAACTGGAAACTTGCAACTGCTCTCTCTCCTATGCACCTTTTTCCTTTGCTGATTTTAATCTGTATCCTTTCACTGTAATAAACAGGAACTGTGAATATAACGGTTCTGAGTTCTACATGTTATTCTAGCAAATCACTGAACCTAAAGGGTGGTCTCAGGGACCCAGAAACAGCAATGGATAACAGTACTGGCAATCGCTAGGAGGACAAGATAGCCTCAACTGACACCTCCAGAATGAAAGTGCCCAAGAGCTCCCGCCGTCAATAATTCCTTTATGAAAAGCACGTACGTCTCTTTTTATCAAAATAACAAGATTCTCCTTTAGGAATGGAAGACAGCCGGTATTCTGCTAGTTATTCTGCAGGTAAAATATCTCAGAACCAACATAATTTCTCTCCTTATGCTGTATTAATTTATTTCTTCCCAAAGCCAAGAATACTCAGGAAGAGGATAGGAACTGCCCTGGTGCTCATCAATTTCTTCTTTCCTGTTACATTCCTTTAAACAGTCCACTAGATATAGTTGCTTCAAATGTCTTGAAACATTGTTCATTTATGTTACATAAACTGAAATGATTCAACTGTAAACTTATTTACCTTTTATTAAAAGGGACATTATACCCAACGTTTGCAAAAGCCTCAAATGTCATAATGGTATTAGGAAAGCCATCCCAGTGCTCTTTTCCTACTAAAGCAAAACTTTAACAAAATGATTTCCACCAGTAGTTTTGCCCCCAAAACCAAACCTAACAGAATCCTTTTTGTTTTGTTCCACCTTGGCTTCTATAACTAATGACTCTTTGGGACCTGGGCCCAACAGAGGTGCTCTGAAGATAGGCTCTCCTTAGGAAAAAATGGTCATAAATAAAAGCTTTTTACTCATTCTTTCTTTCTCTAAAGAAAGATTTCTGCAGCAGGAATTGCCTATGTCCATCATCTTAACCCCTAGTTTGGAAAAATGAATTAATTTGCATGTATATGTGTCAGAATCTACAACTGGGTAATGCAATAAAAGCACTCCATTAGAGTTAATAGATGACTCAGACAAACTGGGTGGACTGAGATGTGGTCAGATTCAAGGGCCTAGAAGTGTAGGAGGAGGTATGGTTTTCTTCCCTCAGTATCACACGAATGCATCTACAATACCCAGCAAAGAGGGAGACTTCTTTCTTGAATACTCTGAAAATTAACTGAATTGAGGTATAATAAAAACCCATCTTTAGCATACATAAAGCCACGCTGATGAACTCCCTGAACTGCTTCGAGTTCAGAAGTGCGGCTGACTTCTCAAATATGGTGAAGAATGAAAGGAGTTAGCCATACTCAGGACTATAAGTGCAAATGTTCTCAACCAGGAATGGGCCTCTTTCCTTTCCCTGAAGAAGGCTAGCAAGACATAATTCTAAAGGTGGAAAAATATTGTACATGTCCACATTGTGGGGGAGGGAGTCTCACCTCTGGACATGAGGAAGAACTATGTGCCCAGCAAAGCACACTGCCTGTTTGGATAGGGGCTCTGAAGCAGCATAAGAGTCAAACTAAGCCTCCTCTGCCAACTTCCCCAAGCTGCAATGCAATTCACTGCGACATTAATTCACCGAGCTATGGAAGGAACCCTGCAGTCTCAAGAGAAGCCTTCCTGAGATGAGGGCTTTCCCATGAATCTTACCTCAGGGATAATGAGAGGAGAAAAAAGAAAATTATTTCCTTGTCAAAACTATCCTAGTCTTTTGGGGCGAGGGGTGTGAAAAAAAAGCACTGAAATGAATCAATGAATCAAATAAGCAAGCGTGTGCAATAAAGTATTAACTTGGCAGGCCTAAGTTGTTCAAATCCTGCACATTTCAAAGACAGGACTGGCCCTTGCCCAACTCCAGGGAGATTACACTCAGTGCGCTGAACACAAGAGGAAAAGGCTCGAAGAATATGCCTTACCCATTTACAGACTTCTCCTTTCGCGTAGCAAGAAAAAGGCAGGCCCCTTTTATTTAGACAAGTATGTAAATCTTGGTGAGAGTCAAAATGTGAAATATAAAGATTATAAATCTAAAACTGAAGTTCCAAATATAAGCCAGATGAGTATCTCGCACCAAGAAAACCATCCTGGTTCTTCTCTTCTTTGTAAGAGAAGCTGTCCTGGGAGACTGTGGCTACAGGCATATGATTACCATGTAGTACCTGCTGAAGGTGAAACTGGAGCAGGAAGTGCTCCAGTTCTAGCACACTTTTAGCACATGCAGGCTTGCCCTCACACTCCAGCTGAACTTGGACACTTTCTTGATGCCAGAAGGCAAAATGCTCTCCAAGGCCCTGGAGAGGCATTAAAAAGACACAGAAGACAACTTGAGGGGCTCTCACCAGCCAAGTTATGCCCATTAAAGCATCAAAAGCAAATAAAAATATTTATAAAAAGTTCTATCTACAAAAGCATGAGTATAAAAGAAATCTTGTGCATGTGCAAATAAATTACTTAGATTATAAAATTTTGGTCAGTGCCTCTGTAGTGCACTAAAAAAAAGAAAAAAAAATGAAAAAAAAATAAAATAAAATTTTGGTCAGCATGAAAATTAATTATGGTTCAAACTGTTAGCAACCGATGTAAATAAATGAACAAAAATAAGATTATTGGCTGGGCACAGCAGCTCATGCCTGTAAAATCAAAGCACTCTGGGAGGCTGAGACAGGAGGATCCCTTGACATCAGGAATTCAAGCCTGAGCAAGAGCAAGACCCCATCTCTGTTAAAAATAGAAAAATTAGCCAGGTGCAGTGGCACACACCTGTAGTCCCAGGTACTCGGGAGACTGAGGCAGGAGGATTGCTTGATTGAGCCGAGGAGTTTCAGGTTGCAGTGAGCTACAATGGTGTCACTGCACTCTACCCAGGGTGACAGAGTGAGACTCTGTCTCAAAAAAAAAAAAAAAAAAATACTAAGCTTTTCTTTTAAAAGTACACTGTTTTCAATGTATTTTTTTATAAAAACCCTTGATTGTTGATTCTGAGACTAAGAGCTCACCACTGTAGCAGATTTTTAGCAGGCGGTTTGGGGGAGGGTGGACTCAAATGTGTTGCAATGCTTTCTGTTGCAGTGTTTCCTCCAGCTTCTTACACTATGCATGTGCAAGTGTGTGTGCAAGAAATAGACAGGGAAATGAGGAAAAGGGAGGGATATTGAGGGCTTTGGGAGCAAAGAAGTCACACTAACTGGTCACACACCAGCAAATGGTCCCACCATCTGCCTAGTCACCACCAAGGCAAAACCAGGAGCCTGCAAACCATCCCCACATAGTTCCTTCTGCCACCTGAACGATCTTGAACCCTTCCACATCTCTACAGCCTCATCTGTATCACTTAGTCCAACCTCACTTGCTCTCCCCAACTCCCACAGCAGCATCCAGTTTGGTCTTCCTGCACCTCTTCTGGCCAACTCACTTCAATCTTTGCTTCACATAAGCCTCGGGGTACCTTTCTAACATCCACATCTGTTCTGGCTCCTCCACTTGCCCCAAAGTCAAGTCCCAAATCCTTCCCCAATGGTCACCCCAGTGACCTCTCCAGTCATCACTCTGTACACTCTCTCATCCTCTGTAGTCCAGGCAATCTGAATAGCTATTAATAGTACAGTCATGTGACCAGCCCTGGCCAATAGGTGTACAGGATGTGAAGAGAGGTGATGGACCTTGTCCTTATGAGAACTAGGCCTGCTGTTGTCTGGCGTCTTCCCTCTTCATGCTGGCTGGGAAACGGTAAACACTGAAACAGTTGCCTGAGACCCAGAGAGTTGAGGTCAGCAGGGCTAACCCATCAGTGTAGGACTGCCTGGACCACCGTGAGAGAAATAACCCTCTATCTTACTGAAGCCATATTGTATTCTGGGGTCTCTACTTTAGCACTTTAGCCTGAACCCTGAAAACATAAACCACATCTTAATGAATGATTGCCCCATTGTCTCCCCTCACTGACAGTCTCTGAAAGTCTTTGTGGATCAAAACTGTTTTATTCTTTTTTTTGTATCCCTAATGCCCAGGAAACAACTAACAGAGTAAGGACATGCAAAACAACTACCTGATGAATGAATGTGTGGACACACAGTTGTGCTCACAAACATTCAACTCAGTGAAGATCCTGGTGTCTGTTCAGATTCTTGGAGATTCCTGGACAATCTGGGTAAGCAGCTGACCCACCTGGCACCTCTGTAAACCCAGAGCTGAGGTCCCTCCTGGTGCCCTTACCTCATCCTTCAGCTGAGCCAGGAAGAGGGGCAAGAGGTGCTCGATGGTGTTATCTTTGCCCAAGATGGGAGAGAGGCCCATGATGACTGAGGCCAGGGCTGACTTGACATGCTGGTTAGCATCTGACACCAGCTCCTGGAAGGGAGAAGGAAGGGGACAAACACTGGGGTCAGGGCAACCCCTGTAGTGGCCAGTGGCCAAGCAGACGCCAACTCCTAAAAAGCTATGAGACAACAGCCTGCTTCTGCCCCTCTCACTCATGGAGTATGGAATGGCTTAGGGTATGGGGAAAATTGTCATTCTTGGCATGTCCCATCTACTTAGAGTTAAATGATCCCTACTCCCAGCAGCCCTCACCCCAATCCCAAAGCTCTGTGGATGAGGGGACTCAGCCACCTGTGGGTTTCCAGGAAGGTCAGCTCTAAGCCTCAGGACTCCTAATTGCTTTAAACCCAAGAGCTGCCTGGTCTCAGGTGGCTGGGAACCTAGTTTACATCTGGCTATCTCAAAAGCCCAGTCTCCATCCACTCTTTTTGGCAGGCTCAGATCTGCTCTGTTCCTCCCACCAAATTCCCGGTTACCTTGATGCAGGGCAAGATCTGGGTCATGATCACATTCTCCCGACAGTCAGCTGACAGATTTTCACAGAACTCTGTGACAGGGGAGAGGAGGGCAGCGGGAGGTAAGACCTGATGTCCTGGTTCTACCTCTGGCCTCTTGGACACCCTCCCAACTTGCTGTGTTCTGGTTGCCAGCACCAACCTTTGACCTTGTGGGAGGCTGCGGCCCTCACCTCGGCCTCACAGTCCTTCATCAGGTTCTGGAAGGCAGGGACCAGGTCTGTCTTGGTGATCTCAGGCCCCACTGCTTTCTGGAGCTACAGACAGGAAGAAAGGGGATGGGGAGATCAGAGTGTCCAGCAGGTACCTGGGCTAATGAGGCCAAAATTAAAGTAAAGGCACCAGAATTAGGGGTCATAGTATGGACCTTAGAATCACTGCTAAGCTCTAATTCCAGTGCCACGGCATGACCTCGGGCAAGGCTCTTCACATCTCTGAGCCTCAGATTCCTCAGAAGCAAAATAAGCACCCACAAGGGCACTGTATAATGTTGTTTGCATTAAAAATAAAAGATCTCGGCTGGGCACAGTGGCTCACGCCTGTAATCCTAGCACTCTGGGAGGCCGAGACGGGCGGATTGTTTGAGCTCAGGAGTTTGAGACCAGCCTGAGCAAGAGCGAGACCCTGTCTCTACTAAAAATAGAAAGAAATTATATGGACAGCTAAAAATATATATATAGAAAAAAATTAGCCGGGCATGGTGGTGCATGACTGTAGTCCCAGCTACTTGGGAGGCTGAGGCAGAAGGATTGCTTGAGCCCAGGAGTTTGAGGTTGCTGTGAGCTAGGCTGATGCCATGGCACTCTAGCCCAGGCAACAGAGTGAGACTCTGTCGCAAAAAATAAATAAATAAATAAATAAATAAATAAAAGATCTCCATATTGTTCAGACTATTTGGGGTTGGATTTTTCTGTTACCCAATCCAAAACATTCTACTAATAACAGTAGCTCCCACTTTTTGATTTATGTTCATCTGTATTTTTTAAAGATTTGTTACCAGAAGCATGGTTTTTTTCATTTTTATTTTTACTTTTTTTGAGACAGAGTCTTGCTCTGTCACCCAGGCTAGAGTGCAGTGGCATCATCGTAACTCACTGTAACCTCAAAATCCTTCCTGGGCTCAAGTGATCCTCCTGCCTCAGCCTCTCAAGTAGTTGGGACTACAGGCACCACCATGCCCAGCAGATTTTTCTATTTTTTTGTAGAGATGGGGGTCTCACTCTTGCTCAGGCTGGTTTTGAACTCCTGAGCTTAAGTGATCCTCCCACCTCAGCCTCCCAGAGTGCTAGGATTAGAGGTGTGAGCCACTGTGCCTGGCCAGAGCATGTATTATTTTTGTAATTAAAATAAAACATAAGGATTGATGGAGAGGAAGGCACACTAGGCCTTGCCTGATTCATGGCACCAGACAAGGAAAAGTGCATGAGTCCTGCTGCTAAGCTGATTCCTGAAAATATAGTAGAAAGCAAGACTGTTCATTACTAAGAAGGGAATAAACAAGTAAAAACCTTGAAGGGCTTCATGTTATCTTGGTCTAACATTGCCTTTTATTCACATTGCAAACAACATCTTCAAAGGTTCATGGCAAATGTCCATTACGGAAAAACTATGAATGGATTTAAAAATTTTTTTGCACCAAAATAAACTTGTTATAGCATGTCTGAACAGGCTCTAGTTTAAGGCACTAAGGATAAGACATCAGTTTGAAAAGATCCCCTATCAGAGCAACCTAAATTCTGTTAAAACGGAACAAAGAACAGACACCAAATTTATGGTGAAGCTTGGGTGGATGAAAGGTAAAATCACTGATGCTTTACAAAACGCTTACAGGGACAATGCCCCCAAAGGAATCAGCAGTTTACAAATAGATAACTTGTTATTGATGGTGAAGATGAAGCCCCACAGTGGCAGACCATCCACATAAATTTCCAAGGAAAAAAGTAATCTTGTTCGCGCCCTAATTGAAGACGACCAAGGATCAACAGCAGAAACGATAGCTAACACCACAGACATCTCAACTGGTTCAGTTTATGCAATTCTAACTAAAAAATTAAAGTTGAGCCAACTTTCCACTTGATGGGTGCCAAAACTGTTGCACCTAGATCAGCTACAGACTAGAGCAGAGCTTTCAATGGAAATTTTAGACAAGTGGATGAAGACCCTGAAGTATTTTTTTTTAAAGAATTATAACAGGCAATGAAATACGGCTTTACTGGCACGATCCTGAAGACAAAGCACAATCAAAGCAACGGCAACCAAGAGGTGGAAATGGTGCCGTCAAAGCAAAAGCAGATAGGTCAAGAGCAAAGGTCATTGCAACAGTTTTGTGGGATTCTCAAGGCATTTTACTTGTTGATTTTCTGGAGGGCCAAAGAATAACAACATCTGCTTATTATAAGAGTGTTTTGAGAAAGTTAGCCAAAGTTTTAGCAGAAAAGCACCACGGAAAGCTTCACCAGAGAGTCCTTCGACACCACGATAATGCACCTGCTTATTCCTCTCATCAAATGAGGGCCATTTTGGGAGAGTTTCGATAGGAAATCATTAGGCATCCACCTTACAGTCCTGATTTAGCACCTTCTGTCTTTTGTTTCCCAATCTTAAAAAATCTTTAAAGGGCACCCATTTTTCTTCAGGTAATAATGTAAAAAGACTGCATTAACATGGTTAAATTCCCAGGATCCTCAGTTCTTTAGGGATGGACTAAATGGCTGGTATCATTGCTTATAAAAGTGTCTTAAACTTGTGGAGCTTATGTTGAGAAATAAAGTTTATATTTTTAATTTTTATCTTTTAATTCCATGTTTCCATGAACTTTTTGAAGTTCCCTTGTATTTACTGAGTATCTACTGTGTGCCAAGAACTGTTTTAACAGCCTAAAATCCCTCCCCTCATGGAGCTTTCATTCTAAGACCCAGTGTGATCCAGTGTATGCTGTCAGAAAGAACTATCCCTAACTGTGGTGCTGAGCCTTCCAGACATGTCATGTCCACACAGCCACACTTCTCTAACATCTTCGCAGGGAAAACAGATGGTCCATGGAAATGGTATTCTGAGGCTCTGAGACCTTCCAGCAAACATCAGTGAAAATAAGTAAAATTACAGGAAAAGGAAGCCACGGGGCAGGGAGGCACAAGGCCTCTCTGATCTGACCCTGCCTATCTCTCCTACCTGCTCTTTTGCTAGGCCCCCAAGATCCACGCCTGAACATTCCTGCTACCACTTGCTCTCATCTCCCAGGGTGCTTTGTCCTTTTGCTGGAACACAGTTCCTATCTTAGCTGTCACCCACTCATCTTCTAGAACCAGCCACAGCAGCACTTTGTCTCCTCAATACTTCCAGGCCCCACATAAGTCTGTCTGCCCTCACACACATCTGTCTGCCCCACATCTGTGACACCTTATTACCAAATTCCCCTCTAAGTTGACCTCCCTTCAGACTGCCTTTCTCCTTGAAGCCCAGGAATGTACCGAATTTACTGTACCCCCAGTGCCCAGCAAATAGCTCGTGCTCAACAAACACGTTTGTGGGATGAGGAAATTTGAGTCCCCATTGAAAGAGCACTGTCCTGGGAAAGTCACAGACCTGGGGCCTTGTCCCCATTCTGCCTGGCTGGTGGTGTTACTCTGACCAGTCAATTAAAGTTTTTAGGCTGTCTTCCTTTTTCCCAAAGGAAGGAGATTACATCAGAACGCTCCACACATGCTACACTTTCTGCTCATGTGATACCTTCCTCCATGAAGTCTGAACTTGGCCTCCAAATTCTCAAACACAGGACTATAAGTTGTCACATCAACCAACCAAGATTGGCATATGAAATAAGATCTAGCTGGATTCTCACAAAGATCTTCCTGCTCAAACACATGATGATTCTGCTGGCCTAATGAAAACTCAGCTCCTATATGTTGCCCTACCCCTTCCCCTCTGAGGGCCTTGGCGTCCCCACCTATGGGCCAGTGTCAACAGTCCCTCACCTACCTCTGTGAACTTGTCAGCCACCATGTAACGGACGCGCCAGGACTTGTCTTCAGCAGCCTGGCGCAGGGTGGGCATCACCAAGGCCTCCAGATCCTCCTGGGGCAGGAGCTGGGCAATGTTCACGCATGCCTCCACCGCCAGCAGCCGCACCGAGTCCTGGGGAGAGGATTGGAGCAGGGAGAGGGCAGCAGAGTCCCCACTGAGCTCTGAGATTCTCTTTCAGGGGCAGGGTCCACCAGAAGGAGAGAGCAGAGAGAGCTGGGCAGCAGAACCCACCTACCTGCTCGTCAGAGGCCAGGTTGGAGAACATGGGGATGATCTCACTCTTGACATTGTCTAGCTCCAGCACCTTGGCGAACTCCCCCAGCTTGGAGGCTGCGGCCCGCCGCACCATGGGGGTGTCATCTGAGCACAGGTTCCGGAAATACCTGGGAGTCAGGGATGGGGCTCAGGAGAAGGAACCCCTGGGGATCCTGAGGCAGCAGACAAAGCAGTAGAGAGGAACAAGCACAGACTCTGCAGGCACCTGGGTCCTGGCTTTGACTGGGTAACCTTGGGCAAGTGGTCACCCCTCTATAAGTCTTCCCAGTCCTATGAAATGGAGCTGACAATAACAACAGTACCTACCCCATAGGGTGTTGTGAGGTTTAAATGAGATAATGTATGTGACCCACTTAGCAGCCTGTCTGCCTATAAATCTATAGTAAATGGTAGGTGCTGATGATTATATTATTATGAACATATAAAACTGCTTAACTAAGATGCTAGTCTAGAGCTACTGAAAGGTTTTAGTTTTCAGCAGTGATTGCTTCAGTTAGAGATGTGAGGGGCTAGCATAGGTATATAAGCATGTGTATGCAGCTGTAAACCAGTGTTCTGGAATGAATAATACTACAGGGCCTGGGCTTGATACTCCGTAGCCTGGGGAGTGGTGGAGGAGGAGGCTGAAAACAGACAGTGCATCTGCCCAGGGTTCTAGACCTGGGGCAGGCCTCAGGCAACATCAGACATCATTTGTTGAGTGTTTCTATGTGCTGGACTTTGCCCTAAGCACTTTATATGTGATAATTCCTTTAAATCCTCACAATAACCAATAGGAGGAAGGAACTATCATCATCTCATTTCCTATATGAACAAGAGACAGAGCCAGGTGAGTTTACACCCAGCCATGTCCAGATACCACATTCTCAAGGACACGGCCTCTCTAACAGGTGGTACAACAGGAGCATTTGAGCCCAGGTAGACCTAAAGGGGGCTGAGGTTTTAGAAAAGGGTACTGAGCTAAGGGGAAAGGGGAAAAATTGGGGCTTCCAAGGTGGGCAGAGACTCACTGTCGAAGTTCCGCCTTGACAGCACTGGATACCCTGGGGTAGCAGACGGAGAAGAGGCCACAGGCTGAGGTGCGGGAGGTGAACCAGTCGCCACCCGCCAGACGCTTCACCAGTGGTACAAAATGGGCCTCCAGGTCAGAGGGCGAGTGCTCATGCGAGATGGCCCTCAAGGACTCCACTGCCTTATCACGTACCACCGTCTCCTCCACCGTGGCTAGCGACTCCAGGGGTGGCTGTGGTGAGAACACAAGGTCACCTAGTGGCTCCCTCTCCACCATCCCCAGCCCTGGGCCCCACTCTGCATCCCCTTGAGGGCTCATATCCTCAGAGAAATCTTCTCTGATCCCCTCATCCCAGCCTTCGGTGTGCCTTCCACAAAGTTCTTATTTAGGGGTCCTTGAAGGAGTTTCACTGGGGTCCATGAATCTTAGAACACATGTCACTTTCGGAGGAGAGGGCTCCACCTGTCCTTAGCTTCTCAAAGTACAACAATCATCACCTGACATTGACTGGAACATCTATTTACTATGTGTTCTAAGCAGAGCCACTGCCTCACGCAACTCCACTGAATCCTGTGAGTTAGATCCTGTAACTGTCCCATTTTAAAAAGAAAACTAAGGCACAGGCCAAGGAACTTGCCCAAGCTAGTAATAGCTACAAGTCAGGATCTAAAACCAGGCCACTTGCCTCCAGAGCCTCCAAATGAAAAGTGCAATTACGGTTTCTGACACAGTTCTTGTGATTGTTACCAGGATCTCACATTTCTGGGGGGCCCTGGGGCTCATGACTGCTCACTGGTGAGTTACTGTGTGGCCTGGAATGGTTGTGCCCCTTCAGGGACATCTGACTGGCTCTCCCTTGTGTCCCCAGAGCCCAGCAGCACTAACACAGAGGAGGCACTCAGTAATTACTGACCTAGTGAAGGAAGACTCAATTTATTCCAATATATTAGGTTCAAATAAAGGTGTGGAGGTCTCACCTCCACACTGAAATCTAGCTTGGCCTGACAGGTATTTAGGGCAGAAAGAAATCATAAGTAGAAATGTCTCCAGGGACAGCAAGCAACAGAATGAAGCCATCAGCAAAGGTGACGGGGAGGGGGAACGAGAGGGGTGTAGACAGGGAAAGGCAGAATTATGGCAAACTGGAAACCATGTGGCCCAGGGAGGACAGCTGTTTCTCAGCTCCATCAACTGTCACTAGGGGAGAACACTGGTAAAAACCAAGTCTGATCTTCAAAAAGCAGCTAAAAAGCTCCAGAGTCTTATGTGGGACCTGGCACAGGGCAAGTTAAGTGCCCAGTAAATGGTAAGGATAACAACTACATTTACAGTATTATTATACTATATTAAATGCCACTACTGACTGGTCGAATTAAAGTGAATGTCTAAGGCCCATCTGTTCCCAAGTGATCACCAGACTCTCCTACATTCTGCCCTCCCTGCCCTGACCTGCTGGCAGGACCACATGTCTGACCCCAGGAGGCTGGCAAGGGGACTTCCCTGTCTTCCACTCACCAGCAGGCAGTGCACGTACTCTGGGCCTCCAACCAGAGTAGTGAAGGTTCCCAGCTGTTCTGCCAGGGCCAAGAGGACCTCATCTTCATCGTAGATGGTGTCTGGTGAACCAAGACAGACTCCATTACAGCTGCACGCCAACTCTGACCCCAGATCATCAGTAATCCAAGCTTCAAACAAGTGGGCTCCACTCAGCTCCCCAGGCTGTCAGCACTCAGTCTCCCTCCCGCCCATTCCCTCCCGCTCTCCACCTGGACTGGGAGAGAGATGAAGGCACAGGCTTGGGTTGGATGACAGAGCCCCCAAATCCTGCTTTTGCCCTTTACTAGGTGAGGGGAACTGGGTAAGTGATTCTATCTCTCCGAGCCCAAGTTCCTGCATCTATAAAATGGTGCTAATCATCTCTCCCTCTCAGTGAGGGCTACAGTGAGGAACAAATAAGATCAGGTATATAAAGAGCAGAGCATGGTAAATAAGAGCTTATTTGTTTTGGTCCAGGTTCTACCCTCAGCACTGTTCTCTTTGTCAGGAATTTCTTTCTTTTCTGCCTGAAAATTCCTTTTATCCTTGGAGATTTGGTTCAGCTACTGCTTCATGGAAAATTTCTAGGATGCACCCCAGAAAACCCTCTCTGGGCTCCTATTCCCTCTCCCCCATGCCACCTTTACTAGAGTCTTTATAAAGGCTATGATACCCTGAGCCCAGGACTGACTCCTCTCCATGCCCCAGTTCCTGCCAGAGATGAGCACAGCACATCAATTCAGGTTTGCTGAAAGAATGAATTATGTGAAGGAAGAACGCTCTGTTCCTAATGCCTAAATCCAAAGGCTTTTCTCCTCAAGCTCCACTTCTTTTCCCTGAGGCTACGGTGACTGCTGATCTCTGCAGCAGAAGATGCTAACATCCCTGGATTTATCAGCATTTAAACCTCCTGAGTTCAAGCCGAGTAGATAGCAATCCAGCAACAGACTACATTTCCCAGGTTCTCTTGCAGCAGGGGTATGGTCATGTGAACTTGTTCTGACCAGCAGAAGTGGTGGGTTCAACTTCTGGGTCACTTCCTTACAATAACTCTCTCATTTAAGTAGTCATTATCCTCATCTCCATCTTACGGGGGGTTCAAATCTCGCTCTACTGTTGGCTGGTGGTACAGCAACTCATCACTTCACCTCTCTGAGTCTGTTTTCTCATCCCCCAAATCACAACAGGGTTGTTCTAAGACTTAAGGGAAATAAATGCTTTCTGTGAAGAGCTCAGCATGGGCCTGGCACATCTCTGGCTCTTCCTTCAATAAATTCTCACCAGTGTGACCCTGGACACACCATGTTCTTGGGCTCCTTCCCAGCCTCAGTTTTCCTAACTCCCTCTGCACACAGTTAAGACCACCCTCCCAGTTTTCTCTATCTCCTGAAGACCTTATGCATATCCACAGCCTCAACTCTTATTCATCTCCATCTCCAGTTCAGACCTCATGGCCAAGCCACGCTGCTAAAAACCAGACACATGTGAACTGCCAGCACCTTGTACTTCCACCATTCTAACCACACAGAACTGTCCCCTCAACCTCCCAGGTCTGAAGGCCTCTGCTCCTGTAAGCCAGGCCTGCCACCCCTTCCATCCTAACATCACCTTGACCATCACCAGCTCTTGCCTTGGCAACTGCAACAGCTTCCTAACTGGTTTTCCTGCTTCCACCCTTACCTCCACACCATCCATTCTCCTCCCAAACCCAGAGTAACATTTCCAGGTATAGAAGAAATCCTGACACTTCCCCACAACAATCTGCCAATGGTTTCTGAGAAACTTGATCTCACATGATGTGGCCACTGTACTTCTCCAACCTCGTGTCCTAACCTCACTCTCCCTCACCAACTGTGCTCAACTCACAGCTGCCTCACTACTGCACTCCCAACACACCGAGCACACACCTGCCTCTCCCCTGGCCTGGAATGCTCTTCCCACAGAGTCCCACATGGCTGGTAGCTCCATTTCATTCAGGGCCCTCTGCCGAAGGTCATGCCCCCAGGAAGACCTGCTGTGACCCCTTCATTCTCATTCTGGCCTCATCACTCACTACCTATTGCACTGTTGGTCTCCCCCACTGGAATGGAAGCTCTGCAAGGACAGAAACTTTGTTTGGCTTGACTAACACACAACTCATAATGGACTAATAGAGACTTACGGAATAGACATTAATATTTATACCTTACTAATATTAAAAGGAATGTTTTTGAACCCAGATACTTTAAATAGGAAATGCTCCCATTGCTTCTAATCTTCCTAACTTGTAGACACATCAGGGCAGGATTAGAGGCAGATCTCAAACTATTCTCCTCTGGCTCAGGGAACCTGCATTCATAGAACTCTGGAATGAAACCACAAAGACAAACCTGGGAATTCTGAGGCTACTTTTCATCAGTGTTTTACCTGAGTCTTTAAATGGCAGGCTACTTTACAGTCTGACTGTAGACACACAGGTGACTTGACTTGCTGTGGAACCTACCCACATCCCAGAAATTATAACTAAAAATTACCAACACTTGTCTTTTTAACTAGATGGGGATATTCCAGTTGTTATGCGCTGAATTGTGTTCCTCCCTCTGATGCACATATTGCATCAGAATCCTTAGTACCTTAGAACGTAACTATATTTAGAGATAGGGTATTTTAAACAGGTAATTAAGTTAAAATAGACCATCAGGGTGGGCCCTAATCCAATCTGACTAGTGTCCTTATAAGAGAAGGATAGTAAGATACACAGAGAAACACCAGGGATACACATTCAGTGATGTGACCATGTGAGAACAAGGCAGCGAGAAGGGGGCCTTCCATGAGCCAAGGAGAGAGGACTGGAAGAGATTCTTCCATGATGGCCTACAGAAGAAACCAACCCTGCCAGCACGTTGATCTTTGCACTTCTGCCATCTGTAAACCAAGAAGAGACCTCAGGATAAACCAATCCTGCTGACACCTTGCTCTCCAACTTCTAACCCCCAGAACAGTGAGAAAATAAATTTCTATTGTTTAAGCCACCCAGTCTGTGGTATTTTGTCCCTAGTAAACTAATACACTATGGTCATTTTCCCCTCATAGAACCAATTCTGAATGTTCTGTAGGTGTGAGCTCAGAGAGGGCTTTTAGCTTATTCTGACTGAAACAGTATCCTCTTTTCTGAAAGACACAGGGTATCAGGCACTTGCTATTTTGAACATTTTACAATGGACTGAAGCTCAAAGCAGAGAAAATCTGATATTACTTGGGACTCCAACAGTGCAAAGAAAGCTTTCTCTGAATCACTGGCTCCTTTTCAGTCTATGGCTCCCACACTACTCTGGCCCACCTGAATTATTATTATAACACTGTACATGACTCTATAATATAATAAAACTGACATTTATATATTAAATTCATTGAATTTTCACAATAACCCTAACATATATTATATAATTATCCACATTTTACAGATGAGGAAAGCAGCACACCAAGGTGGGACTGAACCCAGGCAGACAACCCCAGGGTCACTGCTCCTAGCCACTGTCTCCCAAGTAGACTTCCTGCCTCTGCCCTTCTCTCCTTCACTCCACCCCTTCAATACACACACAGTATGTGCTATGAGTCACTAACCAATGCTGTCAAGTGTGAAGCCAGAATGACTAAATATCTCTTCTCAGTAACCTCCTAACTGTTATGACCTTGGGCAAATGAATTATTTCACCTCTCTACACTTCAGTTTCCTCATCTATTAAATGGGGACAGTAGCATTACCTGCCTTAAGGTGTTGCTGTGAGATTAACTCAGTGATGATGGTGACGTACATTAACCGAGTACAGGCAACATTCTAAACACTTCATGTGAACTAACTCAATCCTCAAAAGAAATGGTTTAGAACACTGCCTGGCACGTGGTAAGCATATAATAAGTGCTAGCAATTATTATTAATATTTAATGCTCATATCAACACTACAGAGCATGGATGATTATCCCCATTTTATAGAAGAAAAATGTAGTAAGTAACTTGTCTAAAGTTACCAACTCTAATTCAGGGAACTCAGGGAGCTGCAATTCAAAGTTGGTTCTACCTGCATCTAGATTCCTTTCACCAATGCCTGCTTCCATCATTCCATACCATTCTCTCAGAGAGGACTGCACTTCTCTTCTGAATCCCTTTTCCCACCCCATAGTGTCTAGCACAGGGCAGATGCTTACGAACAATTTTTTAAAGCCACAAAAAGGCCTCTCTTGTGTAGCAGGAACCACCCCGCAACAGTCCCACTTGATCTGGACCCTGGAGTCCACCTCATTACCTGTAAGGAAGGGCAGAAGCTCACTTCGGGTCCTTTCAACCCCGAGGGCCAAGGCAATGGTAGACAACTTCTTGATGCTGTTGAGGCGAAGCTAATGAGAGAACAAGACAAGGAGGGGAGAATGTCAGAAACCCCAGACACACAGGAGTTTTGACAGCTCTTAACCCAGACAGTTCCAGCAATCTTGGAAGCCTTGGCTAGCTTACATGTGAAGATGCTCAATAGTAATTTGGCAAACACCTGCCAAGAGACTCTTTGATCTTGAGCAAATCATCAAATGACAACAATGGTAGTGGCAGGAGTAACAAATATAAAAGCATCCTTTGGATCTTTGGCACTGGCTTTGCTTTCTGTTGGGGTTCAATGTACATGAGCTTTGTTTCATTCATAAAATTATTTAAAATATTGTATAAAATTACCTTCAGGCTATGTGTATAAGGTACATAATGAATTTTGTGTTTTGACTTGGGTCCCCTCCCGCAGATATCTCCTTATGTATACAGTATGCAATAATCCAAAATCTAAAAAAAATCCAAAATCCAAACACTTCTGATAAGGGATACCCAACCTGTATTTATCCATTTATTGTTTCTCCTTCCCCACTAGAATATGCTTCAGAAGGGCAAAGGACTTTGTCTTCTTCACTCTGTTCCCCAAGAACCTAGGACAATGCCTGGCAGAGTAAATGCGCAATAAATATTTGCCGGATTAATTTGCATAAAATAAGGATAATATAGATGTTAGTACATGCAGAGGGAAAAAAGTATCTGGAGGAACATACTACAAACTGTTACTGTTTGGTATAGCTGGTGGCTGATAACGGGGTGTGGGAGGGATCCGTAACATGTGCTTTGACTCCTCAAGTTGGGATTTTAAAAATACTTCAGAAAAAAAGGGGTTGGGAGTTGGGGAGTAACAGGTAAACAAATGTGGCAACATTTGGAAAAAAATGCTGAATCTGGGTGTTTGGTACTATCTTCTATACTTAGGTATGTTTGAAATGTAACAACAAAAAAAGAAAAGGCAAAGAAAATAGCGCCTATCTCAGAAGCCTTTTGAGGATTCAGTTAACACATGCAAAGTACTCAGCATACTGTTCGGCACATCATGGGGTTTCTCAGCCTTCGCACTACTGACATCTGGGGCTGGATAATCCTCCACTGTGGGGTGCTACCCTGTGCAATGTAGGCCACTGCACAGCATCACTAGCCCCCACCCACTAGATGTCAGCAGCACTCCTCACCAAATGTTCCCTGAGGGACAAAATACCCCTGAGAATCACTGCTCAAGTAACCATTAGAGTAGTTTTAAAAATGCCAAGCACCTTTGACATATGAAGCCCCCATTACTTCACCACCACCATCACTACCACAACTTCTACAGGTAGACATTTATTGAACACTTAGAATAAGTACTGTTCTAAACACTTTACATGTATTAAACCCATTTAATCCTCATAAAAACCCTAGGAGCTGCTAAATTACAAAATTATCCCCATTTTACAGATGAGAAAACTGAGTCTTAGAATATAAGTAACACAGAAACCTGGCCTCTCAACCAGTAGAAACACAGAGCCCCCCAAACCCCTGGGATACTGCAATCTGCCCTCTGCCTCTTACTGGCTTGAAGGGGTAGGGGGTAGCCAAGGGATGGAAACCTACTGAATCTGTGGCAGAGTGTGGAGAACTGAACCCATGTTCATCACCACTGTCCTGTACCACACTTTCCCAAGTGTAAAACCATCAGCCCTCATGAACACTGAATGAGGTCATCACTTACTGAATACCTGCTCTGAGCCAGCCACTTAACATGCCAATGTCACTGCATCTTCACAACCAGGTACACACTGATTCTTCATCATTTTCCCCATTTTGCAGATGAGGAATGTGGTCCCAAAGAGGGGAAGGTACTGCTCCAAGGGCACACAGAAAGCAAACTGGCAGGGGCGGGGCTCAAACCTCAATCATTCTCAACTCAACTGTTCCTTCTACATCACCCACCAGCAAACCTCATCACCCCTCCTCAACATATCATGACCCTAACCACCCTTCCCCACCTACATGCTAACACTGGTCCTGGGTGTTCCACAATGGCATCTCAACAGGATCTGTCCCAGCCCACCCCTACTCAACAGCCAGAGGGATCATTTAGAATTAACTCAGAACCTGTCACTCCTCTGCTCAAAGCCTTCCAATAACCACCCCCACCCACACACACACAACTTGCCAAAGCCTTTGCCCTTGCCCACAGGCCTCACTTGATCTAGTCCTGGCCCAGTCCTCACTTCCCACCACTTTGCCATTCACTCTGCTTCAGCCACATTGGCCTTTTTCCTGTTTTTTGAACACATGAAGCATGCTCCCACTCATGGCCTTTGTACTAATTGTTCCCTCTACCTGGACAGCTCTTCTCTCACCTGTTCCTTCTCCCTCATTTCATTCAAGTCCTTGCTCAATAGCACTTCCTCAGAAGGCTTCCCTAACCTTCCTATCTAAAACTGCAGCCGTGGGCTCACTCTATTCCCTGTTCCTGCCTTATTTTTCATCTTAGCAATTACTTCCAGTGACATCACATTATAGATCTACTATGTGTCTCCCCAACAATGAACATACCCCACAAGGGCAGCAGCTTCACTGTTTTGCTCCCTACTGTATCTCTAGTACCTAAAACAGAATCTGGCACATAGGAGGTGTTGAATAAGTATGTGCTGAACAAATGAATCAAGACTACAGGATTTCATATTCCATGTTCTTTCTAGTATCTTGAACTACCTCATCAAAGACACAATTAAAATATCTGGCACACAGACACAATCGGCAACTGTCTGTCCCACCCCAAATTCTATTTATTCCACCCTCAAGTCCTACTTCCTTTGGTATTCTTTCCTGGCTCCTCCACTTCTCAACTGCAGGGCTTTGGCCAAGCTATTTACTGTGTTTCAGTTTCCTCATCTGGAAAATGTGGATAAGGACAAGACCTATCTCAAAGGATGGTTATGAGAATTCATTAAGATCATAAATGTTATGCCTTTATACAGAACCTAGCATAGAGTAAGCACCCAATAATTTGATACAGGGATGATTTAAGTTAGAAATTGGCAATTTTTCCCTGCAAAGGGCCAGACAGTAAACATTTTGGGCTGTGAGGGCCAGACCCCCTCTGTTACAACTACTTGATTCAGCTGTTGTAGCTAGCACAAAAGCAGCCATTCCCTATCTGCTGAATACCAGTGCCTAAAAGAGTGCCCTGCACAGAATAGAGGCCCAATAAATACTGATTGACTATCACAGCACCCTGTTTGTTTCCTTCCCACCACTTCTTACACAATAATATATTTAGCTCTGTTTACCTACTTCACACCTGGCTCCCGTATAGCAACTGGTGTATCCACTATATACCCAGCATCACACCTGATACATGGCAGGTATTTACTTAACAAAAGAATTCATACAACAGCCCTATGAACTAGATAATTATTCCTATTTGAGAGAAGAGGAAAACAAGGCTTAGAGAGATTAACTAACTTGCCTATGTCAAACAGCAGGAAGTGGGGAGTCAGGAGTACAAACACAGCCCGTCACCAGAAACAGAGTGATCTACCAAGAACCCAGGAGGCCAGCCCAGGTTGGGCAGGGCACCCTATTCAATTTTATAAATGGAGAAATTGAAGCCTAAAGGGAGGACAGACCTCTTCAATCACCCCTCCCAATAATTATAGCTAAAATTTATTGGACCGAGTACCATTTTATTTCACTTTTATTATTAACACATTCAGTCCCTCACACTTACCCAGCGAGACTATGACGATTACTGGCCTATATGCTATGGAATGCAGAGGTTCAGAGCAGGGAAGTAATTTGCACAAGGTCACACAGCGGGTGAAAGGTGGACCTGCAGTCCTAACTGTTCTCAATCCCAACCCTGGCGGGCTCAGAATCCTGGGCCACCCTATCCCATAACCAGAAATATGTTAGTCTGCTTACTAAACTACCCACCTCCACTTCCCGGTCGACGGGAGGATGGACGCAGGAGGAGGGATTCTCCAACGTAATTCGCTCCTAAATTTGGCTAGTTCCCCCTTTTTGGGTAAGGAGTTGTTTTTGCGTCCCCTTCCTCTTAGGGGACCTAAACCAAAATTAGACGTGTAGGGACGGCAGGATTTGGGTTGGCAACCATCGCCTCTCAGTCCTCATTTGGCCCAGAAAAGAGAAAACCTCCCGGGTCCCGACCAGTCAGGCGACCCCACCCCTACTCAAAGCAAGTCACGCGCCCTCCCCATCCCAAGGGGCCATTCAGAAGCTACCGCCAATCACAGAGCCCTCTCCATTCCCCTACCCAACCCGCCGGCCCCCACACTGGCCGCGGCCTCCCAGGACCTGGGCCACCGCGCGCACTTGGCAGGCCCGGGCCTCTCGAGGCTTGCCTTGACCCCCGCCCTCCGCTGGACCGAAACCCAATCCGGGACGCTGTCTCAACGAGTCCGAGGACCGGGGAAGAAAAGAGCTGCATGCCGATTGGCCGCCGCGCCCTTCCGCCACTCCCAGCGAATGCTGAGCCTTCTCCGCGAGGGCCACCCGTGCCCCCATGTGGTTCTCCCTATCTTCCCCAAGTCTCCGGTAACCTCCAGACCTGAACATCCTCGTTGCGGAGTTCGTCTATGAGCACCGCGATAGGGTAGAGCGAGTCATCGCCGTCCGCCGCCGCCATCTTGGCTCCGTCCCTTTCCTGTCAGACTGCGACCAGCGCCGTGCTGAAACGGGGGTAGGAAGGGGCAGGACTGGGAGGAGGAAAAGCGGGCGTGGGGGCGCCCTACCCACTTTACAGGGGCTGCCCCACGGTCATTGGCCGCGCTACGCCAGGCCGAGCCCGCGTTTCGTTGGTCCGTACAAGTGAAGTCCCGCCCACTTCCCATTTGCCTTTTGCCATTGGTCGAATGGAGGCGCTTTCGCTCTCCGGAGCCTAGGAAAGGGGTGGGGTAGAAAGCGGAAGTATGGGATGTCTTAGCGACCAAGATTGTTCCCGCCTACGTCGCCGCTAACAACGGCCGAGACGAGCAGTTGTTTCTAGCCAATGAAGAGCGGCATTGGGAGGAGACAAAGCCTGCCCTTAGGCGAGTTCCGGAGAGGGCTTCTGCGCGTGCGTCGCTAGTAATACGTGACGTCATGTGAGGACCCGTGGTGGCAGTTTATTTCTTAGAGTGGATTGCAGTGGCTGGCGGACGTCCTGTTGGCGCTTTTGTGCGGGAGGAGGAGAGAGTGAGTCCTTGATTTGTGCTTAATTTATGCTGACGCCCACCCAGAGAAGGAGGCCGCTTGCTTTGCTCTCTGAATAAAACCCAAGCCCCTCGGGCTGGTATTCAGGGCCTTGTCTAGGCACATCTCCCACCTCCCTTTTTCACCCTTCATCAGTCCTGGGCAATTTCAGCTGCCTGAGTACATCTTGCTTTTTCATGACAACCAGCCTTCTACTGGAGTGCAGTTCATAGTCACTTGTCAGATCTCCACATAAATGTCTCCCCTTCCCTGCCTCTCTTCAGCTCCGTCCTCTGGGCCTCCAGAGCCACAGAACCTCTCTTTCTCTGTCTCTCACAATTCCTGTCCCTGGGGGTGTGACTATGAGTTCGAGTCTGTCTCCTCCGCTGAGTGGAGCAGGGCTGGATCTGACTAATCTCTGTTCTTAGCCTCACTCAACACAACCCCCCACCGCAATCATAGGACCACCCTAACTGAGGGGCTTGGGACTGGGGATAGGAGGGCCTGGGGTGCTCCTTCCTCCTTTATTGCCCACTTGAAGGGCTGGGCTGAGCTTGAACTCTGTGATGGGTATGAATATCACAAGCATCTATTCCAAACACCCTGACCCACTCCAGTTAGGAAACCACTGCCCCTAAAAGTGGGGACAGGGTTGGATATGTCAGTCCTGGGATTCCCGCCACCCCCCAGCCCACTGAGGTTAGGGATCTTCTTACCTAAGTGTTCCTGTGCTTGTGTCAGGCTGCTTGGGATCTTGGGCTGGGGTCCTTTGAAGTGCCCAGGGCCTTGGAATTTTCAAAGTCCTATGAGGCTTTATTAAATCTCAGAAACAAAAAGACTAAATTATTGGCTCCCAATACCAAAACAAAACTGCGGACTTTAATAAGCATTTAATAAATATCTATGCATATCTATACATGTATAACATTGTTAGGTCCGGAGCCAAGAGGGAGACACACGAAGCCTCGTGTGGCAAAATGCTGTTTATTTTGAGCAGCTGGGTGCAGATAGGTGGAGGCCAAAAAAGTCTCCACCATGAAGGAAGGGAAAGCCTTGGGTTTTACAGAGGTTTTTTCAGGGGGGAGTGAGCAACACCTGCAGAGATGTTGGGGGGTAGCTTCGTCCTTATCAGCGGGGATAGGAATGCTGGCCTGGCTGCAGCCATCTGTGGTCCAAGTTAGATTTACAACCTCTGTCCGACTCTCCAGACTCCTGCAGCTTTTGTTTCACAGGCTTTATGATCACTAAGTTTTCCATTAACCACATTATGTCCTATACATACTTTTCGGGTTCCCACCCCAAGCCAACCTAACAAATATCAATGTGAATGGTGAAGTGTACTCAGTAAATTAATTCATTTAACGCTCACAACAACTCTACAAGTTAGGTAAAATACCATTATCATCCTCATCTTATAGATGAGGAAACTGAGGCATACAGAAGTTAAGGAATTTGTCCCAAGGTATCATAGATGGTAATAGCAGTGCTGGTCTTTGAACTAGGGCAGTCTGACTCCAAAGTCCTGCTTGACTAAAACTCAACATTTATATAATGATATAAAAAATTCTATTTAATATGGGGCTTGACATTATTTTTTCATGCCTAAGTTCATGTGTGTGTGTATGTGTGTGTGTGAGGAGGGGAGGCAGTGTACAAAAGCAAGACATTCTAGGACTAGAAAAATCCCTGACTTTAGGCCGGGCGCGGTGGCTCACGCCTGTAATCCTAGCACTCTGGGAGGTCGAGGCGGGCGGATCGCTCAAGGTCAGGAGTTCCAGACCAGCCTGAGCAAGAGCGGGACCCTGTCTCTACTAAAAAAATAGAAAGAAATGATCTGGCCAACTAAAAATATATATATAGAAAAAATTAGCCGGGCATGGTGGCGCATGCCTGTAGTCCCAGCTACTCGGGAGGCTGAGGCAGAAGGATCGCTTGAGCCCAGGAGTCTGAGGTTGCTGTGAGCTAGGCTGACGCCACGGCACTCACTCTAGCCCGGGCAACAGAGTGAGACTCTGTCTCAAAAAAAAAAAAAAAAAAAAAATCCCTGACTTTAGGTCTTGGGCTTTCCTTTCCTTCTTCTCCCCCACACCGAGTCACACCTGTGGGCTTTCCTTTCCTAATCCTCAGTTTCTACATGTGTAAAATGGGAAAGTCCACTATTTGAGGGATAACTGAATAAAATGTGAGGCATGCCAACTATGTATTATTAAACTACTATTTATAAGAACCAGTTAGATCTATATGTATGGAATAAGAGGAATGACAACAATACGTGTTAAATGAAAAAAGGAAGTTGTGGAGTGTCTTAGTTCAGGCTGCTATAACAAAGTATCCTAAACTGGGTGGCTTATAAACAACAGAAATTATTTCCCACAGTTCTGGAGGGTAGGAAATCTGAGATCAAGCCACCAGCAATTCCATGTCTAGTGAGGTCCACTCTCTGGTTCATAGATGGCATCTTCTAGCTGTGTCCTCACATGGTGGAAGGGAGAAGCAAGTTCTCTCAGGACTCTTAAAAGGACACTAACCCCATTCATGAGGACTCCACCATCATGACCTAATCACTTTACAAAGGCGTCACCATCTAATCCCATCACATTGGTGTTTAGGGTTCAACATATGAATTTTGAGGGGATACAAATGTTCAGTCTATATTACAGAGTAATATGTTTGGTATGAAGGATTATGTGTGTATACAGGTGTGTATCTGTATAATAAATGGGGAAACAGCTCCAGAAGAATATGAATCAAGATATTATAACATCGCTTACATTGGGGGTAATGGTAGTGGAAACTGAAAAGTTTCAGGGGTAAAACCTGGCGTGGTGGCACTTGCCTGCAGTCCCAGCTACTCCAGAGGCTGAGGCTGAGGCAGGAGGGTCACTGGAGCCCAGGAGTTCCTGTCTCAAAAAAAAAAAAAAAAGGAAGAAGGAGAAGAAGAAAGAAAAGAGAAGAGAAGAGAAAAGAAAATAAAGAAGGAAGAAAGAAGAAGAAAAGAAAAGAAAAGAAGGAAGAAAGAAAGAAGAAAAAGGTAAGGGAAAATTTGTTTTTTTTAACCTCATTTTGTTTTCACTTTATCTGAATATGTACAATAACACATAATGACACATAATGCTTTTGTAATTCAGTAAGTCATCTTTTTTTTTTTTTTTTTTTTTTTTGAGACAGAATCTTGCTCTGTTTCCCAGGCAGAGTGCTGTGGCGTTAGCCCTGCTCAGAGCAACCTCAACCCCCTGGGCTCAAGTAATCTTCCCACCTAAGCCTACCAAAGTGCTGGGACTGCAGGCATGTGCCACCACGCCTGGCCCACACCTCCATGTTCTTATCATGTACACATACTGTGGAACACTGTCTAGTTATTACATACATAATCCAGATTATCAGCTGTGTCTTTCTTCACCCCTCATAGACTTCAGCTTTCACCCCATCAATTCCAGAGCCCTGAAATTTTGAACATTTTCTAGCCATTTTCAGTAATTTTCAGGGTCTTGCACTCTCAGGATCTTGTCTGTCCTCACTTCAAGTTTTCCTGTACAATCTGTCTTTTCTTTACATCAACTTAGAATTTGGGTCCTCTATCAGTTTTCCTTACAGGAAGGGATTTTCACAAAAAAGCCCCAAGAAGCAATGTGGCCTTTATTGAAAACAATAGGGTGACATACAGAGAGAGATATGCCAGCATACCCCATGGGAAAAAATTGATAGCCTCCTAGTAATCTAGTTTTTCTAAGTTCTTTCTGCACTGCTCTGCCTGAAGAAGCTCTTGGCTCTTCCTCCTTTGCCTATGGGGTGGTCCACTCTGTTCATCCTCCTTATTTCTCTCCTAGGTCCCCTCAGTGCCCCAATATTTCCTATACTTCTCCTATTTTTTCCATTATTTTTCATTTTCATCAAATACATATAAAATTTACTATCAACCATTTTGAAGTGAACAGTTCATTGGCATGATTACATTCACATTGTTATATAACCATCACCTCCATCTATACTAGAAATCTTTTCATCTTCCAAAACTGAAATTCTCCTTGCTCAATTCTCTCACCCCCTGACAACCAACATTCTCTGATAGTGTAAGTATTTCATATAAGTGGAATCATACAGTGTTTGCCCTTTTCATTGAGGAGTTTAATCCACTTACATTTAAAGTAATTACTGATAAGAAGAAACTTACTTCTCCTTTTTGTCGTTGAGTGTTTTTATCATACAAGAGTGTCAAATTTTGTTGAATTTTTTTGGTGTCAATTGAGATAATCATGTTTTTTCCATCATGTTAATGTGGTATATTACATTGACTGATTTGCATATATTTAGTGATCATTGCATTCAAGGAATAAATCTCGATCATGGTGTGTTACCATTTTAATATGCTGCTGAATTTAGTTTGATAGTATTTTGTTTGAGGTGTTTGCATCAATGTTCTTGAGTAAAAAAAAAAAAAAACTGTGGAAAAAACGATTTTTACTTTGCTTTCACCTCCCAACAATCAACACAGAAGACTTTTGTGACCAAATGTGTGTGGATTTCTCCCCACCAATAAGGAAACTATCAATTCTGCAGCAGACACCAGCTGGGTATCTTCCAATTCAATTGTGACACTATCTACCTGGAGATAGCATGAGATCCCACAGATTGAGGGTTCAATCCCACAAGACTTCCGCCACCTTGCATCACTTCCAATGCCAATTGCATGCAGGTCATTTTCTTAATACCTGTGCTTCTGACCAACTGGCTGTAAATCAGGGTTCTCATAACCCTCTCCTCACAGGTGTGATTAATTTGGTAGAGCAGCTCACAGAACTCAGGGAAATACTTATTTACATTTACCAGTTTATTATAAAGGCTACTACAAAGGATACAGATGAAGAGATGCATAGGACATGTATTGGGATGGGAGCAAGGAGCTTCCATGCCCTCTCCGGATGTGCCACCCTCTAGGAACCTCTACATGTTCAGCTATCCAGAAGCTCTCCAAACCCTGTCGTTTGGTTTTTTGTTTTTGTTTTTGAGACAGAGTCTTGCTCTGTTGCCTGGACTAGAGTGCCGTGGCGTCAAGCTCACAGCAACCTCAAACTTCAGGGCTCAAGCAATCCTCCTGCCTCAGCCTGCTGAATACCTGGAACTACAGGCTCGCGCCACCATGCCCGGCTCATGTTTTCTACTTTTGGTAGAGATGGGGTCTCTCTCTTGCTCAAGCTGGTCTTTAACTCTTGACCTCAAGCACTCCCGCCTCAGCCTCCCAGAGTGCCAGGATTACAGGCGTAAGCCACCATGCCCTGCCCAGAATTTGTTCACCTTAAAACCGCAGGTTTATACCCTTTGACCAACCCTTCCTCATTCTCTCCACTTCCACCCCTGGTAACCACCCTTCTACTCTCTGTTACTATGAGTTTGACTTTTAGATTGCACATATAAGCGAGATCATGCAGTATTTGTCTTTCTGTTTCTTGCATATTTCTCTTGGCATAATGTCTTACAGGTTTCTGGATCCAGCCATAGCCTCACATAGATCCCAGTTCCCTGGGCGCTGAGTAGCTTTAGCCTCGCTGGCAGGACTCCAGCCCAACAGGCTCGTAAAAATAGCTTTTGACTTAAAATGTTTCAACTTAAGAAAATATCTTAGTTTCCAATATAAGTGGACCACAACTTTAAACTTTCACCTTCAATTTTGAAACGTTAGCTTAAAATAGGCAAGAAGCAACGCTGCTCTACAGAACAGACAATAAACACAAGTATTACCAAACAAAAATAAGTAACGTGCTGCGCGAGAGGAACAAGCCCTATCCCAGCCCTCACCCTCCGCCCCAGCCCGTAGTGGCCCCTCCCCAAGTCCGCCCCCTCTTCCCGCCCCGCCCCTTGCCGGTCGCGCCCCCCCAGGCCCCGCCCACAAGCCTCCGTGTCTTTTCCGTCCGCCCGCGGAGTTTCCTGCACACCCGGAAGCGGATCGCCGGGAACGTCGCGCTGCTGCGCGTGAGTTTCCGTCTATCTAAATTAAACCGTCGCTTCGGAGTCTTTGGTTCACCATTCCCGGAATCTGGGAATCTCTACTGACCTTAAAATATCCGCAATAGCCCCTTCGCCCCAAGTAAGTCTGGGAATTGCTTCCCTTTCGGTTTGAAATCTGAGTCTGTTCTCTGCTCCCGGCTTTTCTGCCTCAGGACCGTGTAGACACCGCCATTCAGGTCGTTTTCTTGCTTAAAACCGTTACTGATCTTTCCTCCCGCCCGGTGCATGTCAAGTCCTCACCCGCTAGGAGGTTTCACGCTCTTCGCGACCCCCAAGCTTTGCCCTTCGCGGTACTTGGACGGCAGCTCTCGCCGCCTTGCTCCAGGAGCAAACACTTCTCCCAAGTTCTGGGATTCTGCAGACCCTCTGTCTCCTGACACACCATCTCTCCACCACCTCGTGTCCTCCTTTGGCCGGGTCTCTTCTCCAGGCTTCACTGCTTTCCCTGACCCTGCGTTGGGGGAGGCGACCTGACTATTTTGTGATACCCAGTGTTCTTCCGTCCCAAACTCAACCCCACTGGAAAATGTGCTTTTCAGGGAGATGGGCATCTTATTCCATCTCCCTCCTTCTGAATGTGCGAGTGAGAGAGATCAGAAGAAAGAAAGACGGAGAGTGATGGAGCAGAAATAGAAAAGCTGAGGGAAAAAAGGATGAGGGAGAACTGTAAATACATGGCAAAGTGGACGATAATTGAGGGACTTGTAAAAGGTCAGCAAGAGTGAGAGAAAGGGGAAATCTCCAGGGAGATGAAATGGTGGAAAATAGGACTAGAAGCACTTGATGAGCTGTAGGAGAGGGGCCAAGAAAGTGGGAGGCACTGCAGACAGTGAGAGGAGAAAGTAAAAAGAGTTGGAGCCAAGGCAGACAAGGCAAGGTCGTGCTGGGATTGAAAGAGGGGGAAATGGGTGACTTGGTGAGCAGAGGAAGAAACAGCAGGGAGGAAGCATAGGAAGCTGGGATTGCTAGAGACAGAGGAGATGTAAGAAGGAAAGGGGAAACATAAAGATAGGGGAAGAAAGAAGCAGACATATGGAGATTGGGGACAATCAAAAAGATTGGGGAGAAAGAACAGTGAAGGTGAAATAAGTCACCAGCAAATATATGTTCCATTCCATAGTTGCTTTTTATTTAGTTGATTTTTTCCTTTGCTGTGCAGAAGCTTTTTTAGTTTGATGTAGTCCCACTTGTTTGTTTTCACTTTTATGGCCTGTGTTTTTGGTGTCATATCCAAAAGTCATTGCCAAGACCAATGTCAAGGAGTTTCTTCGCAATGTTTTCTTCTAGGAGTTTTATGGTTTTGGGTCATACATTTAAGTCTTTAATCCATTTTCGGTTGATTTTTCTATATAGTGTGAGATAAGGGTCCAGTTTCATTCTTCTGAATGTGAATATGCAACTTTCCCAGCAGGATGTATTGATGAGACTGCCCTTCCCCATTGTGTATTATTGGTGCCCTTGTCAAAGGTTAGTTATCTGTATATGAGTATGTTTATTTCTGGGGCCTCTGTTGTATTTGATTGGTCTATGTGTGTTTTTAGCCAGTATGATACTGTTATGATATGATTGCTGTACCTTTGTAATATAGTTTGTAATCAGGAAGTGTGATGTCTCCAGCTTTTTAAGATTGCTTTGGCTATTTGGGTTTTTTTTTTTTTTTTTGGTAGGTCTATAAAAGTTTTAGGATTTTTTTTCTATTTCTGTGAAAAATGGCATTTGAGTTTCAGTAGGAATTATTCTGAATCTGTAGATCGGTTTTGGTAGTACAGGCATTTTGATAATAGTTTTTAAAAATTTTTTTTTTCTTTACATAAGGTCCACATACTTCATTTGTTAATAATTTTAACAATATTGTTTCAACCCATGAACATGAGAAAGCTTTCCATTTATTTGTATGTTCTTCAGTTTCTTTCACCAGTATCTTATAGCTTTCAGTGTACAGATTTTTCACTTCATTGGTTAAATCTATTCCTAAGTATTTTATTCCTTTTGATGCTGTTGTAAATAAGACTCTTTTC